>MU223406.1:64834-84808 GCA_018584345.1 Thuja plicata | reverse complement strand
TGATTATCCTTCTTTCTCTGCTCTCTATATGACTGCTCTAGGAAGTTTATCAACCAAGTTCATTTGTAGGGAACTAAAGCATTTCTTGCACAAGCCGGCTGGTGAGCTATAAAGGTTTCTTCCTCCCAAGTTGGAACATCCTGATGGCTGATTCCTGGGTCATTCTGACATACGTTTGGTCCATCACCACATTCCTCTTCCAGATTTTGAGGAATGCCAGGCATCTCAGGCTGATTGGGAGAGTCATCAGGAACAACATGGATAGGAGTTTCCTCTCTAAATTTCTTGGGGGAAGAGAGCTAGATTTGGTGGACACTTTAGGAATCTTCCCTCTCATCCTAGGACCTCTTCTTACAACGATTTCCTCAATTTCTATGATCTTTTTCTTACTATCCCTTTTTTTCATCTCTGCTGTAGGAGTAGTGGCTGCAGGAACTGATTTCATTTTCTTCTTTCTTGAAACTTGAGGGTTTTGAGGTTCAGTTGCAAGAACCAAAGTTTCTCCTTCCAACTTACATTTTCCTTTTGTTCTGGCAACAAAAGGTATTTTCTCATGTGAGCGGTTAAAGGCACCTTTTCTTGTAAATTTTTAGGTTCTTCCCCTTGGGTATTTTTCTCGGCAACTGAATCAAGGGAGACTGCATTATCTTGGTTATCTTGCACATTAGGGGCAATTTGGGGCTGAAGGGTTTTATGATGGACAAACTCTACCCATGTCATAGGGGAGGCATCCCTAAGAGATCTTTCTATGAGTAATTTAATCAGGGCATGGTGAGTCACAGAGTTGTCTTTCCCTTTTTGTGTTTCTTCAGCACTAATGCACAGCATATTAAACAGAAAATTAGGTGCATTCACTAGAATATTATGTCGTATATAACTAAGCAGCTTAAAATGATGTGCATGTAAATTAGAGAATCATCCCTCATAGGTGAAATACCTTATAATGTGCATAGCCAACTCCTAGTATGGTGGAGGAATGGACATCCTTTTGCATCCCTGCTTAGTGATTTCCAATGGAGGGTCTTCTGGTAGGGTGAATTGAGCCTTGGCTCACCTGGCATCGTGGGCATTGGGATAATGTTCCCCTGCTGCTGGCAAACCAGTCACTTTCACTATTTGCTCCTCTGTTGCAACAACTAGAAATCCCCATACCGTTGCATGGCCCTCATCAAATGTGTTCAAAAATTATGTTGTTTCTTCATCATCAAACTCTGTCAATTTTAAGAAATACCCCAGCCATCCACAGGCATTAAATCTTCTTATGGCCTCTATGTCGGCTAGAAAAATATTATGAACCACTAGTTCATGCCGCTGCAATTGACCTCCCATTTGCTTTACCTAATTGAACCTTTTCTCTATTTAATCTTTTCTCTGCTTAACCTCTACTCTACTTTTTTTAAAATTTCAGACTACTTTCTGTAAACCCACAGACCCTCTTTCGAACTCTTCTGGTTTCTTGATATGGAAAATAATAATGTATTTTAATAGAATGAATCATAAATTTTCATGCGAGAGTGGGTTTTAATACTGGGTCACATCTAGTCTAACAGTTAGGGGTTTATTCTGAATAAAGGTACGACAATTTGACACTTGTGTGATGTGGCAGCTGGATTTTAATTAAGACAATGCCGAAGTATAGATTTGGGGATCTTTTAATGAGTAAATAGAAATGACACTTTTGGAAATTGGCACACTTCCCTACCCCCTACGAAATATTGACAAGTGTCCTCACTTGTCAGACTTGGCAGAAGGTACGAAACTAGATTGAAGGTGGCAATGATACATTTATTGTAGTATTCGATATAACCAACTAAATACATGCGCTAAAAATGGAAATAAATTTGAAAATCTCATACTTGGTAATTGATCATCACACGTGGTAGGAAATATTGGTGAGAGTGGAATGATGGTGTTGGCGTTTGCATGTGTCAGTGCACTATCTCTTTATTGAAAGTATAGAAATATGATGACATGGAATGTGGGTGGATGGAAGATTAAGAAATGAAGTGGGTTGAAAAAGAAGAATATAGAAAGTGAAAGAGGAATTTTAAACTTTATGTGCTCATAAAGTTTTTATTATGGTCATGCTTCGAAGGAATTTTCATTGAAGAGCTGCAGGAAGAAGGTTGACACCCTCGGCTACAAGAAGTATTACCTATTGATCCTATAAAACTGGTTGTTTGAACTGCTGTCGGAAGTCTTCTTTTGTCTGTGGCTAGTGGTACAACCTTAGTCTATGGCCATTGACTAATAGCTTGAATTGAATAGGGTCAATTGTGGTCAACTAGACTGCTCCATTTGTAAATACATGGCTGATTTCATAAGGACCCAGCCATCATGTTTGCAGCTTGCCTGGTATCTCCTGGAATCTGGAATCATATAACAATGCCCAATCTCCAACTGTGAACTGCTTATTCTTGATATGGAAGTCATGCCACTATTTTATTTTCTTTTGGACAATTTCTATGTGTTGTAGGGAAGACTTGCGCATTTCATCCAAAGAGTTTAGATGTAGCAATCGCTCTTTTTGTGCTGCAGGAAGATCAATGTTTAACTCCAGTGTTGTTCTTAATGTTTTGTGTTCAAACTTGATCGGTAACATTGTTAATTTTCCATTTAATAGTTCGAATGGTGTGAACCTTGTGGTAGTCTTCCATGTTGTTCTATATGCCCAAATGGCTTCTGATAGTCTGCTACTCCAATCTCAGTGATGCAAATGAACTGTCTTTGTTAAAATTGCTTCTATTTCCCGATTTGTTACTTCTACTTGTCCATTGGCTTGGGGGTGATAGGGGCTTGAATTTTGATGTCTGATATTATATTACTTCATAAGCTCTGTTATCAGATTGGAGGTGAATTATGTACCTTGATCAGTAACAAGTTCTCTTGGCACGCCATATCTAGTAAAAATTTCTTCATACATAAATTTTGCAACTTTATGATTTCTTGCATGCTTCATTGCTCTGACTTCGACCCATTTGGTTAGGTAATCTGTGCATACCTGTATGTATGATTTCCCATTAGATGGAGGATCTATTGGACCAATAAATTCCATGCCCCATTTATCAAATGGTGTTACCACCACCTGTGGGTTTAAGGTCATTTCATCTGATCTTGTTGGTCGACCCATTCTCTGGCATTTGTCACACTTTCTTGTATAACTTGCTGCATCTTTGTGAAGTGTAGGCCAATAGTAGCCAGTTGTTAAAATCTTCTGTGTTATTCATTTGGCTGCAAAGTGCCCTCCACATGGTTCATTGTGACATGCATGAAGAATGTCATATGTCTCATCTTCTCTTACACATCTTCTCATGACTTGGTCAGGTCCAGTGTAAAATAATATGCTATCAATCCAAGAGAAATAGAAGATTTTCTCCACAAGAAGCTTCTTTTCCTTATAAGAGAAATGTGTGGGCATTTTATTAGCTACTAGGTAGTTAGCTATATCTGCATACCATGGATTCTGGATAGAAATATGAAACAAATGTTCATCTGGGAATGTATCATCTATCAAAGTAGTATCTTCTTCAGCATGATGAAGTCTGGATAGCTAATCAGCTACCACGTTTTCTTTCCCTGGCTTGTCAATGATTGTTATGTCAAATTCTTGCAATAGAAGAAGTCATTTTGCTAACCTGCCTGTTATGGCAGGTTTGTTCATGAGATACTTAATTGTTGCATGGTCAGTATGAACATAGATAGGATAACCAGTTACATAATGGCAGAATTTGTTCAAAGCATAAAATACTGCTAACAATTTTTTCTCAGTCACTGTATAGTTTAACTCTGGTCCATGTAGACTCTTACTGGCATAATAGATTTCATTTTCAAGGTTTTTAGTCATCTTTCCTAAGACAACACCTACAGCATAGTCTGAAGCATCTATATGGATGTGAAATGGAAATGTCCAGTCAGGACCCCTAAGTACTGGTGCAGTTGTCAAAAGTGACTTGAGCTGCAGGAAGGACTCATCACATTCTTTTGTCCAAGCAAATTTAGCTTCTTTGGTAAGTAAGTTGTATAGAGGACTAGAAATTTGACTAAAGTTCTGGATAAACCTCCTATAATAACCAGCGTGATCTAGGAAAGATCTGAATTTTTTTTTCTTAGTAGGAATAGGGAGTGTGAGAATTACCTCTATCTTCGCAGGGTCTACGTGTATTCTAGCTTCGGAGATAAAATATCTCAACACCACTCCTTCCTACATCATCAGAAAGCACTTGTCACTGTTGAGAGACAGGTTATGCTCCTCGCATCTGATCATTACTTTCTCCAAATTCTTCAGAGCTTCCTCAAATGTGACACCAAATTTTGTGAAGTCGTCCATGTATATTTCCATGCAATCATGTGATATGTTAGCAAAGATGCTGATCAAAGCTCTCTGAAAGGTAGCAGGTGCATTGCATAATCAAAATGGTAATACTGAATAGGCATATGTGCCCCAAGGACATGTGAACATGGTCTTTTCTTGATCTTTGGGGGCAATGCTTATCTGATTGTAACCACTGTATCCATCCAGGAAGGAGAAATATTTCTTTCCAGCCAAATTATCCAAGACCTGGTCAATAAAATGCAAAGGAAAGTGGTCCTTTTTTGTAGCGTTATTTAGTTCTCTGTAATCCACACATATCTTCCACTTACCTCCTTTCTTAGGTACAATTACCAATGGTGATACCCACTTGCTGTCAGAGATTGGGTAGATGAATCCAGCATCCAACAGATTCTGCAACTCTATTTTAACTATTTCTCTCGGTGCTGGATTTATTCTCCTCTGTGGTTGTTGAAGTGGCAAACTTCCATCATTGATGTAGATTCTGTGGGTGCAAAGTTTTGGGTTTAGTCCCTCCATATCTCCGTAAACCCATGCAAAGGATTTTTCATGCTGACTAAGGAGCTTTGTTAACAATGCCAACTGTGATTGGGATAGCTTGTTGTTTACATGGAGGCTTCATCCCGAGGATAGTTCTACTATTATTGTTAGCTCTACCATTAACACTTCAGGCATCGGACTTCTAACTATTTCATTTTCGAGTAATTGATTAATCATTTCAGGGTTTGCTGGAGGCATACAATCCTCATAGGTACATAGCTGTAAAATAGAACTTTCTGAAACATCCTTAGCCACAACACATTCATTGGTTAGAATGCTTTGTATCACATCTTCTTCTCCTTGAATCTTTAGAAAAGATTGCCTATGCAACATTATGAGCTAGGCTACTAAATTAAGCTCCTCCTCCTCTTCGTCTCCTAGGTCTGGCCAAATAGGTTCTCCCAGGTCTGGCTGGGGTTGGGCAGGAGGATATAGGGCGAGTTTCCTTATGGCTTGTCCATTTTAAATTTTCATATTGCCTAATCTACAATTAATTTTGGCATTAGTAGTGGCTAACCAAGGTCTTCCCAAGATTACTGGATAGCCAGCAAAGTTTACTTTAGGTGATAGGATGAGAAAATTAGCAGGATACTCCCATGAATCTAAGGTTACTATCACATCTTCTATGAGGCCCTCTAGAGTAATAGTTGAACTATCTACAAGTTGTAACACTATGGCTATTGTTCTTAAGCCTTCTATTCTTAGCCTATGCATTGTATCTTTAGTCATAACATTTATTGCTACTCCCAAATCAACTAGAGCATTTTTCACAGTCTGTCCATTTATTATCAGGTCGACTACTGGACTGCAAGGATTTGAATACTTAGGTATTACCACCTTTCCTAACATGATATCTGATAATTGGCCTACAACATGTACTATATGAGGGTCTTTCTTCTTCTGCCCTGGCTTCTTAAGGCATGCTTCCTTAATAGCCTTTCCATAAACAGGTATATCTTTGATAGCTTGAAACAGTGGAATTTGAATATTCATATTTTTTAGCTACTCAATAATATCAAATGTTTCTTCCTCCTGGGGTATAGGTTTTTCTTTATTTAACCTCTGTGGAAAGGGTGGATTTGAAGTGTGGATAGTAGTTCTATTGGGTATATCAGTAGGCTAGCTGGTATTTGGCAATGTGGCTTCTGGAAGCAGTGTTGCAGGAGTGTCTGCAACTTCCATAATTATAGGATATTTAGGTGTGGGCAGGGTGGTACCGGACCTCAAATAAATATCAGCTATTTCTACTAAATAAGTAGGGCACTGCTGAGTGTCAGTAGT
The DNA here is from genome assembly GCA_018584345.1 of Thuja plicata. Taxonomy (NCBI): domain Eukaryota; kingdom Viridiplantae; phylum Streptophyta; class Pinopsida; order Cupressales; family Cupressaceae; genus Thuja; species Thuja plicata. The sequence goes on along the minus strand of MU223406.1, from coordinate 78,657 downwards.
GTACGCTTGTTGCTGCTGTTGTTTATTGTTTGGATTTGGCTGTGGTTGAGCAGGAAATTGGGTAGGCTTTGGATTAGCATTAGTTGTTGCAGGAGGTGGCATTATTGTAGGTGGTTGCACTGGAGGTGGTAATCATGCTCAAGGCCTTTCTTAGGAATGGTTCATTCAATCTAAGGAATATTTTTCCCATTATGAGGTGCATTTAACTTGTCAACCCAGGGACGTATACTTGAAATGGTCGACACGGTATGTGCACTAGGTTCCTTAAGGAGTCATTCTGCTGGTTTGGCCATGGGTTATTCTACTAGTTTGGCCATTGGGGTTGAGAGTACTAAGAATTGTTATGATAATTTTGGTTTTGCCACTGATTATTATTAAAATTTGAAAACTGTAGAGGATCTTGTGGCATACCTTGTCGTGAAGCCCATGGTCACCATTGAGCGACGAAGAACACTCGATCATTGTCTCCTTCTATCTTCATGTAGTCAGTTGGAAAATGTTGGTTTTCTAGATTGGCTACCAGCTTACATTCATAGTCTTTCTTCTATTTGTGGTAGTGTGGATAGTACTTGGCCAATTATGTTTTAGCTTCTGCATGCTTCTTCTTGGTAGTCATTGTGTCAAGATGTGTAGTTACATCATTTATAATATCTTGCTTGAAATCCGTGAGAAAATTGCATATCTCCATCTTTGAGAAACCTGAACCAATCCCTTTTGTGGCTGTGGTCCGGTATCCTCTGCCTTTCTTCACTGTTGACCTTGAGTAATTTTGACAGATTTTCTTGAGGTCATCCCAAGAAGATTGGGATATGTCTCCACCAGCCATCAAATCTAATGCTTCTAAACAGTTTTCATTTACCCCTCTCAAAAATACTAGCCTCTATGAGTCCTCTGCCAGTACATGCTGGGGATTCTTCTGCATTATGTACAAAAATCATGAAACATAATCCTCCAATGTTTCATCTTCCTTTTGAGACATCCTAAATATATCATCTCCTTTTGGGTCACTGCCTTTGCAATAATCTTTATATTTCTACAGAAACAACATCTACATCTCATCCTAGGTACCTATTGCATTGGCTCCTAAGCCCATGAACCATCGTAATGCTGACTCTTTCAGTGTTGCAGGAAATAACTTGAGCTTATGGGCATCAATATTATAGTCAAAACTTTAACACAGTATGTCAAAGTCAAACAAGAAAGTGTCAGGATCCTCAGTTATAAGACCATAAAACTTTGGAAGAGCAGCTATGGGTATATTCTTGAGATTAGCATTGTTTATAAGGCTTGGGAGAGGAAATGGGAAAGTAGGATGTGCCATTACTGGAGTTATTTGATTGTGGGGTTGCTGCTAGAAAGGAGCATTGGCTACTAGATTGTTAACGTTAGGTGGATTTGGGCTGAAATTATCTAGAAAGCTGGCCAAGATTTATGCAAAAGGTCGAAAGTGACTTACGTCAAATGGTTCTGCTTTGGAGGAAGATGTTGCAGGAAATTCGGGGCTTGCGTCCTCAAAGGGTAACTCAACTTCTTCAACTTCCTTGTTCAAATAAGCAGGATCTGCTGGGAGAAATCTGCCATATTCATCTCGTCGCCTTTCTCTTAAATGCATGCAATTGAATTCTTCATGCTTGTGAAGCAATTTTTAGAGATATAAATCTAAAAACTAATCTAGGAATGAAAAATGACTCGAAAATGTTCCTAGCTTGACACCATACCCGGCAATGGTGCCAAAAATGAACCGCCTCACAATAGGTGTATAATAATCATGCTCAAGGCCTTTCTTAGGAATGGTTCATTCAATCTAAAGACTATTTTTTCCATTATGAGGTGCATTTAACTTGTCAACCTAGGGACGTATACTTGAAATGGTCGGCACGATGTGCACCAGGTTCCTTAAGGAGTCATTCTGCTTATGCTGCAGGAAGGTAAAAATGCATAAAAGAAACCTACACTAGCACTACAGGAAAAGAATAAATTTATATTCTTACTGGAATGAATGCTATAAATTGTAACTCTACTGAAACCTAAGACTTCAACCTAAAAAATCCATTATAACTATTCTTGTAGATGTTGTAGGAACACTCACAAGTTGTGATGTTGTAGGAAGAAATTGTAACTTCTATCTGAAATACTGGAAATGAACTCTATTCTATTCTAACCTATTCCACCTCCCAAATGGGCCCCCTTGGTTAGTTTCTACTAAACTATGAACACAAAATGTAAACCAAGAACTATTTCATTGTGTTTCAAAAACTCATTACATAAAAATAAGACATGGAACTTGAAACAGATTGTTGTGAAAATACAACAGTGTTCTTCCAAAACCTATTCTCTGATTTCTATCTAACTTCAAACTATTGGTCCAATCCCTATATATAGAGGATCAAACATTTTTACAAAATAGAAAGGAAAACCATCTTTCTGAAAACATGCCGGAGAAGAATATGGAAATACAACCGCCCGCGGTGTGGGTAATGAAACTTGGATGACCAATTCAACGTACTAAGTGTAGAGGGAATATAGGCGTGCTACATCCCCGCATCCTAGAATAATGGCTCCATTGTAGCAGCCATGTTTTCTTGGTGCTATAATGATCACTCCACCATAGCTGGTCTTCAACGTTCTTCTTTGAATACTATCAACCACTCTCCAGCCGCTTCTCTCTTGCCAAGTTAGTTATGACGTGGAAATATTCATGCAACAAGCTTAATCAAATTAAATATCCAGATGTTAGTACATATATTCTGATGGTTTTATGAAATAATACATTATATGTATAATATTAGCAAAGTATGTCAAAAACATCTACCCATGGTTTACCAGTTTTATCTGGACTTTTATCACAAGTTTTGACTAGCTAGGCTCTTGAATGTTTTAACAAAAACTAGAACAGAGTATTAAAATTATACAAAATAAAGGAAATAATTTAGCCTTATCACCATGCAAGAGAAACTCTCTAAAATCTTGAAAGAGAAAGACAAACCTGTCACACAATTCACACTGGAAAGCATTTGTCCTTTCCCATTTGACAAAGATCTTCACATGCCTCCTTTTCCCAAAGGAGTTGAGCTTCCTAAATATGGTAAATACTTGGGTACATCTGACCCTCAAGACCATTTGAGAGAGTTTGGTGCTCTCTCCATGGAATTCATACATGACACAACCTATCTCATGCATCTTTTCCCTCGTAGTTTGGGAGGATCAGCTATGGAATGGTTCTCTAGACTACCAACTGGCATCAAAACTTTTGACAAAAATGCCAATTTATTTCTACAACACTATTCTCATAACATCCAACATCTGGTTCATATCTAAGATCTTTGCAATTTGAAACAAAATCATGGGGAATCCTTCTTGGAATTTCTCCAAAGATGGAGACAACTCTATACACAATATTCTCGCAAGATACCCAAATCTGAAAAGTTGGACATCTTTCTCGATAATCTTCTCCCCAACTTTGGGTATCAAGTACAGCTACAAGGTCCTCTAACCTTTGATGACATGATTAAAAAAGCTGTAAGAATTGAGACATTTATGATCAAGAAAGGAGAATTGACCTTACACAAGGAAAATAAACAAGGGTCTTCTTTCTCAAGCAAAGATAAATCCAAATTTCCCAACAAGAACCAAAATGTTGTGAATGATGGAGTTGTAGACAATGTGACTCCTAAGCCTTCCAAGGCTGCCTTTAATCTCACTACTACGATGCAAGCAGCCAAAGCCACTAAACAGTATGCAACAGAATCCAAACCAAGTACTTCATGATTTTCTGGACCTAAACCTTGGGCTCCTAGGCCCAAGCGTGAATTCACTCCTTTAGGAGAACCTCTCAAGGTAGTTTAAAAGACTCTTGTAGACAAAAATTTACTTACTCCATTGGATAATTCACGACCTTATGATCCGTAACCAAGACCCTCTTGGTGGAATGAATCCTCTTATTGTGATTTTCACCAAAACAAAGGTCATAAAATGGGTACTTGTCTTAAATTGTGGCATAAAATCCAGGATCTCATCGATAGTGAGGTTATTGTTATAGGAGGTCACAACAAAAATTCTGATCACCAAGATTTCAAAGACCCATTTCCTCCTCATGGAAAAGGTGAATCATCTAAAGGAAAAAATACTGATGCTAAGGTCAACTATACTTACACCAATAACGATAATGTCATTAATATGGTTGAACTTGTTGACACTGAATATTGTAATGTCATCATTCTTAAGGGAAAGGAAGATACTTCTAAGTCTAAAACACCTTTCACTTTGTGAGGGTCTATACCTCAATCTTCTGAACAAGGATAGTCTCAAGTCAGTGCTAATGTGTTTACTTGATCTCATGCTAAAATCTTTCTCAAAGGCCTTGAGCCTTCTATATCTACATCAACTCAACCTTCAGATAAAGCTAAGGTTGACTCTGCTAATAAGAATCCAAAAGTGGGTTCCTCCTCTAATGCTGCCAACTATAGCATTTTTGATCAATTGCAACATACTAATGATCAGATAACTATTTTTGAGCTCCTAAAAATATCCCCTGCTCACAGGGAAATCCTCGACAAATCCCTCACTGAGGAAAATGTCCCAAAAGATCTTGATCTTGACCAGTTTCAATCCATGGTAGGTGACTTGACCTCCTCACATTACTTGTCTTTCTCTGAGGAAGACGACCATTCTTTGAGTCACCCACATAATAAACCTCTGCACATTGAAGTCATGATTGGTCCAAAGCGTGTTCGTTGTGTTCTCATAGATAATAGTGCTGGCCTAAATATTTGCTCTACTAGTTTCCTTATTGAGCTAGGCTATGGAAAAGATTGCATTGATGCTCACAAAAAGATTACCATTAAAGACTATGATGAGGAAGAATGTAAATCCAAGGGGTTTGTTGTTTTACCAATAAGAGTTGGTCCTATTGAACGAGATGTTGTCTGTCAAGTGCTTGATATTCCTTTGGCATACAATATTCTATTAGGAAGGCCATGGATCCATGAAATGCAGGTTATCGCTTCCACATACCATCAGTGCATTAAGTTTCCATTCCAAGGATCTGAAGTGACTATACCTACTAATACACGCTATGATTGCAATGCCCTCACAAAATCTGCTGACATCTTTGTGCCTACCAACAGAGAATCTATTGAATTCCTTGAGAATAAATTAAAAGAAATGGAAAAGAGTTTGACACTCAAAGAAACTGATTTGGGAGGATATTAGATTGAGCCTATTCTATCTATTACATATTTTCCTTTGTCTCCACGTTCTTTTGGGAGACCTTCTTAGAACACTAAACCTTCTATGGCTCCTCCTCCAACAAAGTATGGTGGTACCTTTGTACAAGCCATAGTACCATTAGAGGAAGAAGCTGAAAATAGAGCTATCAAAGCTTGGATCTATAAAGGAGAAGACAATTTTGAACAAACTCCTCCTTATGACATAAAACCTGAGCAATATGGCAAAGTTTTATCTATTATGCAACATTTTGGCTATAAAGGAAATGGTCCAATAGGTGCAAATCATAAGGGCTTGATTGCACCACTTGAAGCTATTGGTCACAGAACACGCGACTCTATAGGTATAGGCTTCCAAAAACTCACATTTCAACTAGGAATAAATAATTTTGTACCTTGAGAGGATAAGAAACCAACACCTGAAGAAACATCTAAAATTGAAGAACCTGACGACAGCTCTGATGAGGATACTTTTCCTTATCCTATTCCTCCAGACTTGGCAGAATTCTTTGCTGAGCTAGATAACTTTGTACTGCATGTCAGTACAGTAGACACTGACAAAAATTTTGATACCACCACTTCACTTGCTCCATTAACTTATGAGGAGTGGAAGAAAATATATACTCTAAATCTTGATCATCAAGGTGATTTATACATACCACCACACTTTCAAGAATAATTTGACTAGGAAGTCCAGTCACTTCTCATTACACAAGAGGTAGCTGATGTTACAAACACTAATGAGGTACCTAGGCCAAAAGGTGCTCATCTGACCATAGCAGAGGTTCTAGGTAGAACCCATCCCAAATGGGGACAAAGGGTTGATTTCACTCATGTCCTTGACATGAGACCTAATGATGAAACAGACTCCCATGAATATGAGTCTGACAACTTGTCATATGCCACTTTTGATAGAGATACAGATATAGCTAATGCATATGAAAACCTTCTTGAAGTAGGTGAACGGTCTAGTGTAGGGTCACATGAGTCTGACTCCCTAGATGTTAACATGTCATCTACTACAGCCGCTAGGAATCAAAGGAATTTGATTATACCTTTGGTTGAGATCACTTTGGGTCTCGACTTGCTTGTCCATGCCTTTGATGATTATACCGTGAACACACTTGAACCCATCACTCCTCTTTCACTTTGCCATCCCAAGCTTATAGACTGGAACTCTACCTCCCCATCTAACAAAGTCCTTACGTTCCAAAATGATTACGCTCTTGCATGTTACCTACACGCTGTCGAACCTGTAACATCCTCCACTAGCAAAGATAGTGTCAATATGACCGAGGCTGACATCAAGTATCATAGTCACAAAATAAAAAGAAGAAAATATAGGTTCTCTGAGGGTGAAAACCATATTGTGGCAATATCAGAGCCTAAAACATTCAAAATAAAAGATGTATCCAAGGGTGAAAACCTCTCTTAGGCGCCCGAGGATGAGATACTTGATGCACTTCCAAGTCATTTTCAGGAGAGATCATCTGTGCTTATTGAACCAACTCAACCTATCAACTTGAGTACAGAGGCAGAACCTCAGATTATTCACTTGGCACAATCACTTTCAAAGGCAGAAAGAGAGGAATTCACTAGATTCTTCAGAAGCAAAAAGATTAACTTTGCATGGAAATATTCAGACATGCTGGGATTAGACCCTAATCTAATCATGCACCATTTATCCATTGCACCAGGTGTTAAGCCCGTCAAGCAGAAGCTTCACAAAATGCATCCACATGTAGCTCTACTTGTCAAAGTTGAATTAGAGAAACTTCTTAAGGTAGTGTTTATCAGGGTAATTGATTATGCAGAGTGGATCTCTAATATTGTTCCAGTATCAAAACATGATAAATCTATACAAGTCTACACAGACTTTAGAGACTTGAATTTGGCATGTCTTAAGGATGATTTTCCATTTCCTAATATTGATATGATCATAGTTATGAAAATTGGGTATGAAATGTACTCACTAATGGATGGTTTCTTTGGCTATAACTAGATAAAAATTGCACCAGAGGACCAAGAGAAAATAGCTTTCACATGTGCCTAGGGCACCTTCTATTGGAATGTCATGCCCTTTGGACTCAAAAATGTTGGTGCTACATATCAGAGAGCTGTTACCACCATATTTCATGACATGATGCATAAAACAATGGAAGATTATGTGGATGACACTTTAACTAAGAGCATGCACTGAAAGAAGCATCTTTCCAATCTAGGTCCTATACTAGATCGTATGGAATAATTGAATCTGAGACTCAATCCTAAGAAATGTGCATTTGGCATAACATCTAGAAAATTTCTTGGCTATATCATCTCTGCCAAAGGCATTGAGGTAGATCCTACAAAAGTACAACCTATCATGGAAATGCCGCCACCGAAAAATATCAGACAAATGAGAGGACTTCAAGGCCGACTGCAGTCTATCTGGCATTTTATATCTCAACTAGTGGACAAGTCACAACTATTTACCAAGACTTTACACAGGGGTGTGGCTTATCAATGGAACAAAGAATGTGATGAAGGGTTCACACAAATCAAGCAGTATCTTCCAAACCCGCCAATCTTGATTCCTCCTATTCATGGGAAGCCACTTATACTTTACATATCTGCTACGGATACATCATTGGGTATCCTATTGGCTCAAGAAGATTAGCACAACAAAGAAAGGGCTATCTATTACATTAGTCAAAATCTGGTCTCATATGAAACAAAATATTCTACTATAGAGAAGGCTTGCCTTTCAGTGGTGTTTGCTTAACAAAAATTGTGGCACTACATGTTGGCTCATACTACACGTCTAATTGCTAAAATTGATCCTCTAAAATACTTGCTCAGTAAAGCTACCCTCATAGGTAGACTAGCTAAATGGGTCATGCTTATCAGTGAATTTGATATTGAATATGTTGAAAGGAAAGCCATTAAGGGACAGGCAATAGTGGATCATTTGGTAGAAGCACCTCTAATAAATCATAAACCATTGCATATTGAATTTCCAGATGATTCCATTTTACTTCTCACACATCGATCATGGACTATGTTTTTGATGGTTCATTTACCCAATAGGGTTCAGGTGTTGGGATACTGTTCATTACACCTCAAAGGTACTCTTTACCAAAAGCATACAAGATGTTTTTTCCTTGTACAAACAACATTGTTGAGTATGAAGCCCTAATCAATGGTATGAAGATCGCCCTTAAGTGGCGAGTGGACGAACTCAATGTTCTTAGAGACTCATAGTTAGTCATCAATCAAGTCAATGATATCTATCACACACAGGATGACAAGTTGGTACCTTATAAATGATTGGTTGATGATCTTAAAAATTATTTTACTCACATCACATTTCAACAGGTTTCGAGGGCAGATAATAAAGCAGTAGATGCCATGGCTACACTTGCCTCCATGCTACAGATGCCTGAAAATGATTTTAGACATGAATTCCTAGTGGAGACGTTACACTACCCATCCTATGACTCCCCTGATTCCTATATGATCTATTCTGTCATAGGACATGATTCATCTCATTACCATCACATCTTTATCTATCTTCGTGACCAGATCATTCTGGACACTTACTCCTGGAATGAGAAACGTCACTTAATCCACAGTGCTTCATAGTTTTTCATAATCGCTAATGACTTGTATAGACATGGTCTAGACGGTACCCTCCTTAGGTGTTTAGAACCCGATGAATCCAAATGAGCGTTAGTAGAGGTGCATGAAGGCATCTTTGGGTCATACTCTAACAGCCTGAAATTAGCCCGTAAACTTATTAGAGCTGGTTACTATTGGATAGATATGGAAAAAGAAGCTACACAATTTGCCAAGTCTTGCAAACAATGTCAACTACACGGTAATCTGATTCATGCTCCAACCAAGGAGCTTATTCTATTCATTACTTTCTAGCCATTTCAACAATGGGCCTTTGACTTGGTGGGTTAGATTTACCCCTCATCCTCAAATGGACATAAGTTCATTATCACAGCTATCGACTATTTTACTAAGTAGGTGGAGGCAGTCCCTCTCACCGTTGCCAATGGAAAAATAGTAGCTATGTTCATTCTCAATTACATCATCTGTAGGCATGGTGTACCCTCAGCAATTATCACTGATAATGGGGGACAATTTAAAAACAAGGGTTTGATAGAGCTATGCTCTAAGTTTAAAATTACTCAACATTGGTCTTCCATCTATTATCCTCAGGGTAATGGACAGGTGGAAGCATCCAACAAGACAATCCTTATAATCTTGCATTGTACAGTGCACAAATTTGGATGAGATTGGCATCTCTGGATCAATCTAGCTCTTTGGGCATACAGGACAAGCATAAGAACACCAACAGGGGCTACTCCCTATGCTTTGGTTTATGGAGCAGATGTTGTGTTACCAATTGAGGTTGAGATTCCTTCTTTTTGAGTCTCTCTAAAAGGCCTCATTACTGATAAAGCTAATAGAATATCTTGGCTATAAGAGCTAGAATTACTTGATGAACGTTGCCAAGTGGCATTCGATCACCTAAGAGTATACCAGAAGAGGATGTCTAAGAGCTATAACAAGAAGGTTAGACCAAGGGATTTCCAAGCGGGTGACCTCGTTCTGAGGGAGAACCCTAAGAATCAACAACATCGGGTCCAAAAAGGGAAGTTTGAACCAAATTGGCTTGGTACGTATTTTGTCACTATAGTGTTTGGGTCTGGTACCTATCAACTCTCTACTACTAAAGGAGAACAACTCAAAGAGGCCATCAATGCTCTTCATCTGAAGTTGTTCTACAGCTGAGACATCGTCAGTGTGCTTATGTATATACTAAAGTCCTGAAAATTTTCTAAAAATCTGAAAAAGTCCTGAAAAAATGATCATCTTAGTGAAAACCTAGCGATAGGCACTTTGATGCATCTCCAAAAAAATATATATTCCAAAAATACAAAAAAATTGAAAATTTGAAAAATACAAAAAAAAAAAAGAGGAAAAAGAGAAAAAGTGCCATTGATGAAAACCTGACAAACAGGCGTCATGATAGCAAAAAAAGAATTTCTGCCAAGAAGGTGAAAACCTGGTAAACAGGCACCTCTTGTTCCACAATGCTATATCTATCGCAACACCCCTTGGCTTTATGCATTTTCTTTGCTACTTTGCTACTTTCCTACTTGCATTTACTTTCCACATGCTTTCAATTCCCATCAAGACACCAACTTACATGGATTGAAACTGGTCATACTCTCAGGGAAACCCTCCTGGTCTAGGGGGCAATATCTTATCACCTTTCGAGATCTACTTCGTGATAGTCACCAGTGGTTCTCACTGCGTCTGCCTACTGTCACTTAGCTTATACTAATCTCTCTCTTCTTGAGAATCTCCCTAGCATCAGTCACTAGTGGTTCTCACTGCATCTGCCTACTGATGTCTAGCTAGTCCTATGATCTCTTCACTTGAGTGTTTCTCTCGCGTCAGTCACTAGTGGTTCTCACTGTGTCTATCTACTGTCATTGTACTATTGAGATTTCTCACATCCGTTAGAGTTGGAGTTATACTCAAACACTCCATCTATCGATACTCAGTCTTGATGCTTCTATGCTTTAGTTTGTACATATCTTTCGGTCACTTTCGTGACACTCTGGTTCCTTTGCGAACCCTCCTGACTTGTCATTGATTCGGTGCCATACACTTGGGGGCAATCAAATCTTGTTTTTCCTTGCAACATACGTCAAGTTAGTCATCATTACTTGGGGGCATGGGACCCCTATTTGATCACATGTTTGGTTTACACTCGAGTCAGTAATCTTGTCACTTCTCAAGGACAACTCGCTACTAACACAAACTGGTGTTTTTCAACACCAGCATAAACAGTCTTTTTTAACACTATCTTTGGACACATCTATGTTTTTAACACACATTGGATATCTCAAACGTAAACATCTATCGATAACAATCAAACACAATGCACTCACAAGAACAATGGTGTTTTTCAACACCTCATACATATATACATGCAAAAACTTTGAAATTGGCTAAGCTATGCTTGAATATTTCTTTGAATGTTGTCTATTCTCATAGATTTCATTGATATTTTCTTTGTCTACTGCTTGTTGGTGTAGTCCCGATGATCCGGAAATGTAAAATAAATAGGGTGTATGTGATAAGAGCTCTCGCAATAAGGTGGAACAGCCTCACATCCCTCGATCTTTCTTATTTGTACACCATGGTGAGGTCGATACTATCTCCTTTCCTGTTATTGCTCTATTTGTTATTACTTTGTTTGTTTTTGATCTGTTTGTTTATGCATGACCGCACTCATAGTTATCTTGGTTTTGAGTGCCTCAATACTGGTGTACTCTTGCAACATTAACTAGAAACAATGTTCAAGTCATCTTGGCCTTTGTGCCCTGGTGCTTATATTCATTTCCTACATTTTATCCGATCCAGGTCATATTCATATCCTCATGGTTACATTGTGGCGCCAGTGAAGGTCGTATCAACTTTTCCTGTTCTAAAAAAAATAAAATGCTCGATGATGATGATTATACAATGGGTCTCACAACCATGTCCTAGAAATTTCACTCTCATATTTCATCTAGCATAGGATTGCATTTTCATTCTAGACTTGCATTGTGGCAATGATTTGGTGTTCTCTTCATTGCACTCTTCTGGGTTCATACATTGAGGAGTTCTTCTTCACTGTTCTGGTTTCATTATGACTGCACAAGTGTTTGGTCCTTGCTCTCAATTCTTCACATTTTCTTTTGGTTAGCATTTTTCATCCTGCATGAGATGTTAGTACCATACACATTACATATTCACAACTCATTATCATCTACACCTTGCATTAACATATTCTCATTCATAAAGTACATTCACATCCATCATTTGCATACATATTTGCATCTACATACATGTGCATTTCATACATCTACATATATTCCAAACATTTTCATACATTTTCATACATCCTAATCATCTAAACATATTTCACTATATGCTCAACCCATTTTCGGGATCGAAATCAAAATCTGACACTTCTATATCGCTCAAAATCGCATTTTAAAATTTTTGGGACTGCCGTGATCAGACACTTGTGCAGTAAAATTTATGACATCACTTTCTTGTCAGAATCCTATCATATTATCATTTCCTCAAATCTTTGAATTTTTTTCCTCAAAAGTCAACTCTGGTAAAGTCTGATCAACCCTAGTCAAACTTGGTCAACCAGACCTTGAAATCACTCAAAATTGATTATGAATCTTTCAAATTCTTCCACAATCTGTTCTGAGTTCTTCTTGATCTTTGATTCACCATCTATCTATGATTTTTTTCTCTCCATCATCATTTATGACATGTCATCTTTCTATTTCGCTCCCGAGGAGGCAGGCTGATTACATCATTAAATCTACTTCAATCAATCTGATCTGATTTTCAAAAGTTCTCATCACTTGGGGCATGTTTAATTTTTTGTACCACACAGTCAAAATTGGATACTCCACAATCAATAAGGGCATCTGTGTTCCTTACATCTTGTCATCTTTTAAGTATTTGAGCAATCTCACTCAGATTCTTGAGGATCAAGCTCCGTTCTGGAGATGATTCCCGAAAAACTATCCTTTTGGGACAGGTATCGCAGCAATCTAACCCTGACTCCTGATAATCAAGCTCCATTCTAGAGATTATTCTGAACCTCTATTTTACTATCTTTTGAGACAGGTATCAGGGCATTCTACCCCTAACTCCTGAAGGTTGAGCCTCATTCTGGGGACAATCTTGTGAAAGATATCAATCTAACCAGTGTCTGGGCGATCTAACCTAGATATTGGGGGACTAACCTTCATTCTAAAGATAGTCCTAAAATCTCTATTTGACTATGTTCTTTATGGATAGGTATCAGGGCATTCTAACCCTGACTCCTGAAGGTTGAGCCTTGTTCTGAGGATAATCTTGTGAAAGATATCAATCTATTAGGTATCAGGGCATTCTAACCTAGATCCTTGAGGATCAAGCTTCGTTCTGAAGATGACCCTCAAAAACTCAACTTGACTGGCATCTTGGTGACCTAACCTAGACTTCAGAGAGTCAAGCTCTATTTTGGAGATGGCTCTGAAATCTTTGCATCATCAATTTTCAAATCTATTCTTCTGTCCTTTAGGCATCAGACTATTCTTTGAATCATCGCGCTACTCGCACATCAATTCAAAGAGGGGCAAAATGTAACACCCCAAAATTGGCATCTTGCAACCCTAACCAATTTTGTTGCATTTGTCATTCTTCTGAATCATCAAAGTCCTATTGTACTAGGCAATTTTGAGTTTTGACTAACTCTACTCGACCTAAGTGTCAAATGTAAAAAATCCTAAATCTGCATTAATCATACATCATGTTTAATTCCTAAATATCTATTGGCTAAATAAACCCTATGATTGAATTAATTTAATTATAAAGTCCTAGCACTTTAATTAAATTAAACTCACCATCTTTACCTAAGACACATGAAAAGGAATTAAACAATATTTAATTATTAAATAAATATCCTCATTTCAATAATTGAATTTAATTATTCAGATAATTGAGAAAAACCTATTTATGAGGTCATATTTATTTAATTAA
>MU223406.1:12429-64784 GCA_018584345.1 Thuja plicata | reverse complement strand
AAATAAATATCCTCATTTCAATAATTGAATTTAATTATTCAGATAATTGAGAAAAACCTATTTATGAGGTCATATTTATTTAATTAATTGGATATTCTCTCAAAAATCTTTCTTCTATTCAGAAATGTAATCTTTGAATTAATTGTGCTTTAAAAATAAAGAAAACAATTAAAATCAAATAAAACAGAATTAAATCAAAGGAAGAAAACAATTAAAATCAAATAAAACAGAATTAAATCAAAGAAAGAAAATAGTTAAAGCAAAGGGAAAACAATTTATTGTTTTCTTTCAAAGAAAGCTTTCTAATTTAAACTGGCTTTTCTATCTGTTTTATTTCAAAGAGGAAACTTTCTACTCTGATCATCTCCGAGTCTATAAAAAAACTCTCATTCCTCATTCAAAACCCCCACTCATTTTTCATGCATTGTTAGAATACTGAATTATTGTCACATTTCTTGATAATTTCATATAGAATAATTTCATTATTGCAATAGAATAGTTTCAATTTCTAGATTAATTGCACTGAAATCATGTCTTAGATTAATCTCACGTCTTTCATTTCTTAGAATAATCTTGCATTGTATTGCATTCATGGAGAAAAATCCTTCGTTCCTAGATTGGTCTATGGTTGTGAGACTCTCGTTCTGAGAGCTATTTTGAAAACCCCGTCTGGATAGAAGGCAATAGGTTGAATCATGCAAGAAGACAGGATGAATAATCTCATATTTATTATTGTTTGTATCTGGTGAAGAAGGACTATATTAAAGTGTATGGTGAATTAACAAGGCCAAATTTACCACATACAATAACAAGTAAGCCTAGAAGCTCCAGGAAGAAAGGGAAAAGAACGCGAATCTTGTCAGGATTTTGATGGAGCTAGTGCAACCCATCACTGCTATTCCCCCAGAAGCTTCCACATCCAGAGCACTACTCCCATAGGATGACATAGATGGGCTAAGGAGTATGAAAAATAAAGCATAGGTAGTTGATGACTGGGTGCCCAAACAAGTGGGAAACATCTAGAATTTCCTAATAGATACACTCCTAGACCTGTATGCAACCCACAATGTTCTACACCAGGCCAAAAATACCATTACCATCTAGGAGGGAGAAACTGAGAAATATAAGGCCTAGATGGGTGAGTTGGGAGAACTCCTAAGTCTCAGAGAAGAAATTGTTACTGAAGCCAAAATTTTGGGAGAAGAGCCCTTTGACTTTTTCCACTTCCAACACTCTAGACTTGATCTCACATTGGAGATAAGCAAGCAACTAGTAGGGGCCCTACGGGACAAAGTTTCGGAGGTAGAAAATTCATTAAATATGTACAAGGCATTCATTACAAGGGTTTTGAAAGTCGATCTCTTTAGCACTGAAACATGTACTCCAGAGGAGTACATCATAGGAAAATTTGACGAGCTAATGGAAGCTCAATATTAGTCCTCAGAGGGAATGGATAGAGAAAAGATGTCCCTCATAGCTTGCATGGTGCTTCAGGCCCATGATGCCATGAAGATGGCCATGAAATTCAAAGTAAATACTCCAGATTTTGGCAAATAGGTGGAGATGGCCAGGTACCATCAGGCTAGTCTCAAGGACATCGATGAAGATGGCATTGCCCAGCTCTTAGAGACATTCAAGAATAGCAAGGAGAAATGAGGTTCTCTGGATCCTAGATATTTTCACCAGCAGGGTGCATTCTTTCACATTCATTAATTTTGGAGCGTAAGTTCCTGGATCCCGTAGTCCTGGATCCAACGGTTTTGTGTTCTTTTGATGACCCACGTCCAGGCTCCTCGGAGCCGATCAGTCATTATTAGGTAGTTAACAGGGTGTTAGAAAGTAGGTGACTCTAGCAAGGAACATTTTCTTGAGGGATGGTTCTAACAGGTGGTCTTCTCAAGGCCCTGCTCCAACATTAAATACCTAGTGCATCGAAGACAGCGAGCTGCTTTTGCATTGATGAGGCATGTAGCCTCAAACTCCAGAGAGATCAGATTTCTTCTCTTCTTTCTCTAGCACTCTTCTTGATGCTGATTCTTCCATACTTATTTTTTTGTCTTATTCTTCTGACATGTCAGACCTCTATTCTTCTCGAGGTTGTTTTAATGTGGTGCAAGTAGTACTAGCCACCGAAAATTATATTTTATTTTTTGAGTGTAAAGTTAGGTTAGGTTAACTTTAGGTAAAGTATGTGTATAACTAACAAGTCAAACCTCATTCCAAGGGTCGGAAAAATTGATAATTTTGCACTCCATAGCAATAGAATTTCAGCATTTCATTTCTTTTAGTTGCAAATCTCAAGGCTCAGTAGTTCTTAGTAGATAGATGTTCTCTTGGAGTTGTTGATGTACACACCAGTGATGATGGAAAATAGTTAATTAAGAAGGAAGGATTCTCACAATGATGTTGTTGGTGTCTTGATTTCTGAGTTAATACTCTTTTGTGTTGTATGTTTTTGATGTCCTTTTCTCTAATGTTTAAGTAAATTAATGACCTCTTTCCCCTTTCTATTGAACATGTATGAATCGCTAGTTCTGTATATGTTTAGTATTAAGTGTAGTTCATTGGAGCATGGTTGATGTTTTAAATGTATTTGCATAATTATAATTAGAATAGATATTCTCGAACCCTGGCATATCTTTTGAAGTTTTTTTGATAACCTAAATGCTTGCAGGAAACCCCGACCTAACAAAATCCCTAGAGAAGATGAGCCAAGATAAACTAGCTATCCCCCCGTACAAAAAAGTCACACTCCCAACTTAGCTCCCACACTATCGAGACCCAACTCTCGGGTGCTTGAAGGCCCAAAGAATTTATTCCCCAGACAACCTTTATAGGTGAAGTTGGATGGTACCCCAGTGACAACTTACATCTGTTGGCGGAGCGGTCACAAAGTCCCGTCAACAGGTTTGTTGAAATTTTCCCCAGGTCTATCTCTTTTTGGTATATACTTGGCATTTGTCTTATTTTATTTATTGAAGATGCCTACTATCTGACTACCTATATTACCCACAACTCTATTCATTAATTGGTAGTTATTTCTTTCTTTGTTCACTAGATCAGTAGTTATTCTAGCCTTTTCTTCCTCAGAGGGTTTCCTTATGGTGGTAGATCCTTGACTATTTTGTGCATAACATCTCATATCGCCAACTTCCTCTTCATCACTGTCAGATAGGAATTTTTTTTTATATGCCTCTATTCTTCCTTGTGAACCATACATGTCATGGTTCTCAACTTCTTCTTCTGAATCTATATCAGATCATGCATAATCATTAGTCATATCACATCTATTGTGATCACATAGCTCATCTTCTTCACATTCTTTCTCTTCATTAGCAATGATTTCTAGGGATACAATATAAAAATTAGGGTTGTGTGGGCCTAGACAAACCTCACACCATTAAGTGTCACTGCACATATTCACAACATTTTTATGTAATGTGTCAGGGGTCATATTTTTTGGTTTATCTATGCTTGGTGGAGAAATAGGCTTTCCATCCTTGAACTGAGTACCATAAGCATAATTTTGCATCCTATTTTGTGGGTTATAGTTATTGTTATAGGATGGTCTATTTTTTTGTGGGGCCTTATATTCTTTATATTTAGTCTCTTTACTCTTGCTAAAGCGAGCATCATCTCTTCTGCCCATTTTCCCTGATACCCTTATGTTAATCTCTATGTTTACTGCTATTTTATATGCATCTGTGAGACTTCTAGGATTTTTATCTCTAAGAGAATAACCCATATTTGAATCAAAAGTGTTTAGGTATTTATCCAAACATACCTTTTCACCTAGTTTGATTTTTTGAAAGAGCTTTTGCATAGCCCTCTAAAATCTTGTGTTGAATTCAGTAACCTCTTCATTGAAAATATTTTTTATGTTATAGAATTCATTTAGCAAAAACCCATCATTGGTTTTATCACCATACTGGTGTTTGAACAAATCTATTAGTTCTTCCATAGATGCAACTGAACCATTAGACAATCCTCTAAACCATTCCCTAGCATCTTCTACTAGGGATTGAACAAATAGATTCATTATGACATCCTCGTGATTAATATTTAAATCATCTATGATATCTATGAATTTTCTTAAATGAACTTCATAAGAAATGACATTGTTTCCTAAAAACTTAGGGATTTTTTCTCCAATATCATTAGGAACTACATTAGGATAACCAAGAATGTCAATAAAAGTGAATTTCTTGTACCTTTCTGGGTGCAATGGCCTCCTTTGAAATTTGTCATCCTCCTAGAAAGAAGCATTCTTGGCTTTTAAAGATGTAGTATTTTCACCTCCAGCATAAGGATATTTAGAAGATTGCAAAAAGTTAATCTTTTTCTTCATCTCCAAGGTAGCAGCTTCAGCTTCTACTTTCTCCAACATCTTTGCCATAGTTTCTTTCTCCCTTCTTGATCTTTCAAGGTCAATGTCTATCTTAGACATTTTTTTTGTCAGGATTTTGAGTTTTTGGTTCCTCAACTTCATTTTTAGTAACTTTCTTTTTTCCTTTATCTCTAAAGGTTTGAGGACCTAAATCTTTGTGGGTGTTTGGAGTCTCTAGATCTCTACAAGACCTCCCAATATATTTTTACAGCTTGATGTCTTAAAGATCTTCTTCTAAAATTATCAACATCTTTTTTCTCATGTTTTTTCTTTTTAAGATCTTTTTCCCTTTTCTTTTGCTGAATAAGGGCTAACAGCCTTATGAGGATTCTTTCATGTTCAGCAAGCTCATCAAAAGGAACTTCAAAGTATAAGCTAATAGTGTCAGTTCCTTCTCTTTCACTATAAGTAGTAGTAATTGCATATGTTTCCAATCCAAGGTCAGGGGCTTCTTCATATTCTAAGGTGTTCCCCTCATGACTAGAATTATTTGTATCCTTCCGCCTAGTGTTGTTTTCTTTAATTCTTGGAGGAGAGTCATTAATTTTTCTTGATTCTTCTTCTCTCTCCAAGACATCTTATTCCTTCAAGTAGTTGGGATCCCACTATCTAACTCAACTTCTAGATTATCTCTTATTCTTGACCTAGTATTCATGTTTTTAGAATTTGTATAAATGTTTCACTTTTGCACTGATTACAGAGATTTACTTTTAGAGTCACCACCCAACACAAGTTTGGGAAATATGAACACTACAAGGATGACCTAGGCTACCAAGCTCAACTATGGTATTTTAAACTCAATCTTCAACCAAAGATTATGGAATAGTACTTTTCTTCCCCAGCAGAGTCGCCAGATTGTTAGTGCGACTCAGATGGGACAACTCAATCTATGGTATTTATGACTCTCTTTTTCAACTAGATTCTGGGATATATCTGCAAAGTATTAAACTTTCTATCTTATTATTCCCTATTAGAGTCGCCAGTTTGTTTGGGATTTTTCATGCAAGAACCTTAAAATAGTATGAGTGCTTGTTCTTATATATTTCCAATTTACCATATGCAAGAAAAGCCTAATTGATGAGGATTGGATAATATCCTCCTTTTTTGAGCTCCATAGGCTTAGGAAGGTATTACCTTTGAATGATTACTGATTTACAGTATCTATTAAAGTGGATAATGTTTATTGTTAATTGCCTTTTACTATACCAATAAATAGAAAACTATGCAAATGACTGTGATTAATCAGATATAGAGCTTAATAAGCCAAACCATTATCTTGACAATAGCAAACAGTAATGTGATAAGGATTCTTTGCCTTCTTCCTTTTATAGTTCTCTAAACCTAGCAGGGTCAACCTATTGATTCTCTCTTAAAGGAATCAGAAAACTGAATTGTATACTATGTGAAAACAATTACTTTTAAATATATGCTTTCTTATGAGTATAGTGTAATTGATTGATTGATCTTAAATATTGGATGATGAACAATTACTTGTCAAACCATAAACCAGTGCCTAATCCTATGGGCAATAGAGTCAATATCAAAGGTAAATCCACAATTAGGTGATTAATAAAAATACATGCAACCTAGATAGAATGCTTTACAAACTATCCACTCACTAGTACAACTTTGTTATCAGATCTTAATATTAATATTCAACTTTCTGGGATCATCTGAAAGAATTAATCCTTCCTTGAAGGACCTCACAAATGACTACACAATTACCTTATAATTGATATATTTAAATACCTTGCAAAATAAATATATAAAATTTTTAATAGAGATAAAAGAGACAACACGAGATATAAAATAGCGATTGCAATGTATTTTTTAATGTCTAACTGCTTCAAAATACATTCAATATACCAAAAGATACAAAGGCTCAGACAAAATTTTAGTAGTCTACCTTGTAATTATATCCCATCATCATTAAAAGGTTACAATATGCTCTATATACTCAAAAACCATCTTGGAATCCTTAAGAAGTAAGGATGCAACAAGATTTAGATGGTTTAAGACCTAACCCTAAAAACATAGAAAAGGACAAAAGACAAGAAGAGACCAAGCAGTGGATGGATAAAAATGAAGAATGAAATCTGATTTGATCTTGTCTTCTTGTGATCACTGGCACCATTGTCTATATGTGTTCAGGATAGCCTCTAATATTTGTAGTAAGACCTAGTGACCACCATTACAGGCTAATTTACACTAGTCTTCAAGATGACTAACCTGTTGGAGATTTTCTTTTGTGCAAATAATTCATTGTATGTTTGTCATTAATGACAACATATAATATACAGCAGGTATCCTATATGCAATTATAAGTAAAAATTATTTGGAGCTATGTGTGTTTATTTCCATGGTGTATACATGTTCTATTTTCTATATGCATTCATGCCAAGTCAGATATGTAGTTTCAGTTGAGTTATGATTAATCAGTTATGGAAGTTACAGTTTTTGGAGTTTATCTGTTAAGGAGCCGATGTAAATACATTGTTTCTTGAGTTGCACCTATCTTTAGGATATGCATTTTTGTATTCATGTTTAGTTATGAGTTAAAGATAATTATCCAAAGGCACTAAACGTGTTTCAAAAGAATCTTTATGTTAGAGTTAATTTGGTGAAGCCGACTTTGTGAAGCATCGTGTCTATTCAGTTTGAGTTGTGTGGTCTTAATATTTGTTGCATTCTTGGTTGAGCTAACAATGAAGTTGATGAAGTGTTTCCAGATACCATCATGACCTTATCCTTGGTGAACATACATATAACACTTCAGGTATGTTCACTAACTGTTGAAAAATGATGTGAAGAAGAAAAGACAGAGAAGAGCATAAAATCAAAAAGAATAAGTTGAAGATCTATGTGAAGAAACAAAAGTTGATTGCAATTCATTGGAACTGATCAAGATAGTAGGTCTACTCATTTACCAGATATAATGTATATCTGTTATATTGAAGGTTGTAACCTTCACCATCTTATCAGTGAACTATTGGATAGTGAGTCCTCACCCTTAACAGGGTTATCTATAAAAGAGTCCTAACAGGGTCTGACCTTTAACCAGGTCTCTGTACTTCTTGCATTGTAAAGATCAACTCCTAACAGGGTTGTAAGATATTCTAATAGGGATCATTATAAAATAGTGTAGTTATTTGTGGGTGCTAATTCCCACCGGGGTTTTTGCCTATTTTGTTTCCCTGTAATCAAATTGTTGAGTACTCTATTGTGTTATCTAAATGTGCATTTACTTTATATCAAATTACATTAAAGAAAGAGAAAAGAATTAAATTAACTGATAACTGATTCACCCCCCGCCCCCTCTCAATTATCCTTGGGACTATTCCAACAATTGGTATCGAAGCCAAGTGCCTTGGAGAGAAAGCCTAATAGCTTAAGGTAGATCAGATGGCATACTTGAGGAAAGAGATTCCTAAGTTTGATGGAGAAAACTATCTTGACTGGAAGAACAAAATAATAACACATCTTCAGTGTGTTGGATTTGAGATCTATGAGACTTCTACTCAAGAAGTTGATATTCCCACCTTGAAAGATCTTGCAGTTGATGACTCTACTATGAAACAAAAGGAAGTGTTCACTAATAATGCAATTTCCAAAGAAGCCCTAATCAATGCCCTATCTAACAATGAATTTTATGATATCAAGAAAACAGATAAAGCATACTCTATTTGGAAATAATTAGAAGATATGTTTGAAGGAGACATCCAAGAAAATAATGTGCGCAGAAAGACATGGAAGAAAAGATACAACAATTTAGAGATTATACCTGAAGAAAACATCAGAGCTTACAATCAAAGGATTAATGAAGCAGTATCAGGTATAAGAAACAATGACAGAGAAATATTAGACGAAGATATAATGGAAAAATTAATGACCACATTGATAGCAGACTATGAGAGCAAGATCAATATCTTAGATGAGACTATGAAATTTTCAAAAGACTTCAAGAGGGAAACCTTGATCAACAAAATATCTGCATTTGAGATATCTAGATTGAAGACACAACCTAAAAGTGAGACAGCCTTCAAAGCCATAGTCCACAACAAGAAATCTATAAGTAGCTCTAGTAATAATGAAGAAGTAGATACATAACTAGAAGAAATCATTTATATGATTTCCAATAAGGAAAGGAAAGGTAAAGGGAAATATGAAGGATAGCTACCATTGAAATGTTTTTCATGCATCAAAGTTGGTCACTTTGCATCCAAGTGCCCTACAAGAGTCAAAAAATTCAGATCAGATTACAAACCTAAGTACACTAAAGAATTTTATCATGTTGAGGATGGTGTTACTGATGATGACTTTGGAGAAGATGAAATTGGATTTGTTTCCATTAAATAAATTGAGAAGATTCTTGACGAAATGGATAAAGAAGATGAAGTAAAAGAACAGGAGTTAGCATTAGTTTCAAAAGCTGACATCAGAACTGACTGGATCATTGACAGCGGATTTTCACACTACATGATAGGAGACAAAGATAGATTTGTAAATTTGGACAAGTACAAAGGTGGCATGGTTATATTTGGAGATAACACTCCCAAACCTATCATAGGTAGAGGTTCTATCACCCTAGATGGAAAGAACAAGATAGATGATGTTCTCTATGTTGATGGTTTGCATCATAACTTACTAAGTGTTGGACAGTTGCTTGATAAAGGATATCGGTTGGAATTCATAAACAACCAATCCATCATTAACAAAAAAGGACACATGATTGCATCAGGCTCAAAGACCAAAGGTAATGTTTTTCAGCTCAACTCAGAAGTAAGTTGTTTTGTTGCAAAATTAGATGACAACTGGCTATGGTACAAGAGACTTTGTCACATCAATTTTGACAACATAGTCAAGATAAGTAATGTAAAGGCAGTAAGAGACCTTCCTAGAATTGCAAGACTAGTTGACACCATGTGTAGGGAATGTGTGATGGGGAAGCATGTGAGGACCTCATTCAGGAGCAAACAAAACTATATAGAAAACAAATTAGATCTGATACATACAGACCTATGTGGACCTACTCAAACAAGATCTTACTACGGAGAAAGGTATTTTATTATGTTTGTTGATGATTTCTCAAGGATGATGTGGGTTGTGTTCTTAAAAGAAAAATCTGAAGATTTTGAGAAGTTCAAAGTATTCAAAGCTAAGGTTGAGAATGAATATGGATTAAAGATAAAATGTTTGAGATCTGATAGAGGAGAATTCACCTCTGACCATTTTTATGACTACTATGAAGAACATGGAATCAAAAGATAGTTAAGTGCACCCATAACCCCTCAGTAGAATGGGATAGAAGAAAGGAGGAATAGGATAATACTTGACATAGCACGCACTATCATGACTCAAGGAAAGGTGGCCCATACCTACTAGAGAGATGCAGTCAATACAGCAGTTTACACTATCAATAGAATACAATTGAGACCATGTACAGACAAGACACCTTATGAACTTTGGTTTGGTAATGTACCTACTGTAAAATACTTCGGAATCTTTGGAAGCAAGTGCTACATCAAGAGAGATGATAGCATTGGTAAGTTTGATGCTAGAAGCAATGAAGGTATTTTCTTGGTTACTCTACTAAAAGCAAAGCCTATAGATGTTTCAATCTAAGATTAAAGAAGATCATTGAAAGTACTATGCTCCCATGATTGAAGATGAGCCCAGACCCATCAATAAGGACATAGTTATTGAAGAAATGTTTGATTGTATTGATGTTTCATGTAACAATCCTGAACCAAGTGAAGAAGAATCATAGACCATAGATGAAAGTATCACTCCTAAGAATTCAAGGTACACATTCAAATACCACTCTAAAGAAGATATCATTGGAGATCAGAGCGCAAAAGTCTTGACAAGATCTAGAGAAAAAGGTTCAACCACTGATGAAGAGGTATGCTTACTTTCACAGACTAAACCCTTAAGTGTTGAAGATGTGTGCAAAGATTTAGATTGGAAAAGTGCCATGCAAGA
Source organism: Thuja plicata (assembly GCA_018584345.1). Classification (NCBI taxonomy): domain Eukaryota; kingdom Viridiplantae; phylum Streptophyta; class Pinopsida; order Cupressales; family Cupressaceae; genus Thuja; species Thuja plicata. The sequence goes on along the minus strand of MU223406.1, from coordinate 54,415 downwards.
AGAATTATATCAAATAATCAAGAATGAAACACGGGAACTAGTCCCTAGACCTCATGACAAGAACGTGATTGGAACTAAGTGGATATTCAGGAACAAAATGAATGAAGAAGGCATAGTGGTAAGGAAAAAAGAAAGATTAGTATGTAAAGGATATGCGCAAAGAGAAGGAATAGACTACACTGATACATTTGCCCCTATGAGAATACTTGAAGCTATCAAGTTATTTTTGGCCTATGCAACATTCAAGAACTTTAAGGTATATCAAATGGATGTCAAATCAGCATTTCTGAACGGTGACTTGAAGGAAGAAGTCTACATAGAGTAGCCTGAAGGATTCAAACTTTTAGATAAACCAGACATGGTATGCAGATTAAAGAAAGCACTTTATGGACTTAAACAGGCCCCAAGAGCATGGTATGGAGACTTGATGGTTACTTAAAAAAGATAGGATTTAGAAAAGGAGCAGTAGAATGTAATTTATTTATAAGAGAGACAGATGAAGGACTACTACTTCTTGTTATTTTTGTTGATGACATTATCTTTGGAGGTAATGACAAACTTAGTGTAGAATTTGCCAAAGAAGTGAAAAGTGAATTTGAAATGAGAATGATTGGACCTATCAAATACTTTCTTGGATTGAATGTAAAACAAACAGACAAAGGCATATTCATAAATCAATCTAAGTATGTGAAGGAGATATTGAAGACCTTCAAGATGGAAGATTGCAAACCAGTAAGCACCCCCGTGATAACAGGATGAAAGCTCTCTAAAGATGATGATTCCATAGTAGTTGACAAGACCCTATACAAGTCTATGATTGGAAAATTCATATATCTCACTTAATCTAGACCTGACATTTCTAATGTAGTTGGCATTGTTGGAAGATTTGCAGCTGAACCAAAGAAAAATCATCTAATGGCAATAAAAAGAATATTCAGATACCTAAAGGGAAATATAGACTATGGTTTATGGTATCCTAACTCAGAGAACATACAACTTCATGTGTATACAAATGTAGATTGGGCAGGTTGTGTTGATGAAAGAAAGAGCACATCATGAGGAGTAGTATTTCTTGGAGACAGGTTGGTCACTTGGACAAGTAAAAAGCATAATTGTATCTCTCAGTCAATAGTAGAAGTTGAGTATGTTGCAGCAGCATTGAATTTTTCAACAGTGGTTTGGATCAAACAGATAATTAAGGACTTTGGTATTTAGATTAATTATCCTATTGTTATTCATTGTGACAAAACTAGCACTATCAATATGTCAAAGAACCTTGTGATGCATGCAAAGACAAAACACATTGTGATCAAATACCACTTCCTAAGAGAAAAATTTGCAGACAAAGAAGTAAAGCTGGATTATGTAAGCACTAAAGAACAACTAGCAGATATTTTTACAAAGCCTCTATCAAAAGATACTTTTGAGTATCTCAGGGAGAAGTTGGGAGTAATTCCCTTTCCTAAGTCTGATTATAACTTGCAACAAGAACATCAGTCCTTGGTGACTGATGAATGATTGACTACTCTACTTCTGGAGTAGTACCTGTGCTTACTGGTGTTTAACACCCTTTATCATTGATGTAAAAGGGGGAGTATTAGTAAGGGGGAGCATATACTCTGGGGAAGTATATAGAGTAGCAGTAGTGAAGCGGAACCTTTGATGAGGATATTGAGAAGATTTTAAAAAGAAGGAAGACACTTTGAGTTGATGATATCATATGTTTCCATCAATGTCAAAGGGGGAGATTGTTGGAGATTTGCTTCTGTGCAAATAATTGATTGTATTTTTTCCATTGATGACAATATATAATATACAGAAGGTATCCTATATACAATTGTAAGTACAGATGCTTTGGAGCTATGCATGTTTATTTCCATGGTGTATACATTTTCTAGTTGCTATGTGCATTCACATCAAGTTAGATATATAGTTTCAGTTGAGCTATGATTAATCAGTTATGGCAGTTACAGTTTATGGAGTTTATCTGTTAAGGAGCCGACATAAATATAGTGTTTCTTGAGTTGCACCTATCTTCAAGATATGTGTGTTTGTATTCATGTTTAGTTATGAGTTAAAGATAATTATCCAAAGGTTCTAAATGTGTTTCAATAGAATCTTGATGTTAGAGTTAATTTGGTGAAGCTGACTTTGTGAAGCGTCGCGTCTATTCAGTTTGAGTTGCGTGGTCTTAATCTTTATTGCATGCTTGGTTGAGCTGACAAGGAAGTTGATGAAGTGTTTCTAGATATAGTCATCACCTTATCCTTGGTGAAGATACATATAAGAGTTCAGGTATGTTCACTCAGTGTCAAAAAATGTTGTGAAGAAGAAAAGACAGAGAAGAGCAGAAAATCAGAAAGAATAAGTTGAAGATCTATGTGAAGAAATAGAAGTTGATTTCAATTCACTAGAACTAATCAAGACAATGGTTCTACTCAAATAGTTCATTTACTAGATATAGTGTATATCTGTTATACTGAAGGTTGTAGTATTCACCATCTTAGCAGTAAGCTATTGGACAGTGAGTCCTCACCCTTAACAGGGTTATCTGTAAAAGACTCCTAACAGGGTCTGACCTTTAACCAGGTGTATGTACTTCTTGCATTGTAAAGATCAACTCCTAATAGGGTTTTAAGTCTTCTAACAGGGTTCATTATAAACTAGTGTAGTTATTTGTGGATTCTAATTCCCAACCGGGGTTTTTGCCTATTTGGTTTCCCTGTAATCAAATTGTTGAGTACTCTATTGTGTTATCTAAATGTGCATTTACTTTATATCAAATTAAAATAAAGAAAGAGAAAAGAATTAAATTGACTTATAACTGATTCACCCCCCCCCTCGCCCCCTCTCAGTTATCCTTGGGACTATTCCAACATAACCTCCTTGTGCTCAAAGAGAAGGTGCCTGCTGTTTTTCTATTCTTCATCAATAATGTCAAGGTTGATAGTAGCAGGATTTTTCTTTTTGGATTTGTAAGCACATCCCATGCTATGACATCATCTTCTACTGGCCAATCAAAGCTCTGAATATTATCTATTTGTGTCTTCTTCCTTTCCCACCTAGCATCTGTAATGCTCTTGACATCTGTTATGAATTTATTGAAATATGTTTCTGCCTTAAAGTCCTCATCTAAGATCTTATTGTATCTTTCCATATCCAACTCACCATTGTCAGAAATGTATACATCTTTATTAGGTTATACAGTATCAATTTTTGTGCTACATACTCCTAGTGATTGGATTTAATTATCCTCTGACCTAATTGATGGCACAAATCTATTGTAGTCAGGCCCAAACATATTTATTCTGGCCTCAATTTGATTTGCCTTGCCTTTGAAAAAGGACAAGGTCACCCCAATTTGTTCTATCTCTTCTCCAACCTGGGTTACAATCTCTGGAAAATCTAATCTCAATGGTTGCAATGATGTTAACCTCTCAAATAACTCGGTTTTAACTAACCATGTTGCATAGTAAGGGTTCAAAATTGATACAAAATTATTCACTTCAATTTGTAGGCCTAGCAATTTACCATAAGCACCATATACTATATTCACTTTATCTTTTAATATATCTATTCTATGTTGCAAAATTTGCATTAAGGCTTCCAAAATAACCTCATTATGCTCCTTAATCACCTTCTCTATTTCTGTTGTAGCATACCCTATATCTTTAGTTTGAATTTCAGCACTTGTTCATTTGTTAGGTGTAGTAGGAGAAACCTCAAGCATCTCTTTTAATTTATGAGTTAGGTCTACAATTATCTTTTCCATTGGACTAACCTTCAGTAGACCTAATTCTCTATCCTTGGTAATCAGGCTTGTCTCATCAAATAACTTCTGATATCTTTTAAACATTTTTTCTTCCTTTGCCTCATTCAAGTGAGAAAAATGGGTCAATGATTGAGATATTTCAAGGTCTCGTGTATTGTGTACATACCATATTATCTTGTCTCCTTCCATCTTCTCTTGAACATTGATGATTAATGGCTTTTGATTCTTAGGAGGAAGAGACCACATTGCAAGGGCTTGAGATTTAGAGTCATAGCCACACCCTTTTATCATCTCTTGTATTTGTGTCTTTATAGAAATCTTGACATCAGACTACCTTCTAATCTGATATATAATAAAAGCTTAATCCAAGTCCCATCCTTCTACTAGGAGCATGCCACTAGACTTTACAAGCTTCTTAGCTTCATCAAGAATCAAACTCTCAGACTTTGGATCATATGCTTGGAGAGCTTGTAATGCTTCACTTGTAATAGCCTCACCTCCTTCTGATTTCAATTATGCTACAAATTGCTCTTTCTTAGCCCAAATAAGGAAGTCCTTGAAATCCTTAGTCTTGATGAACTCATCATCCTTCAGGAAATCCTCTTTCTATAGTTCCCTTTCATTTTGACACAAAGTGAGGGGCATCTCTACATTTTCATCAGTGTCCTCTCTCTTTTTCTTTCCCTCTCTTATCAACTTTCTTAGTTGATGATCATAAGCATTGGTCCCTATGAATAGGGAACCAACTCTATAATTTTTCTTCTTGTGTTTCTTTGCAACAAAGGGCTCCCCTTCTTCTACTCTTTTCTTCTTTTGGGGAGGCTCTACATCCACCTTAGCCTCATGTACTTCTGTCAAATCAATAATATTTTCCTCATTATGAGTTGGTTGATCCTAGAGTGATGAACTATGTATTGAATAGCTACTACTATATTATGATGATGATTGTTTGTTGGGACCTCTATCCTTATCATCAATCTAATCTTTAATTTGATTACTAAGTAAGCTATGTGACTCAATCATCTTCTATAATCTCTACAAATAGGGCATGCCTGGGAAAAATCCACCAAATGGGATTCCTTTCCTTTTTAATTGCTTCTCCAAATCCATTAAATTGTGATACTTTGATAATCTTGATGCAATCACATCCTCTTCAAGGATGTTTCTGATTAAATATTCTTCTTCATAGGACTGATGCCTCTTGGTGATGGGAATGGTAGGTGTCAAGATTTTCTTGGCACTTTAAATAAATCCTTTTGTGTCAATATATATGTACAGGGAAAAAATCATCCTGTAGTGCCTCAACCATCCATTGACATGGTCATAGGCCCTCTTTCCAATTGTAAAATCTAAGGCAATGAACTACCTTGGTGTGAAGGTCCCCTTCCTATGTGAGGTTGGGTGCTCTCTATCTATTAACATAAGCTGCCACAAAAACTCCATTATTGCAATTCTAGGTGGTACTCTATATTGAAAGATATGTGGTGGCTTTGAAAAGCCATATACTCTAATTAGTGTAAAATTTTGGCAACAATATAATTCACCCCAATTATGATCACCATTCCATTTGTCAACAAATTGACAAGGTCTCAATAATTGTAGCACCTTCACTAGAAGTCTAGTCATATCTACTCCCAAATAGCTCAATAATGGGTAAACTACCCAATTCTCAAATGCAGAAAATTCATGCTCCCTAGAGGTATAATTCCATACCCTTTACCATAATTGCACAGGGTTCATCTGTCCATGATAGAATCTTTTGAGTTGTAAATTTGATTGGTCCAAAATGTTAAAATTATAAAACATGATGAGGTGCATAAGTAATGAGTACTGCAAGAACTTAGGGCTTCCTACCTTGTTCTGAGTATCCATGAATCCTTGATGCATATTTTCAATTACAAACTAGATGTAATCATAATCAGTTCTTATATAAGGGCTCTGCAACTCTAGGCTTATCATCAGCATGTCTGATGATACCCTTTCTCTTCCACTGTCTACACCTAAGCCTCTACATAGGGCATAGGATATGTATTTTATATAGAAAGCTAAGTCCTTGTAGAAGTATGGTGGTTGATCACTTGGAATAGGGGAAATGTAGTTTCTAGTTCCCCTTGGTGTGTGGGCCTGGATCAATTTGGACAAAATACCAACCTCTCTGGTATATCTAGTAGATAGGGCCTTAAAGTTAATTTATGTGGAACAAGGGTTATAGATATCGAAAGCTTTCATGAATGAAGCTCGATATAGGGTTACCAAAATAGTTCCATCATCCTTCTTGATTGTCTTTGAGATAGTATCATACCTACTGGCCAACTCTAAAATCAAGTCCACATCAATGAATACATTGGGGACAACTAATTTGGCTAATCCACTGGTCCAGGGGTTTGAAATGGGCATAGGGCCATCACTTTTTTATGGAAATAAATAAATAAATGATAACCAGAACAATCTGGTGTCTTAGCATCTCTAATTTATGCATAATTATCTCCTAAATATTCATCATTTACCTTTTTCCTTGATTAGAGCCCAGGAGAAGTTGGATGAATTCTTCTGAATAGTTTATTTTCCCTTTAAGGTTCTCATCATCACTACTTTTCCCACCGGTAGAAGCGACACTCACCACTCTACTCATGTTGTCTAGTGTAAATTTTCACTGATTAGCTTCTCTCTTTTACCGATATTGAAAAAAATCTTCTCAAAAGCCTCACTTTAATTGTGAATCAGCTCAAACCATCAACACTGAAAAATCACTTTCTGGATTCTAAACTGAAATCCTCTCTATTCACTCTGTAGACCTTGATTGTGTTGTTCCTACTGAAAATGCTAATTACTCATGTATATTCTGAGCTCTGGATTCTTGAAAACTGGTAAGATAGAATGAATAACGGTAATGCCTATAAATGCACCAATCTCTTTTATGAATTTGCACTTCAGTATTTTCTGTCTTTACTCCTACGTGTTGTGAAATCAATTCTAGCTCCTAGCCATGGAATTTCAAACTGATAGATTATGAATTTGAATGATGAATTTTCTTATAAAAACCTTATTGAATTTGAAAAGAGATCAAGATTTGATTCTATAGGTTCTTTGAGAATAGCTCAGCAATCCTTTTAAAACATGTTGTCATAAAATCTTCATTCTTATTGGCTATCAATTGTTAACATGGCGTGGAGAAAATCTCATGTATTATCTTGTTCTCACCATGGTTTCCTTAGCAACAGTTTGATTGTACTAATCTCATTGTAGCTTTAAGATTTCCTTTTCCCAGAGTTTCTTTCAAGATTACGTGACTATCACACAATCATCTTTTAATTGGACGACCCGCGTGTAATCTTGTTTACTTTTTGGACTTTCATATTTTCATCTAAGACTTCACAACTACCATAGATCCTGTTTCTAATCTAACAGTTCATGCATAATCTTGTTTTCTCTTCACTTAAATATAGTTTACTTCACGACCTCACAACTTTAAGCAGTCTCCATGTCATAGAAGGAAAATATTCACTTCAGATTTTCTTCAAGATTTCCTGAATATCTCAAGTTTTCAAAAGATTAGCCACGTGTCTCAATCTGAATTATCATTGCTAAGTCACTACAATGTCCTTTGACTTCTTAACTTTCTAAAATGACTACATGCCATCCACTGGATCTTATCCTTTTAATGGCTCTGATCTTTTCATTGAAAATACACTTAAACTTAACTAAAATCTTCTTCAACCATGGTTCTTATCACGACCCATTGAATCTTGTTGTCTCTTTAAGATTTCACTGACTCATGGTTTCTTTCATGATTTAACGCCAGCCACTAGATCATTTTCAAATTAGATGGCAGTCACGATATCTTTTTGTCTTTCATCTATCTGTAATGCTTTATCATGACTTCACGTTGGCCACAAGATCTATCTCTCATCTAACGATAGTCACTTAATATCTTTATCTTTAACTCAACCATGGATTTTAAAAGAGATCACATGACTAAAGGACTTTAACCACCTTATTGACCTTGGTTTCTTTGTGAGACACTGTGACTAAGAAAACTCAAAGTCGCTTATACATTTCTTAACTCATGAGTTTTCATGGAGACTTCACGACCACCGCAGGATTACATTTTAGATCGATGGCTATCACTAAATCTCAGATCTTTTGACTTAACTCACATTTCTTTTTGTGATAATGTGACTGCATAAAACTAACCTTAACTCAACTTTTAAATTTGATCACCTTTCGAGACAACACGATTGAATAGACTCAAAGTTGCCAAAGAAATTATTTAACTCTAGTTTTTCAAAGAGATTATCTGCCAACCACAAGATCAATATCTACATCCATGGCTCACGTGAAATCTCTCAAGGACTGAAGGCATATTCCTTTTTCATAGAGACAACCCAACTTAAGAGAAATCTCCAAGTCTCGATAAGAAAAGGAATATTCTCAAATTACAACGAGACTATGCGACTTAAGTGAAATGATAGAAAATAAGCACATGAATTAAGTGGTCAAGTTTTTCTGAAAAAGTAACAACAAAATAGAAAGGATTTTGATGAACTAGGGTTTTTCCTAGATATGCATGGAAATTTGACCTAGGGCTTAGGGTTTTGCACTCTTTCTTGATTTTGGCTTGAAGATCATTGTTTGGAGAGGTATTTTGACAACTCTTAGACATGATTTTCAATTTAAGGCATGAATATGACTGAGAACCTCAAAACTATTTCTGGAAAGCTACAAAACTGGAAATACAACCAACATGACTGATGTGGTGATCACCCCAAAACTACCTCAGAGATACTAAAAATTATCCTTTGGCAAGGTTTTCATGAAGATATTTCCAATCTACTCTTTTGTAAATGCATACTCCTATCTGACTTCTTTTTCACTAACCTTGTCTCTCAAGAAATGAGATTTGATATATATATGGTTTGTCTTTGAATATAGCATTGGATTCTTTGAAATATTGATAGCACTTGAGTTGTCACAATAGATAGTACTAGGCTCATCAATACTTATTTTTATATCTTTCAACATTTAATTCATACATATCACTTGTGGAAAATTAACAACAGTAAGAACATACTCAGCTTCAACAGTAGATTGTGAAATACATTTTTTCATTTTACTTGACAATGAAACTAACCTCTTACCCAAGAAGAATGCTCCACCACTTGTACTTTTTATATCATCCACATTACCTACCTAATTTGCATCAGTAAATGAACTCAATATAAAATCATCATCCTAACCACACCATAATCCATAATCAATTGTTCCTTTCAAGTATCTGAATATCCTTTTAATAGAAGAAACATGTGATTCTTTTGGTTCTGCTTGAAATCTTGCAACAATAGAAATTACATTCATAATGTCAAGTTAGGTCTGTGTTTAAGTACAATAATCCATCAATAATTGATCTTTATCTTGTTTTATTTTCATTAGGTGAATCATCATTGTTTGTCAATTTGCAAATAGTAACCCTAGGAGTAGAAATAGGCTTTGAATCATACATACTAGATTTATTAAACAATTCTTTCACATACTTGGACTGAGATATGGAAATACCTTTATCAGATTGTGTAATTTGTAGACCAAGAAATAATTTCAGCTCACCTATCATGGACATCTCAAACTCTTTCTGCATCTCATAAGAAAATTCTTTACTCAACTTTTCATTACCAAAAAATATGATATCTTTCACAAAGACTTCAATAATCAAAACATTATCATGATCAACTTTGAAGTACAAGTTACTATCAACAGTCCCTTTATTGAAACCAAGTTTCAATAAATTCTTATCTAACCTTGCATACTAGGCTCTGGGGATTTTTTAATCTATATAATGCTTTCTTCAAACAAAAAAATATATCATTGTGATAAGTCAAAGTAAATCCATTAGGTTTCTCAATACAAACTTCCTCTAACAACTCTCCATTCAAAAATGCAGACTCAATATCCATCTAATATACATTAAAATCTTTGTAAGTAGAATATGCAAGAAACATCCTAATAGCTTCAATTCTAGCAATAGGAGTAAAGGTCTCCTCAAAATCAATACCTTCCATCTATAAGTATCTCTTATAAACAAGTTTATCTTTGTTCCGAACCACTTCACCATCTTCGTTCAATTTTTTTTGAGTACCCATTTAGTACTGATCACATTCTTGTCCATATGTCTAGGAACAAAAATTCATGTCTTTTTCTTCTCAATATGTTCCAACTCTTCTTCCATAGATTTAACAAAAAATTAATCTTTACATGCTTCATCAACATCCTTAGGTTCAATCTTAGAAATCAAACAAATTTAATTTAATGCAATTCTTCCTCTAGTTGTAACACCTTTATTCTTATCACCAACAATCTAATTTTCTCAATGATCTAGCCTTACATACCTTGGAGTCTTAATATTTTCATTTTTTGTCGACTCTTGTGTTTCCACCTCTTCCTCACTTGCAACTTCTAGATCCTTATCTATCGAACCATTTTGATTTTGTGATTCCATTAATTGATTGTCTTCCTCATCATCCAATTCATAACTACAAGATCTAGCTTAATTCTGATAACTTTCATCCACTTTGACATTATCAATTTCAATTATCTTTATCAACCTATTGTTATAACATTTTTATTTTTTTCTCTTTGTAGAATACCCAAGAAAGATTCCTTCATCACATCTAGGATCAAATTTCCCAAAATCTTCATCTCTCTTGATATAATATTTTCTGCTAAAAATTCTAAAGTGTTTCACTATAGGGATATGACTATGCCAAATCTCATAATGGGTCTTACCAATTCCTTTCTTGGTTTGAACTAGGTTAAATGTATGTACATTTCCTTCAATCAGTATAGTCCTTGTAATGTCAAGAATAGTTTTGTTTCTTCTCTCTAGAATACCATTCCATTTTGGGGTCTATGAGGAAGACATTTTCCTTTTTATCACATGTTCTTAAAAAAATGCATTAAATTCACTAGATGTAAACTCACCACCTCTATCAGATCTCAAACATTTTAGTTTAGTACCTGTCACAATCTCGCCATAGATTTGAAGATCTTAAATTTGTCAAATACCTCATATTTCTCCTTCAAATATGTAACCCACATCATTCTTGAATAATTATAAATGAATAAAATGAAATACATGTCTCTATAATAGCTTCTAGTTCTAGCAGGGCCACATAAATTAGTATGTACCAAATCTAAGAGTCCACTTGAAAAATAGGTCTTACTTTTGAAATTAGATTTAGTTAGCTTACTCAACTAACATTCCTTACACATTGCATCATCAGTCTTCAACAATTTAGGTAAATCTTTTACTTCCCTTTTAGTGTTTATCTTCACAATGTTATCAAAGTTTACATGACAATCATTTTTGTGTCATAACCAACTATCATCAATCTTAACAATCATACATCCATTCTTTTAATTATTCAAATGGAATACATTACCTTTGGTCTTTGTACCTAATGTAATCTCAACTCTAGTAATTCCAATTACTTTGCACATTCCATCTTTAAATTGTAAATTGTAACCTTTATCAACTAGTTTTCCAACAATCAAAGTATTATGATTCAAACCTTCAACATATACGACATCATTAGTGTTATTCTTACCATCAAGTGTAATGAAAAATCTACCTATGATCATACAAGGAGTATTATCACTGAATCTAACAACACCACCATCATACTTCTCCAACTTCACAAATTTTATTTTATCTTTGATCATGTGATGTGAACAACCAGTCTCAATAACCCATTCATTTTTCTCATCCACTTGTGAACTTAAAGCTCTTTTATCACTCAAGAAACTAAGATTCTTATCTTTGATAGAAATAAACACAATCTCAACTTCACTCTTTTTAGATTCATCATCAGTTACACCATCATCAACAACATAATAACACTTATTTTGATATTTAGGCTTGTACTTAGGATCTCTATCCAGACATCTTCAAGAAAAATGACCAATCTTATTACATGAAAAATAATTCAAAGCTAAATTTCCTTGCTACTTACCAGCTCCCTTATGTAGTCTCTTTTCAATTAGGGCTTCAAGCTCTCCAATATTTCTCTCTTCTTCCTCATTTTCTTTCCATTCCTTAGAATATATGGATACATACCTAGATGAAATTTATCTAGGGTCATATCTTTTCTTATCCTTAGAAATAGTGTCTTTAAATGCAGATTCAACTTTAGGAAGAATATCACCAAATTCTCTCATTTAAAAATCATATAACTTACCAACCAATGTGTCTCTTGTTACAGGTTCCATGGTTATGATCTCTTTAATAGAAATAATATAGTGATTGTAAGAAAGAGGAAAGGATCTTAGTATCTTATAAACTATTTCATTTTCCTCCAATATTCCACCAGCACATCTGATTCCACAAATAAGCTTGGTCACCTTCTGCACATGGGAATTAATGTTTCATTTTTTCTCATCTTCAATGCTTCATATCTCCCTTTCCAACTACATCACTTTTCTTTCTTCACACATGCATATCCTTCATATAAAATCTCTAATTTTTTCCATTTCTCATGTGCAGTCTCTATCTCCATGACAATTGTATATTCTGCATCTAACAAAGCTCTCAATAAAGCTTCTTTTTCTCTCATATTGTACTATAATTTATTCTTCTCATCAGGAGTGACAGAAGAAAGATCATTAGGAGGATTGTAATAATTCTTAGTGACTTCCTAGTAATATTCTTCAATACATCTCAATTGTATAATCATCCAACCCTTCCATGTGGAATAATTACTACCTTCAAATGTAAAACTATCCTTCTTAAAAGTTGTCATCCCCAATATCCTCAAGTGGTAAAGCTTCCAAAAAAGGAATTATCTCTGATACCTATTGTTATAAACAAGGAAACACACACAACTGAGGGAGGGTGAATCTTTTGTGTCCCAAAACTCAAAACTTTATCTAGCACTTTAAGCTTAATCTCATATTTGAATAATTAAAGGTAATGCAAGATCACTATATATCGATCAACACATAACACCAAAAAATTTTACATGAAAGATTGGTTAAGGGAAAAAGAACATGTACTCAAACCCAAAAGATGATGTACTTAGTTAAAAGGACTATACCCTATTAGGATTATTATAAGGGCAATGCACATGCATTTTGGCACACTGCCTAGATCTCACTGCTCAAATACAAATGAGGGCAACAACCTTGAGGAACATAATAAGGGCTACAAAACTAAGGAAACAAATAAGGGCTACAACCCTTAATGGACTACAATCCACTATGGAAAACAATCCACCAATTTTGAAATGATTGATAGCATCTCTATCATTCCAATATAGTTCTAATGAAGTACATCGAAATTATACCTCAATTGCATAGTCCACTCATACCTCTTCACATAAATTATTCATACTCACGCACACATCATCTCCACACCTTTCACAATTACAAATTATTACATCTTTATATACATTTGATCAACCTTGAAAAGATAAACAAGGTAGACATCAACCTTAACACCTCAATAACAAAAATACAATACAATCTTTAATGTGATCTAAAACATGTCGACAAAGACATAGTTAGGATCTAAATCTTCATCTTTGAACACACTCCAAATTCATAAATCATGTCATGATCCATCACAACATGCTACACCATAATCTCGGCCAAGAAAAATAAGAACACAAACATGCCACAAGAAAATCACCAAATTTAATTACCCAACCTAATAGGATCCATCAACACAAATAAGACCTGATCTAGAAACATCAGTAAGAAACATGAAATCCCACGACAACAAAAAGAACAACTTTGTCTTGGAATTCACAATTATCCTTGCACTATTCATGAGGAACAACAATCAGTAACCTATGTCACTTAAGAAAAATAGCTTTCCAACATTCAAATTATGAACCAATGAAGCTAAGGACACACATCCACGTCCTAAACTCATCACCACATTAGCGACCAAAAATATTGCATAACTGATCCACACTGATCCAAAAACTTCAACACTATCTTTTCTTGAACAACCAAAATACTAGACTCTGATAAATCATTCATAGCTTACTCAAATCAGCATGGAATCCTCTCTAAATTGAAATAGGTCAACTAAAGGTATTTAGGAAATTGTGTGTACCTTCACAACATCTGATCTTCAATACAATAGCCATACCATACCAATATTATCACTAAACATACCAGGAACATTGTCACCAATAGTAGAAATATGTTAACTTTAATGACAAAGCATCAATGTCAACACATATATGCATGATATTTCAACAATCTCCAAAAAGTAATATTAAAATTTTAATGAATCTTTTCAATAGTTATAGAAACATAAAATAACTCGCGGGTTAGTGCACAGAGGTGGGGTACCATAAAGGGGGTATAAGATGCAACTTTTTTTTAAAATAAAAAACTCCGAACTTCAAGGAGAAATTGAGGATAGTTAGACTCACATTTTTAAAATGTGACAAGAACAAGAGTGATTCTACTCCAAATCTCATTTCTAAACTACTAATCTATTGTAGAAATTGTGAAGATTGAGGCCCTCAAAAAGGGGGAGGAAAAAAAATGCTCTTGTTTTTATTGAAAAAACATAACATAACATCTAGTGTGCTCACAATAAAATGTTAACTTTTTTATAAAAAAATTAATCTCTAATGTATGATTTTTTGCAAATTTCCAAAGTGGAAATTTCCAAAGTGGACATATCCTGAAAATGTGAAATTTATGTGTGCTCCCCTAGAAATCATTGAAAACTAATCAAAAATCAAAAATTATTTTTTTAAAGTGTGTATAATGGATTCTAGTTTCTAAAAATGTAACTTCTTTCAAATTTGAAAAATGACCAAAAATCTAAGACCAAAATACTACACGTTGGTTGTTAACAAAAATTAGACATACATACAAAAGAAATTAGAGATGAAAATCTTAACACAATCAGAATTAAAAATAAGTTATATGGTTAGATAGATAATAGAGAGATCTACAATATCAAATCATTTGATTTTGTCATTATTGAACCTCGTGCGAACCTAGTAGGGAGCACACAACACAAAATGTTAATTTTTTATATGTTTGCTGGAAAAAATGTCTCAGAGCTGTTTGAATCCCCAAAGCCTTTGGGTTGGATCTCCAAGGAAAATACAAGTCTTAGGCCTGGTAAATTCCAAAGTAGTTCAAAGTGTGTATGCAGAATAGCATGCACGCACTATTATGCATACACATTATTCAAATTTATTGTTTACATAGCATGTATGCAATATAGTGCATACACACTATAGCATGTGCACACTATATAACAATAAGAGAGAGAGAGAGAGAGAGAGAGAGAGAGAGAGAGAGAGAGAGAGAGAGAGAGAGAGAGAGAGAGAGAGAGAGAGAGAGAGAGTGTNGAGAGAGAGAGAGAGAGAGAGAGAGAGAGAGAGAGAGATAGAGAGAGAGAGAGAGAGAGAGAGAGATTGTTACACCTTTGATAATGATATTATTGAGTCAAGTTAGGCTCGATTGCATTGTTAAACCCTTACATAATTCAAAATCCTTTAAAATTCATAGAATATAGAAGATTGGTTTCCATCTAGTCCATGTCTAATTCAATTATTATTTCCTAATGTATTTTAGGTGGTCCTAGGAACCCTTAGGTACCATTAAGACCCATGAAGACACATTAGGACCCATTAGGACACCTTAGGACCCATTACAAGTCCTTACCACACATTAGTATATTGAATTGATGTAGCTAAATTCCCATGTTCATCAAGAATATACCTTTCACCATGAATCAATATATCATGAAACTCCTCAATAGTTTCATTATTAACAAAATTCATAACTAGATTCTCCATAGCCAGTTTTCTTCTTGATCATTGTAATACCTGCTCCTCAACTGAACATGTTTTAATCAGCATGGGTTCTAATGTGTCTTAATGGGTCCTAATACATTATAAGGGTTTGTAATTTGTCTTAAGGATCCCTAGGACTAGTTAGGACCCATTATGACCCCTTATGATACATTAGGACCACTCATAACCCATTTGTGTGTCCTACAATAGTTAATGTGTTCTAAGGGGTCCTAACAGTTTATAATGTGTCATGATGGGTCCTAATGTGTCATAAGGGGTAATAATAGGTTGTAGGTGGTCCTAAGATCCCTTAGGACCCATTACAACCCATTAGGACACATTAGGACACCTTAGAACCCATTAGGACCCCTTACCACACATGAGTATATTGAATAGAAGTAGCTGCAATTTCATGTTCATCAAGAATATTCCTTGCACCATGGAGTAATATAGATCATGAAATTTATTAATGAGTCTTAAGACATCCTAGGACTTCCTACGACCCATTATAACCCCTTGTAATAAATTAGGAACAACTAGAACCCATTAGTATGTCCTACAATGGTTAATGTGTTTTAAGGGATCCTAATGGGTTATAATGTGTCGTGATGGGTTGTATTGTTTCATAAGGGGTCATAAAGAGATGTAGGTGGTCCTAGGTCCTATTACGACCCATTAGGACACCTTATGACCCATTAGGACCCCTTACCACACTTTAGTATATTGAATAGATGTAACTACAACCCCATGCTCATCAGGAATATTCCCTACACCATGGAGTAATATAGATCATGCAATTTCTTAATGGGTCATAAGGTGTCCTAGGAATTCCTATGACCCATTATGATCCCTTTGTGATACATTATAACCATTTAGAATCCATTAGTGTGTCATACTATGGTTAATATGTTCTAAGGGGTACTAATGGGATATAATATGTCTTGATGGGTCCTAATGTGTTGTAAGGGGTCATAATGGGTCGTAGGTTGTCCTAGGACCCTGTGGACCCATTACAAACCATTAGGAAACATTAAGACATCTTAGGACCCTTATCTCATTATTTCCAATAATAATGATATTGAGGACCCTCAGACACTTTAAGACCACTAGGAATACATTTTATGGGTCCTAAGGGGTCCTATCTCACATTAATTCCCTTAACACCCCGTATGACCCTTTAGGATCCCTAACAATACATCTTAGGGGTCATACAAGGTAGTAAGGGCTTATAAGGTATCCTAGGACCTCCTAAGACCCCTTATAATTCCTTATGGCCCCTAATAATACACCTTAGGAGTCCTAAGGGGTCATAATAGGTCATAATGGGTCATAAGGTGTCATATAATCCCTTAATACCCGTTAGAAATCCTTAGGACCTGTAAGATAGTCATAAGGGGTTATAAGGTGTCTTAGAACCCATTAATGTGTCCTAATACCAATTATCAACAATTACGACCCTTTATGATCCCTAAGAATACATCTTAGGGGTCTTAAGAGGACTTAAGTGGTCATAAGGTGGCAAAGGACCCCTTAATACCCCTTATGACACTTTAGCACCCCTAAGAATACATCTTAGTGGTCCTTAAAGATCCTAAGGGGTCATAAAGTCTCCTAGGACCCCTTAAGACCCCTTAGGACCCGTAAGATGGTTGTAAGGTGTCATAAGGTGTCCTAGGACCCATTAATGTGTTTTATAACCAGTTATGACAATTTAATACAACTTAGGGGTAGTAAGGGGTCATAAGGTGTCATAGGACCCCTTAAGACCCCTTGCGACCCATTGAGACCCATAATAATGGTCATAAGATGTCATAAGGTGTCCTAGGACACATTAATGTGTCCTGCAACCCCTTAAGACCCCTTATGACCCATTAGGACCCCTAAGACTTCATATTAGGGGTCCTAAGGAGTTGTAAGGGATCATAAGGTATTATACAACCCCTAAAGCCCCTTAAGACCCATTAAGACCCATAATATGGTTGTAAGGGGTCATAAGGTGTCCTAGGATACATTATTTTTTCCTACAACCCATTAGGACCCCTAAGAATTCATCTTAGGGGTCGTAAGGTGCCACAAGGTGTCATAAGACCCCTAAAAACCCCTTACAACCCCTTAGGACATGTAAGATAGTCGTACGAGGTCATAAGGTGTCCTAGGACCCATTAATATGTCATAAGACCCCATAGGAACACTTAGGACCCTTGAAAACCACTAATAATACATATTAGGTGTCTTAAGGGGACATAAGGGGTCACAAGGTGTCAAAGGACCCCTTAATACCCCTTATGACCCTTTAACACCCCTAAGAATATATCGTAGTGGTCGTAAGGGGTCCTAAAGGATCCTAAGGGGTCATAAAGTGTCCTAGGACCCATTAAGACCCCTTAGTACATGTAATATGGTTGTAAGGGATCATAAGGTGTCCTACAACCCATTAATGTGTCCTACGACCCCTTGAGACAATTTAATACATCTTAGGGGTCCTGAGGTGTCCTAAGGGGTCATAATGTGTCATTGGACCCCTTATGACCTATAAGATGGTTGTAAGGGGGCATAAGGTGTCCTAGGAAACATTAATGTGTCCTACAACCCCTTATGACCTCTTACAACCCATTAGGACCCATAAGAATTCATATTACAGGTCGTAAGGGTTCATAGGGTGTCTTAGGACCCATTAATGTGTCCTACAACCCCTTAAAAATATTTACAACCCCTAAGAATACATATTAGGGGTCCTAAGGGGTTTTAAGGTATCATAAGGTGTCATAGGACCCCTTAAGACCCCTTAGGACCCGTAAGATGGTCATAAGGGATCATAAGGTGTCCTAGGACATATTAATGTGTCCTACAACCCCTTGAGACCCCTTAAGACCCATTAAGACCTCTAATAATTCATCTTAGGGGTCCTTACAACCCCTTAGGACCTATAAGATAGTTATAAGGGGTCATTAGATGTCTTAGGAACAATTAATGTATCCTAGGATACCTTACAACAAATTAGAACCTCTAAGAATATATCTTAGGGCTCCTAAAGGGTCGTAAGGTGTCATAGGACCCCTTATGACCCATTGAGACTGGTAAGATGGTTGTAAGGGGTCATAAGGTGTCCTAGTACATATTAATGTGTCCTATTACCCTGTTAGACCCCATCTGACACATTAGGACCCCTAAGTATTAATATTAGGGGTCATAAGAGGTCATAAGGTGCCTTAGGACCCATTAATGTGCCCTACAAACTCTTATAACAATTTAGGACCCCTAAGAATACATATTAGGGGTCCTAAGTGGTCTTAAGGGGTTATAAGGTGTCATAGGACCCCTTAAGACCCCTTATGACTCATAATATGGTTGTAAGGGGTCATAAGGTGTCCTAGGACATATTAATGTATCCTATGACCCCTTGAGACCCCTAACAACCACTTAGGACCCCTAAGAATTCATCTTAGGTATCCTAAGGGTTTTTAAGGGGCCATAACATGTCATAGGACCCCTAAAGACCCCTTACAAACCCCTTAGGGAATTTAAGATGGTCATAAGGGTTCATAAGGTGTGCTAGGACCCATTAATGTTTCCTATGACCCCTTAAGAACACTTACAACCATTGAAAACCCCTAGGAATACATCTTAGGAATCCTAAGGGGTCATAAGGTGTCAAGAGATCCCTTAATACTCCTTCCAACCCTTTATCACCCATAAGAATACATCTTAGCATTCTTAAGGGGTCATAAAGTGTCCTAGGACCCCTTAGGACTTGTAAGATGGTCATAATGGGTCATAAGGTGTCCTAGGACCCATTAATGTGCCCTAAAATCCCTTATAAAAAATTAATACATATAAGGGGTCATAATGTGTCATAGGACCCCTTACAACCCATAATATGGTTGTAAAAGGTCATAAGGTTAATGTGTCCTAGGACCCCATAAGACCCCTTAAAACCAATTAGAACCCCTAAAAACTCATATTAGGGGTCCTAAGGGGTTATAAGGGGTCATAAGGTGTCCTAGGACCCATTAATGTCTCTTGTGACCCCTTAGGACCTGCAAGATGGTCATTAGGGGTCATAAGGTGTCCATGGACCAATTAATGTGTCCTATGATCCCTTAAGACCTCTACAAATCATTAGAACCCATAAGAATACATTTTAATGGTTCTACAGGGTTGTAAGAAGTCATAAGGTTCCCTAAAAACTCTTAAGATTCCTTAAAAAACTTGAATACACCTAAGAATACATCTTAGGGGTCTTAAGGGATCATACGGGATTGTAGGACCCTTTACTATCCCTTACAACCCTTTAGCACCCCTAAGAATACACCTTAGTTGTCCTAAAGGGTCATAAAGTGTTTTAGGACCCCTTAAGACCCCTTGAAACCCCTTAGAACCTATACAATCATTGTATGGGATCACAACATATCTTAGGACCCATTAATGTGTCCTATGATCCTTACTACAATTTATGACCCCTGAGAATTCATCTTAGGGATCATAAGTTGTCATAGGACCCCTTAATATTGTTGGAAAGTGATCAATTTTGTGTAATTTGATTCACTTTTTGGTTTTCATTTATGGCAACACATCTGGGTTATAGATCTATTCCTATAAAGATAAGTTTTGTTGATTCAGAAATCAACTAAGTATAGAAGCAGAGATATAGAAGTATTTTGGATATCAAAGATTGAGATCGATGAGTTATGATATGTGAGCTTAGAGGAAGATAGTATGGGGTATGTGTGACCTCCACCTAAGATCAATTTGGTTTTGGTAATTCTACGGCAAGTTATAAATAAATGAAGATAGACAGACTGTAGCAGAACAGTGATACAAAGTAGTTGGACAATAGCGATGATTAAGTGAGTATGACATGGACTCCTGGCAATCGGAGTTAGATTATGGTTGGTGATAACCTATAATTTGACTATGAAAGAGCATCAACTATGCATTTAATGTTTACTTTATTAAATGTATTTTGTATTAGAATCTGACTATGTAATATCTGCATTGAGAGTCGACTTGGTGAAAGAAAAATATATTTATGTAAGATCTTTTTGTGAAAGAAAATATAGAGGTATGTTTATGATGTTGTGTGAAAGATGTGAATGGAAGAGAAAAGAATGATAGATATCATTGATGAACTATAAAAAAACTATCTAAGAATTAGTGATTCTTGTTTTGTTCATGACTGAGAACACTTTGTAAATAGAATTACTTTGTAAGAGTTGTAAGCTCAGTTGGCCCCTAATAGGGTGTTGTGAACCTTTAACAGGGTTGTATTTCCTTTAACAAGGAAATGTACTATGTAATATTTAGCTCCTAACAGGCCTAGGTCTCCTAACATGTAAACTATACTTTAGTTCATGCTTGTGGGTATCATCCCCACCAGGGTTTTTCCTTGGCCAAGGTTTCCTCGACAACAAAATATGGTGTTATGAATTTTGTTTCATTTGCTTATATTCTTTTCATGACTACAATTTTATGGTTAATGTTTAAATGGTTGAAGAATTTAATCAAGTTCAGTTGTACTAATTCACCCCCCCTCTTAGTATTATCCAATTCTAACAATTGGTATCAGAGCTTTTGGCCCTTGGAGAAAAATTCTAACAACTTGAGGGAGATCAGAATAAATTTGGATAGTTTGCAAGAAAACTTTGATGTTGCACTTGAAGACCTTGACAAAGAAAAAGAAGAGAATGGAGAATTGAGGTTCAACATGTGAAGAAGTGAGAAATTTATAAAGAAACTCAAGGAACAACTTGAGCTTTCTAGAAGTCAAAGACAAGATCTTATGGTTCAGATAAAAGAGGATTCAGATGAAGACAATTCAAATCAGGTGAGGCAACTAAAAGAAGAAATGAAACTCTGAAACTTGAGAATGAGACTATTACTAAAGAAATACAGATACAGAAGGATGTGAAGAAGAAATTTGAAGAATCTTTAAATAGTGCATTAGATCAAATGAAGAATGGGGGTGACAACTACAAGAGCAAGTATCTAGAACTGGAGAAATACAATCAGATCATAAAAGGTGAACTTGTTGAGGCAAAGGAACACATTGAGAAACTTCACACCAATAGTAATTTGATTGATGAAAAAAGAGACAGACAGAAACCCAAAGGTGATATGAATGGTATTGGCTTAAATTAATTTGAATGTTCAAAGAATTAGGAAGATAAATCCAATGATAAGATTGATGGTGAGAAACCTTCTATTGAAGAACCTAGAGAGAAGATCAGGCCCTTCAGAGGTAGATTCTTTGGTTGCAACAGATTTGGGCACATGAAGAGAGATTGCAGAGGTAATGCCCCTTTTAGAAATTTTTCTGGTTATTGTTTTAATTGCAATGGATATGGGAACAAGTAAGAAGAATGCAGAAAACCTAATCAATCTAGATATAAACAAGACAATGGAAGAGAACCTACATGCTACAAATGCCATAATTTTGGACACATTGTGAAGTATTGTAAGCTACAAGTTAATCAAGAAATAATACCTCACATATGTTACAAATGCAATAATCTAGGTCATATAGAAAAAAAATTTAGGTATAATGGATCATACAACAGAAGAGTACCACCTCCTATGAATACACAGAAGAATTGAAATGATATTGGTAAGAGTGTTGCGGATTTGAAGAATGATTTTGAAATTTTTTTTAAGAAAGCATAAGATAATAGCAGTAGTAAGATATGGAAGATCAAAGAAACAAGTGAGACATCAGTTCAGGGAGAGTCAATAGTTGCTACTGGATCTTCGCTTGATGGTAGTAAAATAGAATCGACCTCATTGGTTGATCATGGCCTTAGGGGGAGCATTGGATACAGACATCAGAATATATCCTGCCACAAAATTTGTGGATTGAGCTTGAGTGATATTAGGTATAAACTTAGCTGACATCATGAAATATACATCTAAGAGTGCAACATCTGCAGATACCTATATTGTGATTACGAGATTTACAGTCAATTGGACAGTATTGAGTAAAGTGAAATTTATAACTCAAACTTGTATAAAACACCATTCAATGACCTATCTCTTTACCAGTTGACAAAGAGTGACCTAAGGAGATCAAAGAGCAAAGGAACTCAGTCTATTCTATAATTTCTGTACATGATCGATTGAAGTAAAAACTCAGAATTCAGTGGAAGAAAGGTATATACATCATCTAAGCTATGGATTCACCTATTATTTTCAATGTTGTAGATTGACCTAGGTACAAATTCAAGAAACATCCATTCAAGTCCTAGGAGGAGGATCCCAAAGGAGCATTTTCTCAAACCACTCATGGCATATTACACGTAGAAGATATTAGGGCTTACATACATTGTAAGTATGATATACTTGGCACTGATGATATTTTTATTGAGATGGAGCATATGGCTAAGAAAGGAGTTATGAAAGAAGAATACAAACACATTGATCAGTTGAGCATAATGAAAATTCTAGAGTTGTGTGAATTCGATGAAATTGAATGGATCAAGATATTTTTGAGCAAAGTACATGATCAGTTCATTTGGATAGGTGATCAACCTATGAAGATTTTTAGTGACCTAATTCATGAAATTACTAGACTGGACAACACCAAAATCATTCTTGTTGTAGAAAAACATGGAAAGAAAGAAGTTGAAACCCTAACTTACTCTAAATAGGACAGGCGGGCAATGACTATGAATGACATCTTTTAGCAAGATATGAGGCTAATTTCTATGATACTTGGATATAAATTCTACTATAACAGCAGACCTAACTCAGTATCTACAAGGGTTATCATGATGGCATGGAGAATGGTGAAGGAAAATTTGAAATATAACCTATGCAATGTAATGGCACAGAAATTTCTGGAGAATGTCAAACTAATAAAGAAAGACCAAACTAAGACCTTCAAATTTGGCTCACTATTGATTCATATGTTTAGACATATTGAGCACAAATTTCTTGGCTTGCACCCTTGTGGTTGGAAAATAGGGATACCTACTGGTATTCTAATTTCACAAAGCTACAAAAGATAGAATAGTACATGGATTGATGGGGAATTGTTTGCTATGATCAAGATCCTTCAGAGACAAATGAAAACTAGGTACGTGATACATGAGGACATTGTTGAAAAATACAATGATACAATTGGTTTCATGGTTGAAACTAATTGTGTATGTTTTGAAGTAGTCACACCTAGAAAGAAATGGTGTTATCCCATGGGTTATGAAGTACGTTCAGAGGTACTTACCATAGAAGTTGAACATGTTATTGCATCATAAGTTGATATATCAAAAGAAAGATGGGGAAAATATGAGGAGAAATCAACTAAGGTGAGAGAGGAACAGACTAGAGGTCTATGGAAAAGAAAAATTGAAAACCTTGTGCATGAATGTGGTGTAAAAGAAGGATTGATAGAAGAAGAATTGAAAGAAGTGCAAAAGAAAATGACAGAAAGATCTCTTGGATTGGCAAGTGATAGTACTATAGCCCTTCCCACTCCTCAGGTAGTAATGGTAGACATTCCATGTCCTCCATCATAGCAGACATCACAAACTGAGAACATTACTCCTAGAGTACACACCACATCTAGCAAGAAGATTTCACCTAAAGAATAGAGCACAGTGAGAGAAGAGAAGAAAATTGAGAAGCACATATGGAAGCCTAAAATGAAGATGATAGAGAAGAGAGCCATAGAACAAGGTAAACTAGTCACAATTGACAGATACTATGACAGGTATGGAGATTTAGACAAACTTAAGATTGAAGACATTGTGATTGATCATTTACTTACTTTCAAGAAGACTCTATTGGAAATTGAAGGAAGTATACCTAAATACTTATATGGGAGATTGGAAACAAGAAAAAACTTTACACAGATTGAGGATGATACAATTAGGAATCAAGAAATTGATAACATGTTGCCTGTAATATCCTTACAAGAAAGAGAAAGAATATTCAAGGAATTAAAACCTTTTCTATGACTAAGCTAAGATTGTTGAAAATCATGGAGAGGAAGTATGATGAAGTCACTGAGGAAACTCAAAAGGAACTAGAGAAAATATTGATGAACACTAATTTTGAAAAGACTCCACCTCCTAAGACCATTTTGCCTATGCAATTAGGAATGGGAGAAAGCTCAAAAGCAACTGAGACAAATGCTGAGAAAAGAGAAGTAGATTCAAAACTAGATTTCTATGTTTCTGGTGTGCCAGTGACACTTGACACATCAAAAGATGAAAAGGATCCATTTTTAGGGAATCTGGACAACACCATAGTAGATGAAGTAGAATAGAAAGAGGAAGTAGAGTAGAAAAAGGAAGAAGAACAGAAGATAGAACAGAAAGAGGATGAGGTAAACACATCTTATATCTCATTATTCACAAGGAGAGATGTTAATGTTGACTGCATGGATGGAGATGGGCTAGTTAAATTGGCTTTTACTACACTAAACAAATTTAAGGAAAGATCAGAACATAAAGGTGACAAAAAGGCTAAAGTGATTACAAGGGCAATTGATACTATGAACAAATTACTTCCAGTACCTATTGTTTTCTAGCACAAAGATGATATTGAAAATCTGAGAATAACACTTGATGAATTTGATGGACATTATGAAAATTTGATAAAGATTGCAGAGGAGAAGGCAAAGAAGAACTATTCAGGAAAGAAGCTATGAGAATTTTGCAAGTCCATCACATGGGACTTAGGCATTGTGAAAACTTGTTTGAAAAATGCAAAGAGCTGCATTGGACATGGAAGGAAATTGTTTAGTTACTGCATGAATCCTATTAGGCATGTTAAGAATGTTGAAGACATTATTGCCAAAGAAAGGACAACTCTGAGCAGTATGATGGACAGTTGTGAAGTATCTTCACAATCTATAAAAGAGTTAGACAAGGAAGTCACAAGAATTTTTGAAAAACTCAGTGTATTGGATATTGAGAAAGGGAGAGTATTGACAAGATTTAATTTGCTGAAGAGTTTAATCACTCCTAAGCTGTCTATACTTGAGGTACATCTATTAGACTTGGAGAAAGTGATAGATTCATTAACTAAATCTATGCCCATAGAATTGAAAGAAGATGAAACTACATCATTTTCATTGAATGGAATAATTTATATTAGTCAAATATTGATCAAATCATGGAGTACAGAAGTGAAGATCTTGGAAGATTCCTTTCAAGATATTCTGAAACTGGTGAGCAAGCACTAAATCCTATTATTTTGTATGCACCTTTGTCATTTTTGTCAAAGAGGGAGAAGAGAGAAGAAAAAAATAATATAGGAGAAGAGAATAAAATGGGAGAAGAGACAAGAAGAGGAAGGAGAGAATATAGAGGAGACAGTTTTTGTTTATTTTTTGCTAGAACACTTATTCATTACTTTTAAGTGTTGCCATCAATGCCAAAGGAAGAGATTGTTGGAAAGTGATAAATTTTGTGTATTTTGATTCACTTTTTGGTTTTCATTTATGGAAACACATCTGGGTTACAAATTGATTCCTATAAAGATAAGTTTTGTTGATTCAGAAATTGATTAAGTATAGAAGCAGAGATACATAAGTATTTTGGATATCAAAGATCGAGATTGATGAGTTATGACATGCAAGCTTAGAGGAAGATAGTATGGGGTATGTGTGACCTCCACCTAAGATTGATTTGGTTTCGGTAATGTCTGCAGAGATTTAGAAAGAATTGAAGACAGACAGACTACAGCAGAACAACGATACAAAGCAGTTGGACATTAGTGATGATTAAGGGAGCATACATGGACTCCTGGAAATCAGAGTTGGATTATGTTTGATGATAACCTATAATTTAACTATGAAAGAGCTCCAATTATGCATTTAATGTCTACTTTATTAAATTTATTTTGTATTAGAAGCCGACTATGTAATATCTGCATTGAGAGTCGACTTGGTGAAAGAAAAATATATTTATGTAAGATCTTTTCATGAAAGAAAATTTAGAGGAATGTGTATGATGTTGTGTGAAAGATGAAAATGGTAGAGAAGATAATGATAGAGATCATTGATGAACTATAAATGAACTATCTAAGCATTAGTGATGCTTTTTTTGTTCATGACTGAGAACACTTTGTAAATAGAATTACTTTGTAAGAGTTGTACGCTTATTTGGCCCTAACACGGTGTTGTGAACCTTTAACATGGTTGCAATTCCTTTAAAAAGAAAATGTAATATGTAATATTCAGCTCCTAACATGGCTAGGTCTCCTAACAGGGACACTATACTTTAGTGCATGCTTGTGGGTATCATCCCCACCGGGGTTTTCCCTTGGCTAGGGTTTCCTCGACAACAAAATATGGTGTTATGAGTTATGTGTCATTTATTATATTCTTTTCATTACTACAAGTTTATGGTTAATGTTTAAATGGTTGAAGAATTTAATTAAGTTCAGTAATATTGATTCACCCCCCCTCTCAGTATTATCCAATCCTAAAAAATACCCCTTATTACCCATTAAGATATTTAAGATGGTTTTAAGGGGTCATAAGGTTTTTTAGGACACATTAATGTGTCCTATGACCCCTTGAGACCCTTTACGACCCATTAGGACCCCTAAGAATTCATATTAGGAGTCATAATGGGTCATAAGGTGTCTTAGGACCCACTAATGTGTCCTAAGACCCCTTAAAACAATTTAGGACAATGAAGAATACATCTTAGGGGTCATAAGGTGTCAAAGAACCCCTTGCGACCCCTTACAACCCCTTAGGACTTGTAAGATCATCGTAAGGTGTCATAAGGTGTCCTAGGACACATTAATATGTCCTATGGCCCCTTAAGACCCCTTACAACCCATTAGGACCACTAATAATTCATATTAGGGGTCCTAGTGGGTTGTAAGGGGTGATAAGGTGTCCTAGAACCAATTAATGTGTCATATGACCCCTTAGGACCCATAAGATGGTCGTAAGGGGTCATAAGGTGTCCTAGGACCCATTAATGTGTCCTATGACCCCTTAGGACCCCTTATGAAACATTAGGACGCCTAAGAATATATCTTTGGTGTCATAATGGGTTATAGTGGATCATAAGGTTCTCAAGGACCTCTTAAGACCCCTTACAACAACTGACAACCCCTAAGAATACATATTAGGAGTCCTAAGGGGTCATAAGGTGTCATAGATCCCCTTAATACCTATTATGACCAACTAAGACTCATAAGATGGTTGTAAGAGGTCATAAGTTGTCTTAGGATACATTAATTGGTCCTAAAAATCCTTAAGAACCCTAAATACATATTACAAACCCTAAGAATATATCATTTGGTTTCTAAGGGGTTGTAAGGGGTTATAAGGTGTCAAAGGACCCCTTAATGCCCATTATGACCTTTTAGCACCTCGAAGAATACATCTTAGCGGTCCTAAGGGGTCATAAAGTGTCATACGACCCCTTAAGTGTTGTAAGATGATCATAAGGGGTCATAAGGTGTCCAGGACCCATTAATGTGTCATACAAACCCTTACAATAATTTAATATATCTTAGGGGTCATAAGGGGTCATAATATGTCGTATGACCCCTTAAGATCCTTTATGACCCACTGAGATCCATAAGATGGTTGTAAGAGGTCATAAGGTGTCCTAGGACACATTAATGGGTCTTAGGAGACATTAATTGATGTAGAGGGTTGGGTGGAAAGATGAAACAAGTTGAAAGATGAAATGGATTATGCTCTACCCCTATTAGCCCACAAGCCACAGTGATGCTTCCAAGTGAACAAAAAAATTCCTAATGCCCAAAGGTGGTGTATTTTCTATATTTGTGTTATATTCAAGTGGATTCAAAATGTTATATAGGTTACACCCACACCCAACACTCCCAACTCTCCAAACTACCCTATTAGGCCTAGGCTTTCAAGCAACCCAATAGTGACCTAATTTTCTTCTTTACTCCAAACTTCCCAAAAAAAATTGTGAAAAAATTATATTCCTAGACACCCATTATCCTTCTCATTAACACATTAAAAGATTATATATTTTTGTTTTGAACCAAATTACTCAAAACTCTGACTGTACCCTGCCAGCAAGCCTAAAAGTGTCCATTTAACAAAGAAACTATATCATAAACTTAATCCCTAACTCCAATACTTTCAAAAATCTTCAAAAATGACCCCAAATTAAGGCATATCAACTCAATTTTATCCTATAGTCTTTGCAAACTCAAAAGCCCCAAATTAATTTTAAACAACCCTTAAAACTAGGGCTTCTCCAATGTTTGATTTCCAATCACTTCTTCAACCAAAAAACAATGGATTCACCATTAAAATGACATTTAAAAACACTTTAAACCATTAAACATACCCCTCATTAAGAAAAATTCCTCGCTCCTACACCTTAGCCATCAAATTCATCAAATTTCCTTAACACAGTCTCGGTGATCACCACTTTCCACAGTCTATCATCTCAAAATCATATTAGGTTTCTATATTACATGTTAGGAAGGTATAATTCCATGAGAAACATTCCATAAACATCCATGTAATGACCCTCTTCATTAAAGAAAACCAAACTATTATAAAAAATGTGAACTTTTAAAGGACTGTCAATACTCATTTATTGAAAACTAAACCAAACTCAATCTCAGAGAGTTCAAGTGTGTTTAAAAAAATGATATAATAATTAGTGATTCATATGAAACATGTAAATATCACTTTAATATTTATCATTACAAGGAAACCATAAAAAATTGTAGAAAAAAAGTGTTTTTTTATTGAATTCTCAGTCATAGTCTATACACCATACATTCACTATGTCATACAATGATCATTGACATCCTTATAGACCTTCTACCAACTTTCTCAACCAATTTGGACCGGTTGGATTTCTTTGTTAAAGATTAACATAAGAGAAAACCAATTTCCCTCCAAAATCCCATTTAGCCATTTTTATTTGAAATTTTGAATTTCTAATTCTTATTTTAATGCATTTTCCTTAACTAAGACTTATTCCATCAATGCCACTATATAATTTATGATAATTTCAACTCCTATGGACCCTATTTATACTCTTTGGGTGCTATTGACCCTACTTAGAAATTATTTTGGTCCTAGGCTTACCAGGACCTTCAAGACATTTTGCCATTACAACATTTATGTCATTACAATAAGCCATAATGGGCTTCAATACATTATAGTTGATCTTGGTTGTCTTCCAAGTATTCATTCCTCCTTGGTGACTCCTATATTCCTCCTTGTGATTCTTTGTCCTAATAGGTGCCCCTGCACCATATTCCCCAACAAAAAAAGAATTCTTATGTCAACAATTGGACATTGTCTTCCATCCACCAGTCTAATCCTGTCTTGGTTCCATCTTCCTTTTAGAGATCCAAAAATATCCAAAATTCAACTTCTTCCTGCCCCTCCATCATGTGCTCACATCATAAAAGTTGTTATAAACAAAACATTTATTTTGATTTCATCTTCTAGGACAATGCTGCTTGTAGTGGGATTGTATTCCTATCCCCGTCTCCTTCTTTTTCTTCCTCTACAACTTCTCCATTCTTTAACCCTTCACCTTCTCAATAATAGGACAACTTATGGTCCCAAAATTCACACATTGCAAATCCCAAATCCCTAAATCCTTAGGACTATCCTTCTCTTTAGACTGCTGCAAAATTGTATTTCTTTTCCAACCAGTATCTATCTTGTCCCCAAAACAAATCACAAAATGCTCCTCCAAAGAACCAAAAGGTAATGGTCTTAACTCATACCTCTTACCATATTTTTGCACTAAATAATTATTTTAATAACCATCATGATTGGTCCTCCTTTCACATTTCTAGGGTCTTCCCAAAATTGCATGCCCACAATTCATCTCTATGACATCACATAAAAAAACTATCTTGATATGCACCAATTGAAATATCAATGTGAACTTGCTCTTTAACCAAAATATTTTGATCTTTACTAACTCATATTGCATAGTATGGCTTAGGATGAGGAAAATTCTTCAAATTTAACTTGTTTACAACTTCATAATAAACCAAGCTACTATGTGCCCCATAATCAATTATGAGTTTTCATACCTTACCTTATGTCAAGCAATTTGTTCTGAATATACTCACTTCTAGTGATGGTTGTACTGGTTTTCCTCTTCCCATTAGAATACATTCCCCTCCCTCTAGATAAGTCATTATAATTTCAACTCCTATGGACCTTAATTAGACTCTTTGGGTGTTATTGACCCTACTTACAAATTATTTTCATCTTAGGCCCTTACCAGGACCTTCACGACACTTTCCCATTACAACATTGATGTCATTACAATAAGCCATAATGGGCTTCAATACATTATAGTTGAGCTTGGTTGTCTTCCAGGTCTTCATGACTCCTTTGTGACTCCTATATGCCTCCTTGTGATTCTTTGTCCTCCTAGGTTCCCTGCACCATTAATGGATCTTAGGACACATTACTGGATCCTACAACCCCTTAAGACCCCTTACGGCACATTAAGACCCCTTAGAATACATCATCGGGGTCCTAAGGTGTTGTAAGGGATCATAAGGTGTCATAGGACCCCTTGAGACCACTTACAACCCCTTAGGACCTACATGATGGTTGTAAGGGGTAATAAGGTGTCCTAGCACACATTAATGAGTCCTAGGACCCCATAAGACCCCTTATGACCCATTAGGACCCCTAAGAATATATATTCAGGGTCTTAAGGGGTCATAAGGCATAATCGGATAGATTAATGTGTTCTACAACCACTTAAGACCCCTTAGAACCCCTATGAGTACATCTCTCTCTCTCCTTTTATAATTTTGTGTTTATAACATAGGGTGTACACCCTATAGTGCATATGCCCTATAGTGCGTACACGTAATGCAAAAATATAAAAAATGGTAACAAAGCTAAGAAAATCATGAAAGAGGCCAACATTTTTTGTATACTATCTAATTTCTACGTTGTGTTAAACAAATATTCTCTTTTCATGGTGTTCAAGGTCACAAAGAAGCATATCCTATCACTTTTACCACCTTTTTGTTTAAAAATCAACATCAAAGTGCAAAAGTCAATCATTCTTCACCAAAATTGATCAATTGAGGTAAGTTTTTTTTAATTTTTTACATGTGAAATGTGAAAAAAGAGTCTTTTTATTTATAATTGATATTATATGGACCTATTGAAGGCATAATTTGACATATTGTAATAGATTTATATTATAATTTGAGTTATTGTAATAGATTGATATTATAACATCACTTATTGTAGTAGATTGATATTATAACTTGAAAATTGTAATGAATTCATATGTAGAAATTATCATCATGCCGAGGAAATGAGAAAATACTCTAACACAAGAAGACCATGAAAGAGACAAAGAGAAGAAAAGGGAAATAATGCGACAACTTCGTGAACACAAAAAATTTCATACCATAGAAGAATATTTTCCTTTGGATTAGGAACATGAAACATCAATAGAAAGTAAGAGATAATTTGAGTTGGAAACAAAAAGGAAATGAATGAGAAACATGCATACAACAAGACAATTAAATTACAAATATGTGGGCACATCATCTATGAGTTCCAAAGTTGAAGAGACACTATCATACAATGTTAGAAACACACCCTTGTATCATCCTTAAGGTACACCATTGTTTACATTCCAAGGTGTAGGCACATCAGTGTCTACATTCCAAGGTGTATGCACATCATCTATGAGTACCCAAGTTGAAAAGACACCAACATCCAATTTTGGAGGAACACCATTGTATCATGTTGAAGGCACACCATTTTATCATGCTAAAGTCACAACATTGTCTACCTTCCAAGGTGTAGGCACACAAGTATATCATGTTCAAGGAACACTATTATCTACATTTGAAGGTGCAGTGACAACATCATGTCATGTTGAAGGCACACCATTAACATCTCAAGTTGGTGAGGATCCATCTTTCACATATCAATTTCAAGGTACATCATCTTCAGTTGAAGGTACACAATTCACACATAATTTTTTTGATGTTCCTAATGTTGAGCCCACTCAACAATTGAAAACAGCCCCTAAAATTATTTATAGAAAGCCAAAATATTTGATTGATATTGATACTAACATTTTGCAAGCACTGTCTGACAAGATTCCCAAGCATACTTGTCAAAGATATGCTAACCATATTTGGAGATTATTTTTTGGGAATTTAAATGTAACAGGAAGATGTCAACTATTTGTTTAAATGATGAGAAATCTAAAATTTAGGCCCATCATGAATATTCTTGGGCTAAGAACGATGGATGAGTCAAATGAAAAACCTATTATAAAGAATCTAATGAATGCATATGAGAGTGTGGGTTCTACATCATGCATGAAAGATAGTAATGTCATATGAAGTGTACTTAAATAAACAATAGTAAGCACTCAAATGAAGAAATATCAACTCATTAGAAAGACAAGAAAAGAATTGAAAATAAGTAGAAAGTCTCTAATGAGAGCTGTGGGAAGGTGTCAAAGAGTGGAAGATCCAAATAACAATGAGTTATGGGAATTTCCCAATAGATTACCATGAAAAGATAAAGCAATTGTTGAAGCTTTGGAATCCTTGATTGAATAATTTTGGAATAATAACACAAAATTATCTCCTAATCAAAGAGATGTTGTAATAAGGAGGATTGGTAGTCAAATTCACATTCCACATCCAAAACATTTTTTGGATTCAACTTAGACACAATTATTTGCAAAATTTATACATATTTATCCTCAATTTAATATTAATCAAAGATATTTTGAAATGGCTAAAACTTTTTAAGTGAAGATAAATCACACACTCAAAACTTCTTGTTGTAGGGTACACATTGAATTTTTTAACCATTTTGATGTTTATAAGCATATATTTGTAGATTTGTATTCTAATAATGTTTTAAAGGATTGTAACATAAATGACCCACCTAGATCTTCAAGGGAAATAATTAATACCATTTTATGTGAAAGAGTGGATGGTCAATAGTTTTACAAGCTCTCATGCTTGAATCGTACATGCATAGATTGCACTGTTTTGCAATATTTGCCAATTTTTTAACATATGGAGAGTACACATGCAATTGAGAATAAAATAGTGGAATTTGGAAAATATAAGATTGTGGCATATGCTCTAAAATATGGAAAAGAGGCTAAAAATTTGATTTAGTAATTAAAAATATTCCAATGCATCAGTTAATGGATATTTTTCATGAAAATATTATGTATGAGTATGAAAGGCATACACATAGAGCTCAATGATTGGATATGCAATTCAATTTGTGCAAGGACAAATTCCCACTTGATACCATTGTTTCAGTTGTGGAATTTTCAAAGAGATACACTCTACAACCACAAACTGAGGTGAAAGAAAATTATTATAGCTCTCAACAGGTTGATATATTTGTTCATATAGCATTCATTCATTCACCTGACAGTACAATGGAGAGCAGGAAGATATTTAGGGAGTATCATTTTTGTATCAATGATGATCGCTCACATTCTACAGAGTTTGTACATGGTTTCTTTTATCTATTTTATGGTGATTTGTCTAATAGGGGAATATCATATCATCGACACATCATATGGTCAGAAAATTGTTCATCACAAGTAAAGAACTATCAGAAGTTTTATTGGTTGAACAGGATGCATAAGAGCACTGATATTAGTATATATGGAATTTCATAGAGGTTGGTCATGGAAAGAGGGACAACAATGGTGTAGGTGTATGTATAAAAAGAGCCTTATCACACGAAGAATTAAAGTACAAAGAGAAAGAAACATTTTCAGATGCGAGATGTATCGTATAGTGGTATAATGCCACAATGGGTCCAGATACTGAAGGTGAGTCTATTATTCATAGATTTTTTTGGTTGATGGATGAAACTCATATTGTACCATATGAGGATTGTTATATACTAATAGGATCAAGTGAGCTACACTCTTTTAGAATATCTAATTCAAGTTCATGGATCATCTACACAT
Organism: Thuja plicata; assembly: GCA_018584345.1. Taxonomy (NCBI): domain Eukaryota; kingdom Viridiplantae; phylum Streptophyta; class Pinopsida; order Cupressales; family Cupressaceae; genus Thuja; species Thuja plicata. Next base: position 19,895 of record MU223406.1, on the reverse strand, counting down.
GACATATGGCGTGCATTTATTCATAATGTTCAAATGAAGATTGGGATGGGTGTGAGTCAAAGGAATGGGTCGAGAAATGGTCTAGACAATGTTTGAGCCCACTTGACTCCTATCATCCCTCAAAAATAATGCAACTAACACAAATGGAATTATTCATTGACATTGACCATTTGTCTAATCTAGTGCAACTAGGTAAATTGTCAACATACAAATAATCTCAAATTTAGTACTTTATCCTAACTATTAATTAAATTAGTCTCCTCGTTATGTTTCTATCATTGCAGGCCATGCTTTTTTTTAATTGCACCCAAAGACAATGAAGAAAGGATATATTATTATTTGTGTCGTTGTGTTGAGGCAAAAAATAAATTGGATCACTCGGTTATACATGGTAAAGGATTAGAATACCCTATAGGAGAAGTGGTTGTAACTGGTAAATGACTTAGATGGTATGGTATGAAGAACCCTAGGTTGTAGTTGTTTGAGGATTGGGAGACACAAAGGAAGATTATTCATTATTCCAACCTTGTCATTGCATAAAATGTCCATTTGATCAAATATGGAGGAAAACCACACAATAGAACTCTTTGGACGGTTCGTGAGTCAGACCACGAGGCAATACTTGAGACAATAAAGGTTAGGGAAAATCTGGTTGGTTGATTGGACTAAAAGTCAATACAAAATGTTGTAATGTCAAATCTATTTGAATGCATGTGTATATAACATGTATATTTGTATAGGAATAAATTCCCTTGAATCTGCATTACGTGGACTATAAATTTCTCATGCATTACCCTGTATGTATAATGGGAAGTTTGTAAGATTTAATGACAAAGTTTCTCTTATATTTTTGGGGCAATACTGGAGGTTTTCTCTACTCAACTCTTTCCTCCGAGTGCTCTTGATGAGCTGAGTTGTAAACATTTTTTACATTATTAATAATGAAAAATATGTTAAGGAAACAAATTCCATAAATAGTAGTTAAAACAAGTATAGTATGGCTACAAACAGGCTACTGATACCCTATAATTTTTTGAGTAGGAAGATCTCAATGTTATCGACAAAATTTCTTCCTTCCATAAAATTAGTTTTGAGGTTTAAAGGGTCAAATTATTCAATTCCCAAAAAATCTCTTGTTATTCCTAATATGACTGATGCAGAGCCACTAAGACCAATTTGGTGAAATCAATGTAATAAGGCCAATGTGAGTTCATTTTTTTCGTTATAGGTCAATTAAGGTTGTTATGATGAATTGAAACATTTTTGTAAGGCCATTAAGCCATTTTGTAGGTTTTAAGGAAAATATGTCCTATAATGGTCAAAGATGGTTAAAGCCATAAGAAGTGGTCAAAAGTGAAAAAATGGTATAAAACATGTATTTATATCATATTTGACATGTTGGGAAGTTTCTAGATTATTTGGAATTCATTTGGTCATTTGGTCATTGTAACAGTCGTAGGGCTATGATGGAGGAGCATCAAGGCTCCAGAGAGGCCATTAAGACCAAAAGATTCAAGTATTTGTAATAAGACCATGTTAGGGATATTCATTTCATTTTCATAGTTATTTTATGTCTTTTAATGCATTATGATGCAATTGTAAGGCCCAATGAGCCACTATGTAATAATTTGGCCTATAAAGCCCTAGGTTGGTCAAATGTGGTCAAACTAGTCAAATAAGTAAGGATGGAATGGAAATGATTTTTTATTTTCATTTGAGTCATATTTGTCATGGTTGGAATGTAATAAGGATCTTTGATGTTAAATTGTCAAAAATTGCAAAATGTTGCAAAAAGTTGATGACAACTTTTGCAACATTGGCAAAACTAGTTGTTAATTAAGGGAGTAAAATCCAAAGTAGTTAAAATTGTTTGAGTACAATTATAAATTGTATTGTAATGGTTTAAAAGTCCCTCTTTGGGTCGAGAGACTATATATTTGAAGTTTGGTTGAAGATCTCAATAAAAAAACATTACATTTTAATTTTCCTATAAAATCTGGTGGCAATCACATGCCATTCCATTTGGATGTTGAATTTTGATCCCAAACCAATTTGGGAGTGAAGAATAAATACTTGGATTTCATTTTCATCTTTTTCATGTTATTTTGTGCATTATAGAAAGATATCCATTCATTTTTGTCAAATATTTCCTAAAGGTGCACTCAACACCAAAATCGACAATCTTTAGGCAGTTGTTTCTTGGAGCTCATGCAAGGTATCAAAAAATATTCAGGTGATATGAAAATTGTCACGGAGGCCTAAAATAACCTATCTCAAGTTTTTGAGATTCACTTTCATTTTCATTTGGCAAACCAATCTTGGTTGATGCCAAAACTTGAAATGTTTCTCAGTTGAAAGTTGCAACATTGCATATATTTCAAACCGTTCATCATGGCATCGAACCATCTATGCCAATAGCTCTAGTTGGCTAGGTAAATTCTAGGAACAACCTTGTTTCACTCACCAAGTGGATCAAACATTAGCGACCACTATAGAGAGAAGTGTTCCTAAAGATGTACTAAACACCAAAATTGGCAATCTGTAGGCGGCCATTTTTCAAAGCTCGTGCAAGGTATCAATGAACTATTAGGTGCTATAGGACTATTTTACATAGGCCTACAATAAACTATCTCATATTTTGGATATTCATCTTCATTTCATTTGGAAACCCAATCTCATCTGATTCCAAAACTTGCAATGTTGCTCAATTGAAAGTTGCAACATTGCATATCTTTCAAACTGTTCACCATGGCCTAAAACCATCTATGTCAATAGCTCTGTTTGGCTAGGTAAACTATAGGAACAACCCAATTTTTCTCACCAAGTGGCTCAAACATTGTCGACCACTCTGGAGTGAAGTGTTCCTAAAGGTGTCCTCAATGCCAGAATCGATGACCTTTAGGCCACTATTTCTCAGAGCTCATGCGATCTATCAAAAAACTAGTAGGTGCTATAGGACCATGTCATAGATATATACAATAACCTATCTCACTTTTTGGAGATTCACTTTCATTTTCAATTGGAAACCCAATCTCAGTTGATGCCAAAACTTGCAATGTTGCTCAGTTGAAAGTTGCAACATCGCATATATCTTTCAAACCATTCTTCATGGCCTTGAATCATCTATGCCAATAGCTCTGGTTGGATAGGAAAATTTTAGGAATGAATTCATTTCTCTCACCAAGTGGCTTGAATGTTTCCCACCACTCTGGAGTGAAGTGTTCCTAAAGGTGCACTCAACACCAAAATTGGTGATCTTTAGGCATCTTTTTCTCAGAGATCATTCAAGATATCAACAAACTATCAAGTTCTACGAGACCATGTCATGGAGGCCTACAATAACCTATCTCAATTGTTTAAGATTCACTTTCCTTTCCAATTGGAAACCCAATCTTCGTTGATGCCAAAACTTGCAATGTTGCTCAATTAAAAGTTGCGACATAACATATCTTTCAAACCATTTGTCGTGGCCTCAAACCGTCTATGCCAACAGCTTTGCTTGTCCTATTAAATGGTAGGAATGAACCTTTTTTCTCACTAAGTTTCTTGAATGTTGCCAAACACTTTAGAGAAAAGTGTTCCTAAAGGTGCACTCAACACCAAAAATTGATGATCTTTAGGCAGCCATTTCTCAGAGCTCCTGCAAGGTATCTGCAAACTGTTAGGTTCTATGTGACCATGTCATGTAGACCTATAGTAACCTATCTCAGTTTTTGGAGATTCAATTTCATTTCCATTTGTCAACCCAATCTCACTTGATTCCAAAACTTGCAATGTTGCTCAGTTGAAAGTTAAAATATTGCATATCTTTCAAACCGTTCATTGTGGCCTTGAACCGTCTGACCCAATACCTTTGGTTGGCCAATTAAATTCTTTGAAACACCTCATTTTGTGCATAGAATCACTCAAATATTTTGGACCACTCCCAACCAAAGTGTCCCTTAAGGTGCAATAAGCACCATTGAGCAACAATCATTTGAGGGTCATTTTTCAGAGCTTGTACAAGGTCGTACAAGGTATCAACAAATCGTCAAGTACTATGAGATCATGTTATAGAGGTGTACGATAACCTATCTTAGTTCTAGGATATTTGACATCGTTTGAAATTTCCAACCCAATGTCGGTTGATGTCAAAGCTTGCAATGTGCCTTAGTTGAAATGAGCAACATTGTGTATCTTTCAAACCGTTCATCCTGGCATCAAACCGTCTACAATAACACCTTTAATTGGATGAGTAAATACTATCAATAACCTTGTCAGGCTTCACAACCCACTTGAACATTCTAAACCACATTATACTAGTGCATCCCTTAAGGTTTATGTAATGCACTAAATAGGTCCAGTTGGTCAAAATGCTCAAATAGGACTAAAATTGGGTAGGATTGATGTTTTTCTTTTAATCTTATATGACCTATTTTAAATTTTTTAAGGTGTTGGAATGGAAATTATGAGTCTAGGTTTATGAAATAAAACATACATATTCTCATAAAGTATGAATCATGCAATAACAATATACATAGATACATGTGCAAGCATAAATATAAGGCATGAGAAATTTACAAATCATAAGACATCCACATAAATATAAAGTAGTATACATCAATACACATGACACATTAATTTCATACTTTAAAGATAAACTATATTTATTCATAGGTCATGAAGCAAAATATATATGTCCAATAGTTTCATACATCGAATGTATCCAATACAGTTAAATTGGCTTCGTGAAAGACAAAAGGATTTAGAACATGTGCACTTATACAATATGCCAGAAATATGTCTAGTAATGTCATATTAGTGTACAATGATTATCCCTAATCTAGTTTTTTCTCGCAAGGGGAAAAAAAACCCAGTCTGTCATCGATTGTCGCATTGATGGAGATGTAGTGGATGTTGTAGTCTTCCGAGTGCACTCACTAGTCCTCCTATCTAAACTCTTCTGTAGCTCGAGCTAATAAAATAAAAATTATTAAAAAAATAACTAATATACATCAAAATTTAATTATGCGATGAAATAAAATAGAATATCTACTTATCGCTAGCAAATAGTCACTATATACATCCTTCAAAGGGGAACGTTGATGATCTAGAGTAATGAGTCACTACAACAACGATTAAAATCATATTTAAATACATACATGAATAACATTACAAATTTCAATACAAACTATTAAAATAATGATTAAAATTAAGTAATCTCTTTCATACCTCGGTTAGTTCTTTAGAACTAGCTACAACTTTAGCTACACCACGATCCAAAGTATCACAAATAGCAGGAGGAGTCTCTGTTGTCAATAAATGAAAATAAAATAACAAGAGTATTATGTAGTTATCAAGAATACCTATAAATTTTTACAACCCCACTAATCGATAAATGGTACCTCCATGAAGGTATCACCACATCCTTCAGTGTGCGGTGTTAATGTCTTACCTCCAGCATTAAACTAGTGCACATGTATGGTAATTTATAAGACAACCATTCATATAAGAACGTACCACTGACATGTTAATTATAATGCATAATTACATATATACACGTGGACTCAATGATGTCATCAAAATTCTAGGTGAAGGAATGTGATCACTACCATGACCACTTTGACTCTGGATTTTGATCATATTTCATCTAGTAATTAGTTATTTATTCATTTATCAATTAAATATAATCAAGTAAATCAAATTACATGAAAATAAAGATACCTCAAGAAAAGTGGAGTGATGCCCCTCACTATCTAATGTGAATGTCGATGGTCCAACAGTGAACTAATGCACATGTACAATAAGTAGTTATGAGACAACCATTCATATAATTACATAATAATCAAACGTATTAATTAAATGTTTTATTCGATACATACTTGTGGAGTTGATGACGTAGTGTAAAAGGGGGCCGAGCGATCATTGCCATTGCAACCAACACTCTTACCCTGAATTTTGATCATAATCAATAGATACTAATTTAATTATTCATTCATTTATAAATAAAATATTATCAAATAAATTTAATGAAATTGAAAATATTTACCTGTGTATCAATGTCAAATGTCGCATTGATAAAATCATCAGGCATCATTCTGTCATCCTCTTCCTCTCTGTTGATAGTACCAAATGTGCACATAGATCCACAATACTGACAAATATGACCCCTCAAAGACTGACCATGGTCACCCTTGACTAAAGGAGTATCACACTAAATGAGATTCTGTGTTAGAGCAATAATCGTGCCTAGTGTGGCCACCTCCACATGTTCCTTCACAATGGAAGGAATACTAACATGATCCACATGTGGCTTGCCACTGGGCACCCTAGGTGTGTTAGGGTCACGACCTGCCATAGGTCTATCAAATGATGACCCCCAGCCTCTACCCTAAGATTTTAGAAAGTCAAAATAATTTGGCACCTCCTTGAGGACAAACTCATAATAGAGTTTCCTCATGAGATATATAGGAACCTCATGATTGTTACAGGGAGGGGAATCAAAGACCATCCACCATATGTCCAAAATGTTTTTATATATATCTTCATTTAAGAACTAATGAAATGGGAACCTATTTGTTGTAGTTCTAAGAGTATCAGTTTCCCCTGGCTTTTTAAAGAGTTTGCAAATGTCATCTTTTGTGATTTATTTCTTTCTTATATCCTCATATGATAATTTATTTGCATAATATCAGTTTTGTTCATCTCTTTTGTCGTTTCATAATTAAGTTTCCCACTAACTGAACCTACGTGGGTCAAGATTGATTCTAATGATTTTGAAAGTGTTTCCCTTCCAAGATTTGTATCGATAGAATTTTTTAACCTCCTATTTAAATATTCTAATTCTGTTTTCCCTCTTTCTATTTGGTTAATCAAATTTTCTTATGTTCCAGGAGGAGGTTTCTTGATTGGTGGAGGCATTTGGGGTCATTTTCTTGATTATTTTCAACATTGTAATACCCACCTCTTGGTTTTCTTTTCAGTTTCAGTTGCCGAACTCTTTTAGGCCTTTTCATGTATGTGTGGTTTACTTCAGATGGTTTAAAGGATATTTATGTGTCACATTTCAGTATGTTAGTGATTCATTGCTTAGAGTGTTTCATCTCCTATTTGCATATGATTTATGGTTATTTCATAATGTTGATGTATATGTTAGGATGTCATTTCGATTATGGTTTTCTGAAAATACTGACCCTAGGTTTATATGCACATGGATCATTTATATGTTTTGCATTACTGTTTGACGTGCTTGATATGGTATGGGACAGAGTCATAGTTACTTGCTTCGGCGAGATCCACATGATAAACTTGTCTCAACCATTGTTTGCTATATTATATGCATGTATGCTCGTCTTTGTGATGACAGGTTTACAGGTACCGGGCTACGTCTTCCCTGAATTGGTAGGAGTGAGCGTGCCCTATCGCAATATCTCAATGGTAAGAGAGGGGAGATAGTATTCAGGTCCAAATCCACACCCTAAACCCAT
>MU223405.1:342679-354240 GCA_018584345.1 Thuja plicata | reverse complement strand
TATTATTTATTTTTTATGTTTCTTTAAGACATGTTTTCATGCAAATATATAATTGTATGTAAGTATAACCTTATGTGAAGTTATGTTTGTTTCTTAATCTTTTATCTATCTATAAGTATACATATCATTATCCAATTCATTGTATCTTATCTATATATATACAAATATTAAAAAAAAATTTAATAAAAATTCATTAACTCCTACAAACTTATTATAATTTCTTATTAGTGACCTTTCGTATCCTATTTTTTTCATGTCAATCTTCCTGTACCCAACAGGTGCATACACTTCTCTTAAAAAATCTCTACATCATTGATTTGAGCAAAAGCTTGTTGAACTAAATCTAAAATAGTTATTCTCTGAGTCGAGCTTATGCAACAGAGATCAGCATTGAAGTTTTGCTCAGTTCGTCAGTTGAAACTCCGTAATTTCGGTATGGATACAAAATGGAATACAATCTTTGGGGAAGGAGGCAGCTATTCATCGTCATCATCTATCAAGCCGCCCATTTGTTTTAACTCACCAGTGTCGTTAATATCTAGCTTAAATCCAAGTTTTGGAACATTTATTACCAATGTAGTGGCCTATGAAAATGGCAGAACTCCCAATTTATACTTATTTTATGTACAATTCAGTTGACAAGACATAAAAATTCATATTTATTTCAACCTCATGATGCTTAATTACTTGAGGCTCACCCATCTGTACCAAGTAGACTGGTCTTACTCTTTCCATGATAGGGCTACTTTACATATGAGTGAGCCGACTTCTACCAATTGGGCGGACTTGTCGATGTGAATTATGCTGCAATGGCTGATAAATCTGCATCTCCATTGTCACTTTTTAAAAAAAATCTCTTTTTTGATGAATAATGTCTTTCTTATTAAGTTAATATAAAAGTTACATATTCACAAAAAGATACTGGGGGACATAAAAATCATCTAGTCAGACAGCAATAATGTTGTCAAGGATATATCTGGACTTAAAGAAAATGATTTTCTCTGAATGAACAATCACAGGGAAGAAATGTCTGATCTTAAGAGCTAAAGCCAAAAATAAAAACCAAACAAATAGTTTGTAAATTGCTATCTGTTTTTCTTAATGAGTAAAGTGTTCTCAAAATTACTAATTTGTGAATAATTTGTAAATAGTGATTTCAGTATTTTATGAGATTCCTCCAGTTAAGATAAATATTTTTTTAATTAGAAGCATCAATGCTAATTCCATTGTTATAATGCATTGGAATGTTTAAAATATGGAGAATTACTCACCCAAAATTGTTATAGATCAAGATCTAAGTAAAAGGAAGAACACGTGAATGCAAAAATATGTTGAATGGGTGAATAAACGGAGCACTAATATGCAGGTCTAGTAATAAATAAGAAGGTCTAGTAATAAATAAGAATTTAAGTAAAAAATTCAAGTTGACAATGGAGATGAAGATTTTTTTTTTGAAATAAATTCTAAAATATCAAAGAGTTCAAACTCACATGGGACCATGTAGATAGTGATTATATAGGAACTCTAACTGTGTTTTTAGTGTGATCTTTTGCACACCAGGAAAACAAATTTCTTGGTGTTTTCGTTTTCAGTTTTCAATCGATATTGTTACTTCTCTTCTTCTTTATGGGTATGAAGTTCAAATTAATTATATGTCAATCAAAACTGGGCTGAGTAGAAAGCATTTTAAAGCATTTATTTGTAAATAATCTCGATCATAATTTTAGTTTCATATGAGATTCTTCTACCTAAGACAAATGTATTTCTATTAGAAGCATTTATGATGAACCTGTTGTTAAACTAATCTGAAAAGATCAAAATGTTAAGAGCTAGTGTTCACAAAAAAATCTTATATATGGCTCATGGATGTAACAAAATGTAAAATGCATGAATAAATATGACACTAATATACAATCATGAAAATACACTTGATGAGAAAATAAATAAAAATGTAAGTGAAAATTTCAAGTATATAATGTAGAAAAATAAACTTTGTCAAAAGAAATCCTTAATATCAAAGAGTTCAACCCAACATGGGACCATGGGGAAAATGATTATTTAGGAACAATAATGGCATGACAAGAAAAAAAAACATTGATGGACTGATTGAGACTTAAGTTGAATCATGTTAGATGCAAATCTAAACTAATTACGTCGTAGGCGATTCCATCTTGGAAAGCCTCAGCCTGTTTGTATGATCGACGGTTGGTAGTGTTGGAGAGGCCAATGATTACCATTCAAATCGTCACCACCATTCATCATTTTTCACTTTACACGTAGCTTGTTCAAGTCTTTCACTGCTTCTGACATCGGTTTTCATCCATTTTTCTAAGAGTAGACAGTTTTCTAAACCCTAATCCCAAGGGCCAGCTAATTATACCACAGTTAATGGAGGTGAACTGGTTCAAGAAGGGCTTAAAACCGTTGTGACCGGCTCTGCAAGATGACGAAATTGACCTTGTTGATGTGGACTCCACCTCTACATCCTCATTGGAGGAATTGCAACCCAAGCCTGTAGAATCCAAGCTGACTTGCCTAAATGCCTTCGACATAATTTCACAGTCGTCCAAATTCAATCTTTTGTAGTCCTTGTCGTCCAAACTAACGAATACCTGACTCATCACCCTACAACCTTGAGATCGAACAACACCAAACTGAGCAATGTTATTCAATTGTAAATATGAAGCAAGCAGGACGTAAATTGGGGTGTTATGCCCCGCCACAGAAAATACCTCTACCATGAATGAAGGGCTTCTTATAAATAACAATATATTGGATAGAAAACATAACGCATAAGACAACAATCAGACACAACAATTAAGTTAATAATTAAAAAACAAGCTTAAGAAATAACTAAAGTTGCTAACCAATCCATGGGAAGGCATTCAGCTCCTTAAATTTGTTCTAGTGAGCATAATCTCCTTCATTGTATGTATAGATTGAAATTTGACTTCTGCACTTTAATCATCTATGGTAGACATCTATTTTGTGCAAGATAAATTCCTGCGTCAGTAAATACATAAAAACCATTATTCATCCTGCAAAAACATGGCAGCATATTAAGCGTGAGTGGCATAGTAAGAAATGCATGCAAGACACATGTACATGACAGCGGGTGAACAATAATTATAAAAAAATGAGATTTAGTTTAGGGTGTAGAAGAATTTCAAAATAATAGTTATAAAGAAAAGAAAATAAACACAACCAACACATTAGAATATGCTTTCTTTAACAAGGAAATGCTAAATATTTTGTGTTTTCCATGACCGCATGTAGTAATTGTCAGAAGGAACTTGTCAGATGTCTTTACTTCTTTTAGAAGATTAATTTTATGAGAGTTTGATCGCACATATTTGAAAGTGGTGTATTGATCATGAAATAATAAAAACCATGACAATAAGTTAACATTGCCATTGGAGAACAATGAGAAAACTACCTGCACTTAAATCATTTTTCTACTGGTGAACGGAAAAAACTGACATACAACATATAACGAGAAGCCATGAACAGACAATGAGATAGATAGAAACCATTTGTAGTCCTTCCCACTTGATGATTTGTGTAATATCCCATGTCCAACAGCACATCAACAATATCCTGAGAGTCTGACTTTTTCGTCCTTCTCTAATCAACGTGCTTCCATGACTTAACTAAATCATTAAAAAAGCTTTAAGTGGTTTAAGAACTGCAATCTTCTCATCTTTTATTAATCTCTGAGTCAATTTAAATAACCTATATATAAATCAATATGATACAATATGCAATAACTATAAAATGTGGTCACTAGAATGTTGGGGCAATTGTGGTTTATGTATATTGTTTTGCTCACATCTCAAAATAATAGACCTTCATAAGAAGGATGATGTGTTGAGAGAGAACTATAACTTTGATCCTTGTTTCTGTATCACATAAACATGTATTCATACTTCCTATGTGGCTATCTTGTGCTAGACCTAATTGTCATTACTAAAACTATTGTTTCACGTTTCCTAGTCACAAGAATCTGTAACCTGCATAATAATCATGGTATTATCTATATAACAAAATGGAATTGGTATATTAGTCGACAGATGAACTTGTGAAGGCAAATCAATTTCTATGGATCTCGTCATTATCAATCAATTTTTTTATGTTACTGGAAGTGATAGACGTGCATGCAAAATGTGAAATCAACTGTACAAATGAAAATAATAGACCTAAAAAACAATAAATAATCTTGCCATATTTTATGTACATGTCCATCAGAGAACTTGCAACTATCAGATTTGATAAAAATCCCCTTTTTTATGGATGTCTTTGTACCTTGTTTCAACACTCTGATTTTGGCACAGGCAGGGAGGATGCCAATTAAGTTTCTCAAGTCTGGGTGTCCATTCCCTATTCCGAAGCTCCCATTTTTGGAATAGATTGAAGCAACCAAATAAAAATACATTGAAGAAACCAAATAAACAAAATTCTGAAATCTTCTAGATATCTTCATTGTTTTGTAAGAATGGGCTTCTGATTACTAAGAAAACAAGAGATGAACTTCACAAGTTTGCATAACTTCCTTGTGTGGGCCTATTTTTTTGTGGTAAAACAACACGCATCTATCGGGGATATGTTGTAAGACAACCAATGACTGATAAAAATGTACACACAGAAAAATGTAAAAAAATATAAAAATTTGAATTCAACGATGTTAATCTCTAAGTTCTGTTGATGATTAGTGACCAACGCTTAGTCATTCACCTAGGTAGTTTTAGTTGGCTATCACTGTGGCCGAGCTAAAACTATACAAGGCCGAGCAACATTTCCAAGTAGTTTTTCAGTTTTCCTAGTTACATTGCCGAGCCTAGTTACATTGCCGAGCTGAGTTACATTGCCGAGCCGATAACGATACAGGAATGTTAAGTGTCGAGCGACAGACAGTCAAGTGCCGAGTAGGACAGTTTTTGTATACATGTCTAGAATGATACAAACTTCAAGGATAAGTGATCTAGCTGACTTGTATAAGATTTTTAGGCCGACTAATTTGTGAATTTAATATTCTTATACAGAGTTAGTTATGCATTTAATTGTTTTATCCTATGCATGACTCATTGTAAGCATTAATTGTTTTACCATCAAGGCATGGATATCAGATCTTGATCATTGATCTAGATCTCGCTATCAGATCTGAACACGTATATTAGATTGCTTCTGAATCCTATTTTGAAAAGGATGTGGTGTATGGCGACTACATTTTCAGAAGTGAAATGCATAGAGGGTTATTTTGTTAAGAAGTAGAGATCAAGTAGAGCAAGAACACAGTGAACAATAGAGTAATGTTATATCAGATTATGAGATCATAGAAGGTACTAGAAAGAGGAGATCCATCATTAGCACTAGAGTGCATAATGAAGGATCAATACTTGAGACTTTCTAATCATTGTATCAAGAGAAAATCTCTTAACAGAGTGGTTCTAATAGACCTTTCTTTATCTCTTAACTGAGTGCTTACTTTATTGTAAGTTGAAATCCTTTAAGAGGGTAGATTGTAATGATCTTAAGCTCTTAATAGGGAGGACCTTTCACAGGGTAGATTACATTTTTTAATCAAACATTGTAACCTTAACAGGTACACTTTATTACTACAGTAGTGGAGAATTTTGTGGGTGTCATCCCCACCCTAGTTTTACCTATTTGGGTTTCTGGGTTACCAAGTTATTGTGTTATGTGTTATTTGTTTCATTTTGTGGATGTTATCTGAGATTACATTAGATTCATTTATGTATGAATGTGGATCAATTTTTTTTAAGTGTTTAATTTTGAAGATCTGATTCACCCCCCCTCTCAGTATCTTGCTTTCCCATTATTGTATTTCCAACAATTGGTATCAGAGCAGAGTTCTCTAAAAGGTTATAATCAGTTTGAGAATACAGATCTTGAAATGGAGATCTACAAGATGGGAAAAGTCATTGAGAATCAAAAGATTGATATTTAGCTAGCACTACAATAGCTTGAGTCTGCAAGACAAGAATTAAAAAAGTCCTTGGCTGCAAGGAAAGATCTGGCCAAGCAAATGAATGACACTCATTATCAGGAAGAGGAAACCACAAATCTATTTCAGAATGGAGATTCTACTGAGAGTGATGCAGCAATAGCAGATCTACTGGAAAAGAACAGTGAACTATGTGAAGAAGTCAAAAATTTGAAAAAGGAACAAGAAGCCCAATCAATAAGAATGTGTGAAGTTGTTGAATAGAAAAAGAAAGTCGAAGATGACAAGGCTATGGCAGAAGAAGACAAGAGAATGCTGACTACCAGACTTGCTGAAAGAACACATGATGTGCAAACAATGATAGTCAATCAAGTCGACATGGCAAATCAAATACTACTTGTGAATCAGGAGATCAGCAGGAAAGACTTGGAGATTGTTAATCTTAGATCTCAAAATAGTCAATTGAAAGATGAATTGAGATCTGAGAAAGAACTTAATAATAGAGTGAATGATCCGAGTGCAACCATGAGCTACTTTGAACAACTGGTGGAAGCATCAAGAAGACCTAAAGATTCTTCTAGATTAGGTCACACTGAACAACATACAACCACTAAAGATGGAGAATCATCCAAGATAGGTGAAAGAAGGCATGCAAAGCCAAGAAACAACAAACCTATTTGTCACCACTGTGGAAAACCAAGTCATACAGAAAAATTTTTCCGAAGCAAGAATGGTAAGTCTAATCCAAAAACTAACTTTAATGGTTACTACTTTAACTGTAATAAGTTTGGACATCAAGCAGGTGAATGCAAGACAAAGGCAAGCAAAACACCTAGACTCAATGGTAATTGCTATAACTGTCACAAATATGGTCATAGAGCACAAGATTGAAAATCTAAAGGTAAACAATAGTGGACATCAAAGGTACAAGAGAAGTCACCAAGAAAAGGCAATACTCACAATTGGGATTACAATACATGGCATAGTTGTCATTACTGTGGTGAGTATGGACATGTTCCAGAAAACTGCATAAGGACACATTTCAGAGGTAAGTCTACAAGTTGGATGAATGGAAGCTTAGTTTGTCATAGTTATCTAAAAATTGGTCATACAAGGAAAGATTGCAAGACTAGAGTACCAGCTCCTACTGTTGAGAAAATTAGGGAACAGATGAACAAGACATGGGTCAAGAAGTCTGAACCATGCAACTGTGAAGCTAATGTAGATGAGGTCACCCAATCCAATGGATTAGGTGATCACATCATCTCCAACTAAGAGAAAGATGTATGTAAGGAACTGTATTTAAAATTCTTATCTTACATCAGTTCCTAAAATAAAATGTACAAAAGTCCATATTTGCATATGCAAAGATGCACCAGGACATATTTTTTAAGACAAATGCTGAGATCAATCAACTGCACTAATAGGTGTCGAGTACTATTCATGGACACTAAAGCCGAGTTCTTTAGTGAGTGCCGAGTTTTGTTGGCTGAGTAAATTTTGTGAAGGCCGAGTGTAGGGAGCCGAGTGGTATGCAAGTTGTGTTAAAGCCGAGGACAACTGTCTCACACCAACTCAATAAGAAGAACATTCAATGCTCACCTATCTTTACCCTTCGAAGCTTATAAAGGGTAAACAGTCAAGATTTCATTTTCACCTTGCGATTTTTACTAGTTAATAGAGCGATTGAAGTAATTTGCAGAGTTAATCTTAACTGAGTTTAGCATCAGATATTTTACTAGTGTGCCGTTGGCAATCCTAAGGTGAACAGTGAACAGTGAATAGTGCAAAGAGCTACTTGCCGAGGTACTCTATTTTACATCCTTTGAACCCTAAATTTCAAAATTATGGTTGCAAGTTCTTCCGCACCAACTAAGAATATGGAGGCAGAACCAGAAAAAATTCAATTGATACGGAGTGATCAATGTGAACCTCTCAACTTTCGAGCCATTCCTAAAAGTGTGATACAAATTGATTTAATGGGAGCCCTCTCATCCATTCCACCTAAGGTACTTATGATTCATGATGTACGATCATGTTATATGGTTAAGATTGGAGAAGTAGGAGATAGTGAAATGAGGAAATCCTATAGTAAATTGTGTGAAAATGGAGTTCTGAAGGCAGAATTCAAACATCTAGCCGAAAAAGGGTTAACTCGTGCCCTAGATTTTCCCCAAGGTTTCAAAGTTGAATGGATTAAGGTTATCCTTAGCTGAGTTCATGACATGAGTATGTGGTTAGATAATGGACCAATCAAGATCACCAAAAGCATGATTCATCGAGTGACTGGATATCCTGTAGTAAATGGAAAACGGACCATGAGGGATAATAGTAAAGAAGAAATTACATTGAACACTAGAGTAGTATGGAATAATAGAGGTATGACTATCTCTACAATTACTGACCTAGAACTTGAATTTTGAGTAAGGGTTATAGCACATAAGTTCTATCATTCCAGCATATTGGATAGTGTTCCCTGTACAGCAGTTGATCATGCATGGAAAATTGTGAAGAAGAGTCACACATATGATCTTGCCGAGCTACAACAAACACAGTTAACCAAGAACCTATCATCAATTAGAAAGGCTAAGAGCTCATCATGTAAGTTTGGTTCTTTACTAGTTTGTATATTCTTCTATATTCAGGATACATTTCCTACACTAGGAAATATTGTTTGGAAAAAGGATAGGCCCATAATAGTTCAGATTAGTGAATGTATTGAGAAGTTGGGTAGAAATTTCAATAGCATTATGGGAAGCTATTTTGTAGAATTCAAGAAGAGAATGAGATTAAGGACTAGGATTCCTAAGTCACTAGTGGAAAAGCACTATAAGGAAATATATTTTCTAGTTGATACAGATAATACTTATATTAAGGCAGTGACGCCTAGGGTAGCATGCTTAGAACCATTTCCATATGAAATCAATTTAGATGAAGCATCAGCTACCATCATTTCACTCCTAGCTGAGGCAATTGACACTACAACAGAAAGATTTGGAAATTTTGATGAAGCTAAGGCTGAAATTTCTAGAAGTTTGAATGAGGGAACTATGGAGAGGAAAAGAAAGAAGATTGTGAAAAATCTCAAGAAAATGGTTGGCTTAGGTAGTGATGAAGAACCTGAGGATGCACCTCTAGGCCTGACCACTGGACAAGGTGAGGATATTTTTATAGAGGAGGAAGTAAGTGCATCAGAAGAGGTTACTAAGAAAGCTAAGGGAAAGAAACCTTCAATTGTCATAGTAACCAAGAAAAGCAAAGCCAAACCTAAGATTACACCTCCTACAACTAATAGTCCGAGGACTAGAGCATCTACTGTTACTTCCCTAGTAGAAGTACAAACTAAAGTGTATGGAAAAAGGAAAGTTGCAAAAAGCAGTTCTGAAAAGGAAGCAAAAGTTGCTCCTAAGGCTGAGTCGAGTAAGCCAGCAAAAAGACCAAGAAGGAGACTAAATTTGGGAACATATACTGATAAAGAGAAGACAGAAAATGATGAACCCAGCAACATACCTAAAGCTCAATTCAAGAAACCAGCAAGCATTGATGAGGCATGTGACACTTTGAGGAATTCAGCAGGGTTAGCGACATTTAAGTTCATTAAGTATGAAAAGTTGAAAACAATAGATAGGCACAAAGTACAGGAAGCACTATTGGACATGATGAGTAATTTCAAATTAACTCCTACAGAGATAGGAAATCATGTGCCAGATGAACTTTATGATTTTCTATCAAGCAAATAGGAATTTGCACTCACCACTGAAAGACAGATCAGGGAAGGAACACTAGCCCAGGTAATACCTGACTTAACCTCAAAGAAAAGAGTCAAATTCATTGAAGAGTACAAGAGAAGATTTGTTCCTAAACTCAGAGGCTATGTTGTTTTCAAGAATGACATTGAAGGTGTAGTACAGCAGAGCATAAGGATTTGGAAAGAAATATTTGGATTGGTCATTCCAAAAGATAAGAAATTTGGTGAGGGGACATCCGAGCAAATACAAAAGACGTTGAAGTCAAGACTACCCCTGAACCACAGGTAACAAAAGATCAAATTGCCATTGAACAGGACAAGACCGAAGATGCATTAGATGCAACAAAATATATTGATCTGACTGCAGACAGTCCTCTGGATTATATAGTTGATGATCCAAGCAATTTGAATGTCGAGGAACAAGAGATGCCGACTGGTAAAGGCACTGACTCGCCTCTTAAGGC
Organism: Thuja plicata; assembly: GCA_018584345.1. Taxonomy (NCBI): domain Eukaryota; kingdom Viridiplantae; phylum Streptophyta; class Pinopsida; order Cupressales; family Cupressaceae; genus Thuja; species Thuja plicata. The sequence continues at coordinate 344,066 of MU223405.1, read as the reverse complement.
AACTGATACAAAAGAAGGAAAGACTACAGCGTATGATGAATTAATTGAAGTTTGCAGTGATCAGAAAGGTGAAGGACAACAACAAACAAATGAACAAGAGGTAACTTCACAACATCCACCTATTTTAGAGGTTGTAAAGAGAGCTTTAGATAGTGGAGTAGAAATAATAGATATTGTTGATAAACCTAAAGAAGTAGAGGCACTGCAAGTGTTGGTTGATCTACCACACTCTACATCATCCACTCCCACTAGTTCCAAAACTGGGAGTATGTCGAACCCCCAGACAATATTGACTGAATTAAAGGTGGCATTAGATGTTGACACTGTCAAAGGAAAAGATATTATGCTGCCGAGCATAAGCTCTCTAGAATTAAAGAAGAAGTCTCTGATTTTAGATGTATAACATTAGATGAAGTCATTGTCAATCCACAATGGAATCCCAATGAGTTATCTTTTGAACAAATAGGGACTCTTCAATAATTGCTTAAGAGGAAGAAGAGATAGGAAGAGTTGAAGATAGAACAAAAGAAAAAATAGGTGTTGCATGACATTAAAGACATATTTGCAAAGGCTTTTGACTTAGAGGATTAAACACCTCAAGCTCCAATCATTGATCAGCTAGTCAACATTGTACAAAAAGTAACAGGTGAGGACATAGACACCAATGAGAAGCTTCTGCAATAGTCCCGGAGAAGATTTGAGAGCAAAGTTCTAGAGAAGATCTCAGAAGAGATAGGGTGATCTCACAAAGTTGTGTCCAACTTTTTGGGATGAAGGATTTAAGACTTCCTTCAAAAAAAAAAAAAATTGATGGCTTCGCACGAAGTGCCTGATAGGCTTCGTGCAAAGTACCCTACGTGGGTGACTTCACGCGAAGTTATGACTTCATGTGAAGTACCCCATGTAGGGTACTTCGCGCGAAGCCATACTTCGTGCGAAGCCATACTTCGTGCGAAGCCATTTTTTGCCAGAATTTGTATAAAATTCTGACTACCCATTTCATTTTTACTATTCACTTTTAGAGATTTTGTGGACTCGGGGCTTAGAGCGAACCAGTGATGACCAGTACAATGTCAGCAGCTCCCGAGCTTCTTCGATCTCTTGTAATTGTTACTAGTACCAGGTACAGACATTTTTCTCATTTTTTATTGTAAACTGTATGTTTTATATTTATTTTAGTTAATTATTTGTTTTAAATAATATTTAGTTTGTAGAAATGTTAGAAAGTGATAGTTGAATTTTAGAATATGTTCGAAAATTATAGTTGAATTTTAGAATATGTTAGAAAATTATAGTAGTATGTTAGAAAATCATAGTAAAATGTTAGAAAATATTAGAAAACATTAAAAAAACATAGTATATTTATGTTTACAAATGTTAGAAATTT
>MU223405.1:311889-324047 GCA_018584345.1 Thuja plicata | reverse complement strand
TGGAAAGAAGACAAAAAGGAAGTATATTAGGATACCTTGGCTTATATCCTAATATATTACAACAAAGATTAATAGTCTAACCTTGGTTTATAAATACACCAAGGAAAGATTACAAATTCTAACAAAAGGAAACTAAAATCCTGTCCATTTTCCAACAAGAGGATGTTGGAGATGCTATGACATGCCGTAATGGAATACTCAACTTATAGAGACATTCACATCACATATGAAGGTAACTTAAAGTTAAACAATATAAATGCATTTTTTAATGAGGATAGGCTTGATAAAATGACCAAATTTTTTATTAAAATTTACAAATAAGATTCAAAATTATTGATGAGCATTGGAATTCTAGCAAAGTGCATACATTGTTGTACTATGGTTTGAATTCTAATTAATGCTAGTGTTGTTTCTCGGTTATCCCTGATGGGACCTACAACTGGGGGCCCCAATCTTGTCTCCCCATCTTCCCCCCTCTCAAGATTGGGGACATCCTTGTGAATACTGAAAATTTTGGTCAAAATGTTATAGACTTTGTTTCCTCTGGATGGATATCTATTGAGTTATCTTCTAGATCTTGTCCCCTTACACTCAATCCTAAAAAAATGGGTAAAGTAAAATTATTAGTTGACCAAGATGAGGGATCCATGATTAATATGTTGGCTATTCAAGTCCCTAATGATTTGAGCATGATGATATGGAAAAATTTGGCTTCTCCCATACCAGTAAGCTTCTTTCCTTTCATCTTAACATAGATCGGGTTAGGAAATGGGCTGATTGTTTGTGGAAAGTTAAAGTTAGTGTGACGATCAGTGTTGTGGCCCATGACCTCTTTCTTTTTATTTTTGTCAATATGGAAGATCTTCTTTTGATTCTAACAAGAGGCCCTTGGACATATGGTAATATTTTTTTTTAAAATATCCCTTTGTAATTAGAGACGTGAGTTTGATCCAAAAAAGAATCTAGGGGAAGTTACTTCTATATGGATATACCTCCTTGGCCTCCCCTTACAATATTGGAACTGTAAGGTTTTTAGGGGTATTGTTGTCTAGTTTGGGGGTCTTTCTTTTATAAATAAGTTAGTACAATAGAAATCTAAACTTATATTTGCCATGTTCTATATTAACATAGTGGTTAACTATGGGTCGACAGGGTGTGGGGGAGTGTTGAAAGATGAAAATGACATTTTTTAAGTTGTTGAGGCTCTCCCGTTGGGAAGTTAGACCAATCATGTTGCCGAAGCCATTAGGGCCTTTCATGGTATTAAGTTGGCTTACCAACTGAACTATAGAAGGATATGGGTTGAAGTTGATTCTAATAATATATTAATTGCCTTATTGGTAAGCACAAACCTTCTTGGAACATCAAAAATTGGATCATCAAAAATTGGATAAAAAAATCAAAAGATATCATCTGCTTATTTTAATATTGCTTCATATCCCATAACTTTCATGAGGCAAATAATGTTGTTGATTGATTTTCTAACGTGGGAGTTATAAATATGGGTCATGCCATGTGGACTAATTCAGACACACTTGATGTTGAACTAAGCATGCTCCAACTTCAGGACAATATGGTATGTTTGTGAAGTACCACCTCCTTTAATAGTGGGGATTTATTTTGAAATGAAATATGGTATTATGCAAACGTAGGGTGTCATTTCCAAGGTGGAGGGTTCTGTGTATAATGCATTGCTTCATTATCCCAATATGCATTCTCATAGATTATGGGTGTTTTGGTTCTTTGTTTGTAGTTGGACTTTCTTATGGTTGAGAGCTCTGATATGAACATGGATGGGGAATGCAAACACATTGAGCCAATTGACTGCAACAATTTTATCCAAGCATAAACTATGGAATATTTTGAAGGATGGTGGCATAACTCTTTTACTAGAATGCCTTCATGGTTTTGACCCCAAAATCACTAAATTAATTGATATGGGTTGGAAGAATCACAATGTTATTCGACTTGAGAGAAAGATATTGACTAACGAGAGTGTCATTGCGGAAGTTACTAGCCTTAACATGGAGGGTATTAAGTTGTATTGTGAACAAAAATATACTCTGATTTGGTCATCTAGAGATTCCTCAAGATCAAGAAAGAGCGTCAGTTGTTGGGAAATGAGGAGAAGAGAACCAACTGCTATGAACCGACGAAGATCAAATCCATATGAATCCAGGTATTGAAAGTTATCTTTGAATATGAAACTCTTGATGGTCATTTTACAAGATCTTTCAGTCACCACTTTTTTTTATTAAACTATTTCGTCCATGGCACAAAATCTTCATTGCCTTTTATCCTTGGTCTTCTCTAGAAGCTAGTTTTGAAAAACATAGAAAGAATCCTTTAAAAAATCCTATCTTGCATGAGGGTTTTCTAGTCCTTGTTTTTACCATTACAAAGCCCTGTCGGCCCCTTCAAACCTTGTCATGCATTCTAGGGAGGATGAGACCATGACAGGGGAAACAAATACTAAGTCTGAAGAGGTTAAGGAAATAGAGTAGGAAGAGAATAAGGAAAAGTCTTTGTCAGAAATCAAAAACACCCCACAGAGAAAGGTGAAATTTGGCAAGGAGAAAGGTAAGGACACAGACTCTTAGGATGAGGAGTATATCCTAGCCATAGATATTAAAGAAACCCTCGAGCCTATTTCTAAAGTGGGTACTACTGGTAAGGAGAAGATGAAGCACAAGGCCTTCAAACCCCATGGAAACAATGACAATGTTTCCCCTATCATGGTTGGCTCGGTGGATAAGAGTGAGAAAGAGGAAGATAAGAGGATTGAGGTTGAGGAAAACTATGTTAAGAATCTAAAGGTTGACATCATTGTTGTTCCCTCTCATGTTGCTAGAAAAACCCAGTCTCCTATAGATGACACGCATAGAGAGGAAAAATTTGATTCCCTACTGGATTTAATACCCAACTCCATGAATTTTAAGCCCGAATGAAGATTATGTGGATGTTCTTGGAATGGCTAGGGAGAATGCTATTAGCTATTTTTCCTTCTTCCACTACCTGTGGCATAAGATGAAAGAGGTCAAAATTGAGAAGAGGGGCATGGCCAATAAAATTGAGGTTGTGGAGAGTATGATCAGTGGGAGTACCTGGAATGACACTACGTGGGCTACAGAGGGTACTAAGGGAATCTTGGCCAAAATTTGTGGATTCTACACAAGAAGTTGTCCATCATCCAAGGTTTCAAGAAGACAACTAGGGACTTGGAACAACTAAGGAAGGATAATAAGAATGAAATCAATCAGATTGAGAAGGTGGTGAAAAGTAGAAAAGAGTTTCTTCACACTTTGATGACTTGGAGTCACAAAAGCATCAAGTTGATTGTTGATTCCATGAATCACTCGGATAATCTAGACATAACTCCTACGGAGAAACAAGTTTTAATGCTAGAGAAAGATAAGGGCCTATAAATATTAGGTCACTCAAGCCAAGAGTAATTATAGTCTAAAGTATAGAACAATTGGTATAGACCAACGCAAGCCTTACACTTGGTTTGTAAAAGAATCATTGAATAATTAGATGATTCTTGAGATAGCGAACAAAATTGTTGGTAAAGGAAAGTCACCTAAAGTACATAAGGCACAATTTGATGTACCAAGTAGACAACGAAAGCTAAACATTAGGGAAAATATATCAGAGATAAAAAAAAAAAAAAACAAGGCTTCTTCTTCTAATCAGTAAGATAAATATACCAAGAATGATGCCCAAAAGAATAGCTCTCTCAGTGTACCAAATATTCCAACATTTGACATAGTTTAGTAATTGACACAAATGAAGGTCTCAGCCCCCTTAATCAAAATGCTTAAGATAGAAGAGTCGTAAAGGCTCTTAGGACCCCTTTTGACCCTTAGGAAACCTTAGGACACCTTACCATACATTTTAGGGGTCATAAAGGCTTTTAAGGGTTCATAAATGGGTTCTAAGATACATTAATGTGTCCTAGGATCCCTTAAGACCGCTTTTGAACTCTTAGGACCCCTTACAATTCATTAGTGTATGGTAAGGGTCCTAAGGGGCCATAAGCGATATAATGATTCATAGGGAACATTAATGTAAGGAACCTTAACAACTGGTACGACCACTAAGATTTACAAAGAGGGGTCTTTAGCCATCATATGGGATGATAAGAGGTCCTAGGACACATTAATATATCCTTAAACTCCTTATAACCCCTTAGGACACCTTATGACCCCAAAGGAAAAGGTCTTATTTGGTCAGATTGGCCCAACACAAGGATGACTTAGGTCAACTGAGTCTTGGAGGGGTTCATTCCCAAGTGATTTTGGAACTTGGAGAGTGTGCAAAGTTTCAGGGAAAGAAAGAGAAAGATGTGGGAAATCAAGCATAAAAACATTTGGATCTACAAATCACTAAAATGGGGTCTAGTTGGTGCTAACTTGTTAGGATGTTACATTTAGCACTCACTTTAGTGAGAGTATGAGACAAGTACATGCTAACAGTAAATTAGATCAAATGCATAAGGAAATATCATCATGGCTAAGGAGATAAAGAAACATCAATCACCCAAGTGACTTAAGTCCTTATCAAAACAAAAACCAAAATAAGAGAGAGAGAGAGAGAGAGAGAGAGAGAGAGAGAGAGAGAGAGAGAGAGAGAGAGAGAGTTGAATAGTCTAGGAAGTTATGTTGTGTTATTTCAATCCATCAACAAGGATTAGTCCTTTAATGAAAGTTCCTCCAATAATGTGTCCAACATGATCATTCCTAAGGAGAGGCATGGTTCCTTAGGGATCAAAGAAGGGTGGTTACTTATAGGACCAAACATGTATGCCCAGTGCAAGGACTAAATGTGTGCAGTTAGTCTAAAAACCAAATGTGTGCGGTCAGTTTGAGGACCAAGTGTTTGCAGTGGGGATCAGCCGGAGCATCCACCACAAAATAGCTTCTAATCAGTTTGTGTGTCAGTATGATAAATGTGAGTAGTGTGTATGTCCCCATGTTAAAGCTATTGTAAATGTCTTAATAGGAGCAATTTATTTAATAAAGCATACATGCATCTGCAAGAGGTGTGTACACTGTGAAATGCCCCAAAGACAGGACAAATCAAGGGAAATTAGCACATGAAAAAAGAGAGCATAAAAGGGTCAATAGATGATATGAAAACTCATGTATATCATAATTATATCAAAATGAACAATTATGATCTCATAAAGGAAGTAGAACTAAAAGCACAATGGAAGAAAGGGATGTAAGAGTGACAAAGAAGAGACTTTTTGGTTGGCATCACGAAAACAATAAAGAATAGGTAGCTACTATGTACCATGAAATCACTCTAAATTGAATTTCTCCCAATTTAGGATGATATAGTTCTATACCCAGGGTTTTGGCTAGGATGAATTCCGAAGTTCCTTTTTTTTAATAAAGAGTCTGTAAAAGTTACGATAACTAATTTCATCATCTTTTTGTACCAATAAATATAAGAATCATGTATGTGGGTGTCTATATAGGGGTTTGCATTGGTAAACCCCCTATTTTTGGTGATTTTGACCTCCATAAATAACCAGTATAAAAAATGATAAAGCATGTAGTTCTTTTAAATCTAGAGTATGTTTGAATTGCTAAGCTAAAAGTTTATAAATACAATATAAAGATTTACCCCAATGAGATAGAGTAAACCCTATATGAAAATGCAATGAATATGTTATTGAAAGCATGTGACAATTATAGATCTGAAGCATAAGTATCTAGATTTGAAGATAAAAATAAACAATACCCAATCCTAAGAAGAATGATACAAGCCAATCATTGGTTGATGATGTCTAAGTTATCGCCACAATCCTCTAAGAGCTTCATATTGATGTTGAAATGATTGATTTTGTTGATATTAGATTGATGTTGTCTTGATTCACAAGTCCTTACTTCACCTGGATTTCTTCAAATTGGGGCTCCAACCTTGTAATTTCTTTTCATCATCCTCCAAAATCAAGGGCGAAGCTTATTTTTATGCTAAATCAAGAGATAGAACTGACGGAGAAAACCATAAATTCTAATCTTCTACTAAATCACCAAGACAGGGACCCATTTTAAATTTAAACTCAATCCTTGAGTTACATAATGTCTTTAATGTTATGTACCCAGGTACATAATATTTAAAACCACCCAATTAGGGCCCAAATCAGGACCATGGGTCCCAGGTAATGAGAGGGTGCAGGATTAGAATAGACACTGAGTTTTGAGGTAGAGATAAAACACAAAGATTGTATATAGTAATATTGGGGCTATATTATAAGATCAATTATTGGATTAAAGGAAGAAAATAAAGGGGGACACTTAGAAATAAGGGCTTAGGTATCGATTTTAAATGAAATTGAATTGATAGAGGACTCGTGTTTTAATTTAGGTTTTCATTAAGTGCAATTATGGAGGTCTATTATGCAAGCTATAATGAAAATACACTATGGTAGGTGCTCAAAAACCCTAAAAGTGTACACCACTTAGGTGCTTACAATTTATTATGGTACAATTATTTTGTATTTAAGATGTATGTGAAGAGTCCTTTCTTGCATGATGATACTAAAAAGGAGTCTTTATGGAGTAGGAACCATGTTGTGTTCAAGATTATTCACTTGTTTAAAGGCTATGTTGTTCATTGTATGGTCTCAAATAAGATATGAGATCTTGGTATGAGAGGATGGAAAAAAAATGCTTGCTTCTAGATTCACTAGATGTCACTTAGCTCCTATAGTTTACATTTAGAGGCATGCAAGGGATCTTAAAATTTGTATTCTTTATGTGGATGACTTAATTTTCACTTGGATTCATTCTATGATGATTGAGGATACTAATCAAGCTTTTGTGGAGCGTTTTTATATGCAATATTAGTTTGTTGCACTACTTCATTGGTCTTCAAATTAGCTAGTCTTCTATTCATATTTCTATCCTCATTAGACGTACACCCTTGATTTACTTTTGATATTTTTTAATGGCTAATTGCAATCCTTCCCCTACTTTTTAGTTTAGTTTTGGGATGTCTACTAGGTGTACCACTCCATCACTCAATGTGATCTTGTATTGTTAGTTGGTTGATGATTTTTTGTACTTCATAAATAGTTGTATGCATATTTCCATTTCAGTTGGCTTGTGTCCCATTTATTTTAAGACCTTCATGAGATTCATTGGAGGGTTTCCATGTGTACCTTAGGGTACATTCAAGGCATTACATTTTAGTATTCACTAGACATTAGGTGCAATATTAAGATTATGAGCTTCACTAACTCAGTTTGTGTTGGTGACTCTGGCTCTGCTAAGGCATCAGGTAAAAGGATTAGGGTGGGGGAGGATATGGCAGAGCCGACTGTTAAAAAATTAAAATTTGAAAAAATAAAGGAATGGATACTAACTCTGATGGTGAGAGTGCTGACGGTTATGAGGAAACTAATTATATCCCTCATTCCCAGTATGAAGACAAGAGTAAGGAGTCTTTGTGGGTCTCAGTGAGTGTTTCTCATGACAAAGAGGACAACTATGTGTTTTCCCATATCGTCAAGGAGAAAGGGATTGACCCTGAAGACATCGATGGGATAAGGGTGGTCAACAAGTTCCTATATTGGTCAACTATGCGAGGTCTAAAGATCACGATGTTCCCATTTCTCTGAAGCTCGAGGTGATCATGGAGGTGCAGTCAAAGGCGAAGGAGGATGATACCCCTGGTCTGGACACTACTGAGAAGGGTAATGTCCCTTCTATTTCTAGGAATATTCCTTTTTCAAGAATGGTCAATATGCAGGAGTGAAATGTACAACTCATTCAAGATGACATGGATGACAAAATAGAACCCCATTTTGGAGTTCTCCAAACTGCGAAGGCAATGTCTATGTAATCATTTCGGCTTATAAAATGGATCTTTAAGGAAATTAAAAGCCTCCATCTTAGCTTCCGTATCCTGTCTTCTTGATTGGATCTTATTAAAGGAAATATAGATTCTAGGTCAAACGGGATTGATGGAAAAAAGAACAAAGAGGATGAGAATAATTTGAAAACTCTGCGAAACAGATTTGACATCCTAGAGAACACTCTAAAGAAGCACATGAAGGATAACAATATCTCTATGGGTTCTGCCATGGAGTATTTTAACTCCATCAAATTGGAGTTGGATTATGGTTCTCCTATTATGAAGATTGAGGATGAAAAAGAAGATAAGGAGGATGCAGGTCCGGGCCAGCGCACACATTCTGCCTAAAAGAAGAAAATCCAAGATAGGATTTTGGAGCTAAAAAAATTCAATGTTACCATCAAGAAGGTGTCTGAGGCTAAGAAGGAAGCAGAAGGCACTCTCCTAGAGTTTGCCTAGTTTCTGTTGTTCCCTTGATTTTTTCTGGTTAGTTTTTTTGTTTTCGGTTGTCGGGTGGCTTAGCTTGTTTCTGGATTTTTTCTCTGGTTTTTTGTGTTGGTCCAGGGTTTCGCGGGCTGGGTTTCACTCTTGTTTTTGTTTAGTGGTTTTTATTTCTTTTATCTTTTATGTAATGGTTTTAAGGGGTTTTGGGTCCCCGTAAAACCTATTCTTACCAGTAATCAAAAACTCAGTTTGGGTTGGTGATGCTAATAATTGGAAGTCTACTTTTGCGTGTATTTTTTATTTGTTTAGTTTTAGAAACTACTATTGTAATATCATCAACTATGACTAAGTATCAAGGAGCAGTCTTATCTAGTAATGGGGTTCTTTGGCTTTCATAGTTAATGGCTAAGTTTGGGTTTCTTAGTTATCATCCCAAATTTATTTGGTGAAATAATAAAAGTTCTATATATATTTATTTCAACTAGGTGGAGCATCAACATACTAAGCCTATTGAGATCCATATTCACTTCATTTAGAAGCTCATTGAGGATGATGTTCTTTCTATGAATTATTTACCTATAAATAATAGGTTGTAGACATATTTACTAAACCTTTGACAACGGGACTCACTATCTTTAGTTGCAATTTATATAATGGGTGAGGGCAATAGCCATTTGGGGGTTTGGATTCGTCCTTCCTTTCACTTTTTCCTCTTAGTAGTGTTTTTTCTCCCATAATGTTTTTCTCTTTTTCTTTTTTTGTAATAAATTTTCATTTCATTGCATTGTCTTTGTATATGGGTACCTAAAATAGCAATATTTTTGAACCCATTATACATCTCATAATGCATATACTGTTTTCATTTATTGATTGTATCTTTTGCATATTTCTCCCTAAGTTTCTATTAAGGTCATTATTTATGTACACATTTGTGTTTTGCAAAATTTTGTATGTTTACATAGAAAATATCATTCTTCTAGATCTATACAATCATATATTGGCAAATGGGGTTATGTATATTATTTATTTGTGCCTCAATGGTTATACAATCTCTTCTTCTAAATTGGAACATCCTTCCTAGTCACTTGTATTTCTTACTCTCACTTTTGTATTTAAAAAAAACAAGGTCGTAAAGTGTAAGATGTCCCATTCTTATCAATTCATTATATATATTAATTATTTAAATAGTTTGTGGTTACTTCTGATTATTTAGTAGAGGTCTTATTCTTGGTTTGTGGTGTATCAACATAGATAAGGAGACTTATTTCCATCTAGGAAATAGGAAGAATATAAAAAGAAAGTTCATGATCCTTAAGCATAATGCTCTAATGGTGATGAAACTAATGATAACAATGAGGGCTATGTCCTCCCTAGTTTACATTCTCAAGGAAATGTGGAGTATATCCTTGCTGCATATACTCCTAACCAAATTAGGGTTGATAACAAAAGGGGTCACCTTTGAAGTTGGAGACACTTCCAAGAATTAAAAGAAAAAAATTTGAATTAGGGAAGAGGAAAAAAGGGTTAGTATGGATTCATAAGAAAAAAGGGTCAAAGTAATTTGGCCCAACCATACACAAAAAACACTAGCACTGAAGAGATGGTAGTGAATTTAGAAGAGGTTGGTCAAGCTAAAAGTTTCCATTTGGATAATATGATCCATGAGAAACTTGAAGGTTATTTCCATATTGATATCCCTTTAGAGGCTTCTATGGATGCTAAAGGATTTTCCATATATAAGTAACTTGACTTGTTGGTATTGTTTAAAAATTTAGGAGATCATCAAACCAAGTTGGTTAATTGGCTTGTGTCTGAGATTAATTCAACTACAGATAATGTGAATTTCCCATCCTCTAGTCTAAATGAATTTTAGAATAATAGGAATTACTGATTATATTATGAAAGTTCTAACAAAATACTAGCTTTAATTCAAGTAGTTTCTAAGGATGTTAAGTTTGTGAAGATAGACGAGGAGGAGAAAACTAAAGTGTTGGAAAATATCATCAGTGAAATTCACAAAAAACTTAAGGAAGTGATCTCTGACAATAGATGTATGATCTAGACTACCATAGTGGGCATTCAAATGCTCAATGTAAAACCTCAAGTCTTGAAAGCGGTTGCTAGTCTGAAAAATGGAAAATTCATGCTTCAAGGTACTAGCACTGCTAGAGTGAATGCAGTTGATGTTTCAATGATCATGACCAAGGTAAAATATGATCTAATTTTTTATAGGGGTCCTTGAATATGGATGAGATCCGGTCAAGAGTTGTTGGTGACCTATCCCATATTATTCACCAGGTAATGGATATGCATTATCAAGTGATTGATGAAAATCTTAAAGCTAGTAAAACCCCTAAAGAAATGTAGTAGGTTGGTATGAGGTTGTGACCTTATTTTTTTCAATGTTGGTTCTACAATTTTTTGTTGATGGTTAGATGATAGTTCTAGTTTCCTTTCCTTTTTCTACTTGTAGCCTTCTTTTACAAAGGGTTTTTGGGTCCCTTCAAAGCCTATTTTACCTTAATTAATAAAACATAGCCTCTCCCATATCATTTAGTGAAATGATTATCCAAATTTACCTTTTTTCTTCTTTTAGAAATGTTTTTTGTTTATTTGTCCTCTACTCTTAATAGTAAAGATGAAGGATTAAGTGGTTGGTGTTATTCTATTAAAGATGCTATCTGTAGTGCTAAAATCTCTAATCTCTTTTCCAAGTTAAGAAAAAGATTCTTCAAGATCTAAATCGATTTTCAATTTTTCGTTTACACCTCTTAGTAGAAATAAACAACCATCTTGCCTTATTATTACTCAATTTTATATTATTTAAAATCATCTACATTACTTATTTAAGTCTTCACTTTCTACTTTTGTTATTGTTCAAGATTATTATCTCTTTACGGTGATGATTCTTCCTTAAGAAATTAGATATGAGGTGTGTTTATTTTCATAAATCTTACATAAAAGAGTTGAAATGTGTGTGATATAATGAAACCATAAAAATACATACATCCATATACACAAACATGCACACACACACATACATACATAGTTATTTTTGTTGTCATCTACTATAAAATGTTCATAGCATTAACTCCAATATAAGTGTCCAATCTACACAATTTTTCAAAGACCTAGCAAAATATTCAGCATATAGCATTGCTCTTCATTAGATAGTATTCTATATGTAAAAACAGTCTTTGTAACCTTTAGTCAACAAAACTGTTGCTTTTGAAAAGGAAAGCAATTTCTTTTTGAAAAAAAAAATTACCAATCTTGCAAGTAAATATTATTATAGAAAAGGAAAGCGATTTGAAAAATAGTGAAAAAATTGTGTTACATCTCTATATATATATATGATATTGTTCTTGTCATATTATTTGCCTACTCTTATTTACATTTCTTAAACCTATAAATATCAAATCTTCTCTTTTTCAATATATTTGTAACTTAAATATTTTATTTGCTACTCCTATTTACATTTCCTAAACCTATAAATATCAAATCTTCTCTTTTTCAATATATTTTTAACTTAAATATTTTCTTGTAAGAATAAGGAAAAACCTTTTTTTTAAATTAAAATTTGTAAAATATACATTGAACATTTCTGAATTGACCACCCTATAGATGCTTGCATATAGATACAATTATCTTCATAAAATTTCCAACACGAACCTCCACTTAACTTTTTACCCACATATCTCTACACATTAAAACCTATTGGTGAAACAATCTACATATTAGATTACACAATGTTCAACAGTCCATTCTTTATGACACATTCTATGGTCTCATCAAGAGCCTCTCGTAATGGATACTTATAAGCGAAACCCATATCAATCAATTTTTTT
>MU223405.1:285589-298074 GCA_018584345.1 Thuja plicata | reverse complement strand
TTCCATAACAGGGGTGACAACCCGAGGAACATGAGGATAGACCTTTTTGGTAGATGCAGGAGTTTGAATTCTGGGTTGAGCATTATTGTTACCCTTGCATTTTTTCTTGTTGCGAACAACTAAAAAAATATCATCCAAATTATTAAGGTTAAAAGACACGTCTGATGTCAAACTCAAAGGAGGAACGGAGGGGGGAGAAGGGGATACAGAGCAGGAGGTCGGAGGCGGCTTTGTTGGGATGCCCTCAGTCGATGCCATGTTAACCGTAAGAGGAACAGTGTTAGTCAACTTGGGGGAAGGGTTAGGAGTAGGCGGGGTAGGATTAGGAGTAGGCGGGGTAGGGTTTTTAATAGGGTTTCTCTTTAAAATATGGCAATCCTTTCTGAGGTGTCCCTCCTTTCGACAGAGAAAGCAGGCATTTAATCCACCCAAAATTTCAACCGGGCACACAAACGTTTCATTAAGTATGTTGATTGAGATATCTACAAGAATCTCTTTACCAGGAAGGAGAGAAATTAACACTCTGGCATCCATATGGGGAACCAACCTTACGGTATCGTCCATGCGAATTGTTTTTCCAAGTAGTTCTAACAATTGTGGTAAAAAACGCCATAGAAATGGAGGAATATTTTTAACTAAGATCCACCTAGGGGCTGATAGGGCTAAAACCTCTTCGTGAACTACCTCAGGCATCCAAGCCAGAGCTCTGAAGGAAGTAGAGCCAACGGTCCAATATTTCTTTTTAAGAACTTCCTTTTGGGCATCCTGGTTAACAAAGAAGATAACATACAATCCCTTTTGAATTTGACGGCAGAATGAAATGTGGAATCCTAGTTTAATATTCGAATAATAATGAAACCAGTCATCGAGAAATTTTCGTGGAGGGCATTTATCCAGTTCAATAGCTGAAAAAAATATCGTAGTGTTCCTTAACCTAGTTTTTTCCTTCACTATCTCATCTAACATTTCAGGATTAGGAACAATAGCGAAGGGGGTTGAGGAGATCTTACCGTATTCGGCGGCTTCATTGGCACAGGGATTTGCAAAATCAAACCTAGCTTTTGCATTGACGGCATCTGAGGATTGAGCTACTGCTTGGGAAAATGACTTGGGTCGATTGCTGGACAAGGGAGTATTAACAGGTATGCCATTAAGGCCATCGTCAATCGACACTGCAGGAGGAGTGCTAGTGGGCACGGGATCGGCTGGTTTGCAGAGGGAATTACTTTCTAACATACTAATTTCATTAAGGATGGGAGATGGAGAGATAGCACCTGAATCGCAGGCATGCACAGAGACCTCCAGCTGTCTCCCGCCGCCCCCCGTGATGTCGCCGGAAGACGCCACCATAAAAGTGGCCAGAGCCGCAGAGTCGTTAATCGGAATCGCTACAGGATCGCCAGTTTTCGCAGTCTGCTGTTCGCACAGGGTCGCCAACTATGTTATTTCCAATCTGCTGTTCACACAGGATCGCCAGTTTTCGCCGATCATTAATCTGTTTTCGCAGTCTGCTGTTCACCTTTTCACGCAGAGCTGTTCGCTTTAATAATTTTATTTTAGTAAATAACTGTTAATTATAATATAATTAATATTAATAATAAAATTAGAATTAAATTTACATATATGTTTATAATTATAACTAATTAGGACAAGTATAGGCCACAACGTGGCACTTGTTTGTTATTTATTCTATGAATGTAGTATAAATGGAGTAGAGAATATAGGTTGCATCAACCCTTAATCTATAAAATCTCTACTAGTTGAATTTAAAAATATCATTTATTATTAGTAGAATATTATATTTCTATATAGAATATAACATATATGCAACTTAAATAGACCAAATACCTATTAACAATTACAAATATTTGTTATATCTAACTTTTATATCCAATAAAAGACATAGAACACTAAAACCTTTTGACATTAAAAGAAGCAGACGAAAGGATTAGAGTCATAGATATTTGTGATGTGAATAAAATTGTTGGGATGTGAAGCCCAACGGTCACATGACCATTCAATTTCTCTTGTCTCTTCGTATTCGAAGAGCTCTATATAAATTACTGTAGGCAATCATGTATTGGATTATTGTATTGTATCATTGTATCGTGTTGTTGATAAGATTAATATAAGGATTCTCTGCTTCGAGTGTGGACGTAGGCAATTTGCCGAACCACGATAAAATCGTGTCTACTGTACTTTGTCTTCTTTGTATTGTGTTTTCATTCTATTTCTCTGTTCGTTTAATATTTACAATTGGTATCAGAGCCTGGGTGAGGCTAGAGTGGAGATGAAAGAAGATGAAGTCAATTTTGTCATTGATGAATTTCTTGGAAGTTTACGCTCAGTAGAGAATGATGTTGGGCCTGCAAAAGCTAAAATAATTCACCATGTACATTGGTGGGATGGCTGGGAAGATAAGCCTAAAGCCGAACCAAATGAAGATTTAAGAGCTTTTAGATTTGAGCTTTATGCAATTCTTGAGCTCACGGGTGGTGTGCGACGTAGGAAAAATGTCATGAAAGAATTGCGGAAGAGGGCAAAGAAAAACAAGTCTGGCAAGTCTGTTAAGGACCTGGTGATGGTCTTTTATAAAATGGCTTTCTTTACTTCTGGCTTCAGTCTTGATTATCCTAATGCTTTTGCTTGCAAAATTAATAGGATGTTGCAGCTAGAATATTCTGCAGAGCCTAATCCTACCAAAGAAGCAATTGCCCCTGTGGAACGAAAGTCTATGAGAGACGAAAAGTTCACTGTGGAAGAAGATGAAAGGGCAGATGAGAAGTTAATTGTAGAAGAAGGTAAAGGGGTAGAGGAAGGTGAAGAGAATTCATTGGTGCTTGAGGGAGAAGCTCAGTATGAGGCCAAGACACATAATCGGTTAATTTTACCTTCTGAAGATGGAAGAGGATTTTCCCATGACTTCTGCTCTCCACATGATATGTCTGCTACCTCCTCCCAATCTGCAGACTTGTCATGCCAAACGCCGACCCTGGATGCTACGCGGGCACAATCTGACAGAACCGTTCATACGCAAGGTTGCATTGAACACCTGCAGCCACAAGCACTTAGAAAAATCACCAAAGATGGGGATAGCCGTAGGTCAAAAGATATGGCACTTGGGGATAGCCGAAGGTCAAATATGTCCTCTGCGTTTGGCATTCAGACTCCACAAATCGCTAATTCTGAAGGATGTAGTTACACATCCACGCAAGCCTTGGATAGGAACAATCAACGTGATCCTACAGATATTACCACCTCTACGCAAGAATGGACTGGCTCAGTTGGACATCAAATGCATACGTATGGTGATGATTCTGACTTGGTGAACAAAATGACCATTACCAACATGGGATGGGCTGTAGAAAGTGTTGTAGGGAACATGTTTCTTTTTGGAACAGATTACATGGTTCCAATGGCCACTACTGAGCATTGCTTGGTGCAGAGAGATAACTATGGTGGTGGCGAATATCGATACAATGTTGGTGCTGGCAGATTGGTTGGCCCTTTAGACTCAGCAGTGAGCAAAGAAAACATCTATAATGGCTCGGAACAAGTGAGTAACACTAAGGAGGATGAAGTCTTTCTGAAGGCCTGGCACCTGGATGCTGTCATGGAAGAAATCAAGCATGAGGAATTTGTGGTTTGCTGTTGTGAGAAACTGAACAGAGCATGCCTTGAAGAGTTGCATGTATTAAAACGTATGCAACCTTCTTACTTGACCAATGCAATAATTTAGAAATGTGTTGCAAATTCATGCGTTGTGTGACAGGTGTTAGAGCAGGTGATGGTACAAGGCTATGGTACCCCTGTCATCAGTGATAGAGAATTGAAATTCCCATGTCAAAATATGGATGTATGTAATGCACAGTTAAGAGGATTTAAAAACATAGGAAGTTCTCTCACTGGTATGATGAATTTGGAAAGTGGAAACCCAAATGTTAATAGTTGCGCAGTAATAGACAACAATAACAGTAATGTTATTGATAATGTTGTTATGGATGATGATGGCTCGGTTGGGATAAAACAACATGAATCACAATTATGTTCCCTTGAACACGAACTACAACAGAAAAATACTTCGTCTGGCAGTTCAAAGAAAGGAAGAAGTCAGCTATTTACTTCCACGGCATCTATTCTTACGAATATTAGGGTTCCGTTGCTTTCACCTACACCTGTCCCTCGTTCTACTATGCAAGAGCCCTGGAAGGAGGTTTTCAGCGGTGGCTGTGGATTTGCATTAGCAAG
Organism: Thuja plicata; assembly: GCA_018584345.1. Lineage (NCBI taxonomy): Eukaryota > Viridiplantae > Streptophyta > Pinopsida > Cupressales > Cupressaceae > Thuja > Thuja plicata. The sequence goes on along the minus strand of MU223405.1, from coordinate 293,826 downwards.
TGATAACGCCCAACAAGTGATAATGGATGCTATTGTAATAGCCAGTCCTTCACCTCAATCTGGGTTAATTCCTCTAGTGCTGGCAGCCACGTTGAAAACATAGACTCTACTCAGCATGGGGTAAATTCAAAAGAGAGTAGCCAAGCAAAGGCTTCTGGGGCTAGTCAATTTGGTCTGCAACGTAATACCATTAAAGACCTTGATAATCTGAGGCAAAATCAACAGAGTCCAGTTACTGAATTGTAAAGATCCACAAAACAGAGGAGAATTTTGAGCATGTGATTCTCTGTCCTATACGCCGAAAAATGGCTGAATCCATCAATGGAAAATGAGGAGGATGGTGTGTGGGAAATAACTGTTAATCATGCTGGGCAATATACGCAGGTGTTGATTTGGCTTGCAGACAATGTGGGATCAAATATGGAGGAATATGGAGAGGTTGCATTTTCCATCGAAGAGTCATTGGAAAGTGAATGGTCAAAATCAGTTACAAAAGAAGGTGAAGAGGCAGATGAAAGGGAAGAGAGTTCACTGAAGGAGTAGACAAGTTGTATGCATCACATTGGAGATTATGTGGCTCACGGTGGGTCACAGTTCTCTATACCAAATATGGGATCTCTCAACCAACAAACTATGGTCATTCCATTACAAACTGCGTTCACTCCTCCACAACCTGCAATGGATCCATTAAAATGTCAGTGGGTAAATTACAAACTGTGGTGAATAAAGCGGACCAGCCTACGTTTGTCTTGGTATCAACTGATGTGGATAGGCTGTAACCATTTTCCGTGTTTGGGAGTAAAAACCATTCTCCTTTGCACATCAGACGAAGCTCACAGTACATCCTGCTGGGAAATTTTGATACCCAACATAGCGTGTCACATGGAACCACAGTCTTGGATCATGGAAGTATAATTGGCATAGACGACAGTGTAAGTCGCATAGAAGGGCAAGAAAATTTGCTAAAAGAACCGACAATCGAGACCAAAGATGAATTCACTGAGATTGATAATGAGTTTGTCGTTGCAAATGAGGGTATTTCTAGTAATCCAGTGATTGGAAAGTGGCTAAATTCTACTAGCATTTAGCATGTTTCAGCTTCCAAAAATTTACGGGACTGCACAAACTATGGCGCTCAGAACAAGTCTAGGATGTTTAAAACTAGCAGAAGTATGAATGGGACTATGGAACTCTATTTTGAGCCTTTGACTCCTCCACTTTACTCAAGGTCTTTGAGTCAGAGGAACACGGAAGGTGGACTGTCCCTGGGTGAACTGAGTCCTGGAATTTTTTATCTCCACTCAGTCGATATGACGCTGTTGCCTGAGGATGCCTTAGGTGAATAGAATTCACTGAATTCGATACTTAGCGTGGAATCACTGAACGAACTCCCTGCCACACAATTTCAAATTGTAGTGCAACATGTTAAATCCATGCAATCTGGTCATGACATGGCATCCAAAAATATGGATAGTCTGCTAGCCACTCTAGTGTTTGGGAGTAATAGATATTGTCTTCTGCACACATGCCAAATTTCACATGGCATTCAAACAGGCAGTGACTCCTTCAAAGGCACACTGGAAAGTATTGGTATGCAGGGAGCTTCTGAGTCTTCCTTGTGTGGTCCTAGTTGTAGCATTCCATCTATATTTGGAGCTGAAAAGCATGTGAAGACTTGCGAGGCAAATTCAAAGATGAAGAGTCAAGGTCTTTGTAACGATTTAGAAGAGATTCTTAGTCCAAGAGAAGAGTTGTGGAGACCTTTGGATGATAATAATGATTACCCTAAGAAAGCTATGCGTAATGACAAGGTGGACATTCTGTCATGGCAGTCTCTTGCCATATCATTCCCACTGCCCAATACACATGGATTTGAACAATTATTGGACAGAGTATCAGCCAAGCAGAAGATCAAATCAACAGTGGACAAGGTGATTGGGTGGATGGACAACAATCAGGTTTTGGACATGGAAGAATTTGAAGACAAATTGGACAACATAAGGAGCTGGGTGTTTGTGGTGATTGCATTCATCTTTCTTGAGGATGTTACTCTGCAACACGTGGTAAAGACAAATGTTTATGATAGTTTAAGTCCCTTAAAACTTGTTTGTATATTTGGGTGGTTTGGTCGCTCGAAGAGTATAAATGAGGAGGTTTCACAATTAGGAGAATTTACTCACGATCTACTTAGGGTTGTAGAGAAAGGGAGCATAGGAGAGAGTTGTGTGAAGGACTTCTCTAAGGATGGAGGAAAGTATTTTGAGTCTGCCGAAAGTAGTAACTTTTATTATAGAATGATGGACCAGCTTGTGCCCCGGTTTATTGTTGGAGAGGATATATTTGACTCTAATTTGATTTGGAGAAGATTTATTCGGAGTGTGCTAGAACAAAGTCTGACGTTGTTGAGATCCTCTCAAGGTCTGACTACTCTCTGAATTTTCAAAATGGGAATCAAGGGATGCAACAATGGATGACTGTGCCGGTTGGACTTCACAGGGGAGATTGTTGGGATGTGAAGCCCAACGGTCACATGACCATTCAATTTCTCTTGTCTCTTCCTATTCGAAGAGCTCTATATAAATTACTGTAGGTATTCATGTATTGGATTATTGTATTATATCATTGTATCGCACGTTGTTGATAAGATTAATATAAGGATTCTCTGCTTCGAGTGTGGATGTAGGCAATTTGCTGAACCACGATAAAATCGTGTCTACTGTACTTTGTCTTCTTTGTATTGTGTTTTAATTTTGTTTCTCTGTTTGTTTAATATTTACAAAAAATTCTTGAAGAAAGCTCAGGAATAACCAACTGATAGTTCATATTCTTCTGCTCTTTGACTATTACCAATAATCTGCCAAACCTTTATTATGAATAAAACAATTAAAAAACATATCTTCTACATTCTATGTCGCCAACTTTACAGCCGCAAAAGACACCGCAATTCTCAAGACATGAAAATAACTCTAGAAATGAAGAATAGAAGCAGGGGATAGGAATGTAAGTCATATAAATCTATAGGAAAGAAAATCTTTAATCCCAAACTAAGGTAATGAATTCATTATTCAGGTGTAATGAAAATGAAAATGGATACTCTATTTGTAAAAGGAAGACAACATCAAAGAAAATGGAAGATGCATCATTGCCAGCAAGGTAAGGTAACCGCTGGTCAAAGGGAATGTATTACACTTGAATAATGAATTCATTTAATTTTGATGGAATCGACATCCATTTTGAAAGACGTTACAAATGACAAACATTGTCGGCTAGCTCAGAAATATGTTCAAAGAGTAAATATAGCATCCACCTCATGTTAAAAGACACAGAAATGTCTTCTTAATTTATTCATATTGGCTAATTGTTTACAACCAAATTTGTTTCTACTGTAAAAAGCCTCTTAGTTCAAGGGATATGAGAATTGTGGAAGGAAGGAAAGCACAGGTTAGTTTAGGAAATTAAGATGAATTGGAATGCATTAGCAAATAAGATAGAGGTTTCTATTATAGAGGTTGTTAATATTGCATGTAATAACTACAAATAGTTTGAAGGATGTCATTTTTACCAGTTGGGATGATAAAATCAAAGGAAGGTGGTTTGGGTTGGAGATTTCTTCCCATGTTGGAAGTGCGGGTGAGAAAAGTAAAAATAGAAGAACACAATGTGTCTAGTCTCTACAAAAGCTGGTTGGTTTAAGCTAAATTTTGATGGGGCATCTTGAGGTAATTCCAGAGCTTCCAGAGTAGGGTGTCTATTTATTTATGGGATGGAGTTATAGCTGCTATGATGGTCAAATCCGTAGTAGAAAATACAAATAATATAGCATAACTCAAGGTCTTAGTATAAGGTTATTAGTTTGCAGAGAATTAAGAATTAAGAAGGTGGAAATAGAAGAGGATTCAACAAAAGTTGTCAATGCTATCAGAGTAGGACCAACCTTAAATAGCTGAATGAATTAAATACTGGGCAGAGCTCTGAATCTTCTTAGTTTTTTTAATTTTTTCATTAATCATTTCTATTGAGAAGCTAATGAGATTGTAACTAAATTGAAATTTTTTTTGGAGTATATGGTCTATATATCAGACAAGTTCTAAATGACTAGTAAATCATATCTTAATACAAAGTTTTGATTATGTTTCAAGCACTATGATAAAAATTTGAGAAAAAAAGAAGAAGTTTTGGGATCATAATTGGGGTGGTTTGGGCATAGGCATAACATCCTAGTTTAAATAATCTTTATCATTATCTGTGAAGGAATATTTTGTCCCAAATTCTGGTTAGGGGTGGTAGTATATATTTGGCTAAAAGGTATACTTTTAATGAAGGGAGTTAACTATTTATTTTAATTCTTTATGATCAATTTGTGGAGGGTGGAATTAGTATTTATCTAATGTGGAGGAGTTGTTCGAATTGTGAAAAAATAAAAAGTCCCACTTTTTAGCTTTCTTGTTTTGGTCGGCAACCTTGTCACCTTTCTAGTACTTATGGTGAAATGGGAGCGGGATAGATAGTATTGATTAAGTTTAAACATATTTTATAATAATTAAGTTGGGCCCATCTTTAAAAATAAAGGATGACACATCATAATGTGGAATTTAAGGCTTCATCTTCCTAAAAGCTAAGACAATGGGCAATCTTTTCTATAAGCTTACTATTTGTTTCGCAGAATTCATGTATGCTGGTATAGCCAATTCTGGAATTCAACTGAATTCTGGAATTCTTCTATTTTGAAAACAAATTCTAGAATATGGGCTTGTCTTGTTTGGTTCACCTTGAAGATGAGTGAGAAGATGCAAATTTTGCATTTGGTTCCACAAAACTGGAATTGGAATTGGAATTTTGTTTTTGAATTTTTGTGAATAAGGTTAATATTTTAATGTTTTAATTACTAATACAATATGAAATATAAAAGTTCCTATTGTAAATTTTACAAATGTCTGGCTTTTGGTAAGCTCAAAAATAGCTTTAGATTTGTTTCTTGTAGAATGGTTTCTTCAATCTTCAATCCCCTCACTGGATAGATGTATCATCTAATGTCTCTGTTCTGATATGTACTATTGCCTTGACTTTTCTTCTTCATGATAATCTAATTTTCCTTTGACAACAATCTCTCCCTTTTTATGGACTCTCTCCCTTAGATGGACATTTCATATGTAATCAATCTTTCTCCCTTTTAATATTGATTGACTCTTCCTTTTCATTCTCAGGAACTTTACTTCATGGATGATGATATAATCTTTTCTGATCAATGAGATAATCTCTCCCTTGTGATTCCTAGTATTTCTTCCTTATGATATGATAATGAGCTAATCTCTCCCTTTGACAACAATGCCAAATTTTTTTTATATCATCTTCTATCCCTTTATATAATATATTCCTTGAATTTCCCTATCTATCAGCAATACAATGTCACTGGTGTTTGGTGCATACTTGTACCTTGTTGTGTACAGATTTATATGTTATTGTTCATTTCAGTGTTTGCATCAACAAGAATGATCTTCAGATTATCTGTAGGCTAATGCAACCTCCTAGTCATCTTACTAACCAATAGACAAGGGTTGGACCCCTAGTCTCTGTCTCAGGTACTCAAATGTATCCTTCGGTAATGGCTTGGTGAATATATCAACTAATTGGTCCTTTGATTGAACATATTCCAATATCACTTCCTTTTCTTGCACTTGTTCTCTTAGATATTGATACTTGATAGCAATATGCTTAGTCTTAGCATGCATGAATAGGTTTTTAGAGATGTTAATTACACTGGTATTATCACAATAGATAACTACTAGTTCAAGAATCTTCATATTCATACCTTCCAGTAACTGTTTGATACATGCAATATTGGAGCAATTTGCAGTAGTAGCAGCCACATATTCTTCTTCTGCAATAGACTGAGAGATGCATCCTTGCTTCTTGCTGATCCATGTGACAAGTTTGTCACCTATAAAGAATGCTCCTCCAATTGTGCTCTTTCATTCATCAATGTTTCCAATCCAATCAACATATGTATAAACTTTTAGCTTAAATTTTCCTTCTCTTTTATACCATAATCCATAGTCCTCTGTGTTCTTCAGATATCTCAGAATTCTCTTGAAAACAGTCATATGTGATTCTTTGGGATTAGCAGAGAATCTTGCAACTATTCCAACTACATGTGCTATATCTGGTCTGGCATGAACAAAATACATTAGTTTTCCAATCATTGATCTATACAAGGTTTGATTTACCTCATTTTATTTGTCTTCTTTTGCCAGCTTACATCTGGTAGTCATAGGTGTTCCAACTAGTTTGGAATCTTCCATCTTCAATATCTTCGGCACTTGATGTATTTGGACTGAGTGATATATATGTCTGCATCTTGTTGAAGAATCAGTAGACCAAGAAAGAATTTGATCTCCCCAAACATAGACATTTCAAATTCTTTGCTGATTTCATTAGCAAAGGATTTAAATTCATTTCCCCCAAAAATTATATCATCAACAAAAATTTCAGCAATCAAAATATTACTATCGATATCTTCTTTTAAGTACAGATTTCTATTTTGACTTGGTCTTACAAATTTAATGGACTGAAGATAAATAGAGGCTTAATATTGTGGTACTAAGTCTTTGGGTTGATTAATTGGAATATTTTTGAGGCCACTGATTCACCCCCCCCTTCTCAGTTATTACTAACAATTGGTATCAGAGCTGAGGAAAGAGCTAAAGAGGATGATGCAACTGACTTTTAGTTTCTATCAGCCGATTATGCTCTAAAGTCAGTTAGACTATTTCTTGGTGTTCCTTGCTTGAACTATCTCTCAGGTTCCTCTTTGACTTCAGCTTTCCTCAGATATCTATGTCTGTTGGGTAACACTGTGATTCTTCTTGTCGGTAATGCTTTCTCGGGTTTCTTTCTTGGGTGTCACTGTGACTTTCCTCTCATGGTTCTCTCTCCTTCGGGGTGCACTGTCCATCGTTGTTTGTTGTCATTTAGTGCATACTAAAATTTTATGCATTACTGATAGCATAACCTTTATCTCTCTGGTTCTTTGAATTCTTTGACACTTTGTATATAACTAATTAGATTATAACAAGTTGACATCAATGAAAATACAATACATTAACTAATTTAATTTCTTGCATGAACTTTATGCAGCTCGGTGATCATGAACTTAACATCTTCAAACATTCAATCTGTTATAGTTCATCAATCTCTCCCTTTGGCATTGATGGCAAAATACTACATTACTACTAATACAATATGAAATATATCAGTTTTAGTTCATCAATCTACCAATATTATTTTTCTATAACCAATAGAAATGTATGGCTCTTGGTAAGCTCTTCTAGCTTAGATTTTTACCTTGCAGAGTGCTCTTTTCAATCTTAAATCCCTTCACTAGATATATGTAGCAACATCTAATTTTTTCTCTTCCTTTGATGTAGAATTTCTTTTTGATGTTGTCTCTCCCTTTGATTGTTTTTGATAGATAAAAGCAGCAAGAGGGTGCTGGCCCGTGGAACAGGGGACTAGAAGCACATTAACAGCAGGTTAATGGCACTAGCCAAAGCTTGAAGCAGATATGTCTGTTAGCACAGGAGTTTATAGTTTTGCCTCTATAAAAAACATACGTAACAGTCCTACTTAAACAGAAATAACCAAAGTAGCTACTATCAACAACAGCATCAAAAATAGTGTTACGGAGCCACGCAGGGCTTGTCCAAATACTAAATTTAAACTTAAAAACACCCCTCAAAATAGAACAGGGGAACCGAGGGACCAGACCATTAAAAAAAAAACACACCATAGACAAAAGAGCTAAATCTTCCCTCCTAGCTGCTTGGACAGTAGGGATCTCGCCCACTCCTCCTGGAGGAACAGAAATAGTTCTCTGTTTTCAGCATTAGCTTCCAGATTGCCGTCAGACAACTTCCCCTGCACATTACAAAGAGTTAACGCAGAGGCGTGCATAAATTTTAAGGCAAATTTGTTGGTCCTCCTGTATAGGTCCACCAGGTCCTGCATTCCTTTCTTTATCTCCGCTATTTCCAGATCAATCTTCACAAACTTTCTCTTAAGGGTGCCCGCGAAGTTACTTTTCTCTTCCGAAACAGGAGAGAGGGGTTTACCCTGTGGGTCACCTTTGGGACTTTGGGGTGGGGTAGGGCTCTTAGCATTCTTAGGGTTAGTCAGGGGGGTATTGGCCGTTGGGCTCATATAGCCTTCCGAAGACATCTTTCTAGACTCGGTGGAATGGG
>MU223405.1:259326-279321 GCA_018584345.1 Thuja plicata | reverse complement strand
TCACACTTACTGCAAAACAGGGTAGCATTCTCATAGACTAAAGCTTGGGTCCATCTACCTAGTTTGGATTTTAATATAACAAAGTTGGGCAGAACTTTGTTCACAGTGACATTCACGCAGAATCGAGAAAATACCAATCTGGATTTAGACTTTGTTACCTGGTCCGTTGTTATGAATGCTCCAAATGAATCTCCAATCCATCAGAAAACCTATTCATCCCAATATTCGAGCGGGAGTCCTGGGAGGCGAACCCAAACAGGGGCCGATCTAGCAAGGTCCGTTGCCGGATTGAATCCAGGCTTCCACTTCGCAAGGGCTAGGAAATGCTTTCCATAGACCCATGAACCAGCCAGCACATTGGTCATGTCCTCAAGGGTGGTAAACTTAAACAGGAAAAGTCCACCTGGCATAGCCGAAACCAGTGCAGATCCTTTGATCTTCCACTGGTTAGCAATCCATTTTCTGACCATTTCAATGGTAGGTCAGAAATTGAAGAATCTACCCACCAAAGCCATCTGGAAATCCGCCATCATGTGATTTACCACAGAGTCCGGGAGAGACAGTTCAGCACCTTCTTCTGTCTGAACAAAGTCCACCAAAAGGGCCTACAAGGATTGTTGGGCTTCACCGACAAGAGCACCTTTCCAGTTAGGTTTAGGAGAAATCGTGAAAGAAGACGACACCTTTTGGGAATCCCCCATTGACTCTGGCCCAGTGTCCATGATCTGGGGTCCATTCGGACCAACAGGTGGGTCTGCCAGGGCGGCAGCATCTCCCCCCGGGGAGGAGGGCATGGGGCCTTCAGTTTGAAAACTAGCTTGGGCAGGAAAGGGAGCGGGAGTTGCAGAGCTCAAATTGCTGGTTACATATAGCTTATTTGTTAATCAAGTGAGTCAAAAGATTGTTACATATTGTCTCTCCCTTTGATTGTTCCTCTCCCTGAACATCTCATTTTCCTTTGACAGCAATATAAATATACTATCTCCCTTAAGTCATCTCTCCCGTAAGATACTTTCTCTCACTTTGATGGATATTTCATATGTATATATAATCTCTCTCCTTTGGATCTTCTCAGTTTACTCTCTCCCTTTCAATTTCTTAGGATATTCTCTCCCTTACAGGTTGCATCTTTCTCAAGTCATCTCAAGTCATCTCTCCCTTTGACAAAAATGCCAAAGTATATCCTTCCTCCTTTTTATAATATACTCCTTGAATTTCTCTATCCATTAGCAATATAAGGACTCTGGTGTTCGGTGCAGATATGTACCTTTCTATGTATTGATGTATCTGTGCAGTCCATCTCTTTGCTTTCATCAACATAAATGATCTTCTGATTATGTGTAGGCTAATGTAGCCTCCTAGTTATCTTACTAACCAATAGACAAAGGTCGGACCCATAGTCTCTTTCTCAAGTACTCAAATGTATCTTTAGGCAATGTCTTTGTGAATATGTCAGCTAATTTTTCCTTGGATTGAACATATTCTAGTATCACCTCTTTCTCTTGCACTCATTCTCTTAAGTAATGATACTTGATAGCAATATGTTTAGTCTTAGCATGCATGACAATATTCTTAGAAATAGTTATTGCACTGGCATTATCACAATAGATAATCACTAGTTTAAGAATTTTCATATTCATACCTTCTAGTAACTATTTTATCCATGCAATGTTGGAGCAATTTGTAGCAGCAGACACATATTGTTCTTCTACAGTAGATTGTGAGATGCATCCTTGCTTCTTATTGATCCATGTGACAAGTCTGTCACCCATGAAGAATGCTCCTCCAATTGTGCTCTTTCTATCACCTAAGTTTCCAACCCAATCAACATCTGTATAGACTTGAAGCTCAAATTTTCCTTCTCTTTTATACCATAAGCCATAGTCCTCGGTGTTCTTTAGATATCTCAGAATTCTCTTGACAACAGTCATGTGTGATTCTTTGGGATTAGCAGAGAATCTTGCAACTATTCCAACTCCATGTGCTATATCTGGTCTAGTATGAACAACATACATTAGTTTTCCAATCATTGATCTATATAGAGTCTGATTTACCTTGTTTGATTTGTCTTCTTTTGTTAGCTTACATCTAGTTTCTATAGGTGTTTCAACTGCCTTGGAATCTTCCATTTTGAATATCATAAGCACTTCCTTGATGTATTTGGATTGTGTGATATATATGCCTGCATCCTGTTGAAGAATCTGTAGACGAAGAAAGAATTTGATCTCCCCAAGCATTGACATCTCAAACTCTTTGCTCATTTCATGAGAAAAATATTTTCATAACATATCATTACCCCCAAATATGATATCACCAACGAATATTTCAGCAATCAAAATGTTATCATTGGGATCTTCTTTTAAGTACAGATTTCTATTTTCACTTGTTCTTACAAATCCAATACTTATGAGATAGGAGTGAAGTCTTTCATACTAGGATCTAGGTGCTTGTTTAAATCCATACAAGGCTTTGTTTAGTATATAAACCATGTTTCTCTTGTTAGGATCAACAAACCCTTCTGGTTGTTTAGTGTATACCTCTTCTTCTAGTATTCCATCTAGGAATGTATATTTGACATCCATTTGGTATACCTTGAATCCTTTGAATGTAGCATAAGCAAGTAAAATTCTTACTCCTTCTATTTTAGAAATGGGTGCAAAGGTTTCTCCATATTCAATACCTTCTTCTTGTGCATACCCATTGCATACTAACCTTGCTTTGTTCCTTGTGACATCTCCATTCTCATTCAGCTTGTTTCTAAATATCCATTTGGTACTGATGACATTCTTGTCATCTGGTCTAGGTACTAATGTCCATTTCTATTCTTCTCAATCTATTCTATTTCCTCATTCATAGAATTGGCCCATTCTTCATTTTCTAGTGTAGTATTAACATATTTAGGCTCAAAACCACAAATTAAACATCTAGTGTTTAGTGACTTACTTCTTGTCTCCTATGATCTGATTCTGTGGATGGTGTCTTCTAACATACTTGGCAAGTATCAGTTTAGTTCTTTATTCATCATTATGATCATCATCTTGACCTTCATTCTGATCTCCATCACTCGGAACATCATTTAGAGAAATTTCCTAATTTTCAGTATTTGCAGTGTGTTGCTCAGGTGTAATGTTTTGTTGCTCGAGAGTGATACGCTATTGCTGGGGTAGAGTGTCAAGCTCTTCAGTGTAAACAAATCTGTTGTAGTCTTCTGGTTCTTTTCTACTTTTGTCATTATTTTTTCTCTGCATATTCGTCTATTCTGATATTTTCACTTTCAATGATTTTGTTAAGACATTTATAAGCCTTTCTCTTGGTGGAATACCCTAGAAAGATTCCTTCTTCACTTTGTGAGTCAATCTTTCCATTTCTATCATCTTTCAAAATATAACATTGACTTCCAAAAATTTTGAAGTAACTTACATTGGGTGTGAATCCATACCATAGCTCATAAGGTGTCTTCTTGGTGTCTTTCTTCAATTGTACTATTTTCAATGTGTAGACAGCAGTACTGACAGCTTCCCTCCAGATTGTTTGAGTGATTCTTTTCTCTATCATCAGCGTTCTTGCAAAATCAACAATGGATTTGTTTCTTCTTTCAACAATCCCATTTTTCTATGGTGTTCTTGGTGAAGAAACTTGTCTTTCAATTCCATTCTCATTGCAAAATTTAGTGAATTCATCATAAACAAATTCTCCTCCTCTATATGATCTTAAGAATTTTAATTCCTTACCGCTTGGTTTTTCTACCTATACACCATTTAAACATCTTGAATGCTTTTGATTTTTCTTTTGACAACATAACTGTCATCATTCTAGAATAATCATCAACAAAGAGAATGAAATATCTATCACTATAGTAACTTTTTTTTCTCATGGGTCCACATAGATGAGTATGGACTCATTCTAGTATAACATTAGATGTATGGGTTTTTCTCTTTAAACTAGACTTTGTCATTTTACCTTTTTGACAAATCTTACACATGATATGCTCGGGCTTTGACATGCTCGGTAAGCCTCTTACTTTGATTTTATTTCTTATCTTAATCATGTTGTCAAAATTCACATGACATAATCTCTTATGCCAAACCCATAAGTCTTCATTTCTATCCATTAAACAAGTGGTTTTTATATAATCAATATAGACTAGGTTACCTTTTGTCTATTCACCAGTTTTGATCAACCTTCCTGATTCATTAAAATGTTTGCCTTTTTGTTCTCAAATGCTACTCAGTGACCTATGTTATTCAGTTGTGAAACACTCAATAGATTATAATTAAGTCATTTTATCCAGTAAGTATTTTCACATTTGATCAGGTTATTCAACATTATGGTTCCTTTACCTTCAACTAGACAAGGTGAATCGTTACCCATTATTACTGATCCACCATTATAAAACTCAAAAGTTTCAAACTTGTGTTTATCACCGGTCATGTGGTGAGTGCAACCACTATCTATAATCCAGACATCATTCTTACTGACCTTAGATATGAGTGCAGTCTCTACATACCTTTCCTCTTCATCAGAATCATCCTTCACGGCTAGAAATACCATCTCAATGTCTTCATCAGATTCGGTGTCAGTATCTCCAGCTCTCTTCTCAGCCAGGTAACAAGCTTTCTTCCCTTTTTCCTTGTAGTCTAGGGTATCTCTTTTGTCAGATTGTCAGTTGCTTTGGTAATCTCTATTATCACCTCTATCAAACTTTTATTCATATGATCTGTCATTACTTTTGTCATCTTTTCTTTTGTTAGGACATCTAGCAGCAAAGTGTCCAATCTCTCTACAATTAAAACATACAAGTGGTAATTTACCTTTGTATCTACCTTTGTCTCTCTGCAATCTTCTGGCCATTAGTGCTTCAATCTCTTCAAGATCTTGGTCATCACTATCACTTTCACTATCATTTCTCATAGTGTATTTATGACTTGACTTACTTATTTTTGAAGAAGATTTGAATGCAGACTCAATAGATGGTAAGACACTGTTATCAAAGTTATTAATCTCAAATGAAATCAGTCTACCAACAAAGCTATCTAGAGTGACATTATTGTTTACTACTACTCTCATTTCTTGTATAGCAGATACTATAATAGAATATACATGTAGTAAGGTTCTTAGGATTTTACTTGCCACTGTTTCTTCTTCAAGTACACCTCCAACTCCTCGGATAGCATTGACTACCTCTTTGATTTTGTAGCTATACTGAGTGATATTTTCTCCTTCTTTCATCCTCAAAAAATATTAAGCTATCAAAGTGTTAAAACACCGAAAGTTAACTTGAGTTCAGAAATGACAAAATATCTAGCTTGTAGAGCTAAATATGGACTTAACTGGTAGTTATCATTATTTTCATCGACGAGATAAAGTGAAAGATAAGTAAAGGATTTAAAGCTATTTTTTCTAGTTGGCAAGAATATCTCTGTGAGATAAAAGAGTATTTTTGCTTTAAATCTGATTGGCTAAGATTGTGGATCACGCCAAGATCAAGAAAATCAAGAACCTAACAATGGTGATATCATGTCTATAAAGAGACAACTTAATTCATTTCGAAAAAAGGGTATTGAATGAAAAAGAGGATGTGGAGAGAAACTAATGAAGAACAAATTCATACAGTCATGATCAATCAAGCTGAGGAAAGAGCTAAAGATTTCTGTAGACACCGAGCAATAGAGCATACCATCACCGAACAGAACAAAAGTGGAGCAAAGGTATTAAAAGGACTTATTGATCAGATTAGTTTTATGAGCTGACAATAGATCTGAAAATCTGCAAGTATAAGTTGTATATGTGAAAAGATCATACTTTTTTTGTTTAACCATTGATTCATAAAGTCTCTTAATCGAGCAGGATTTAAAGATCCTTTCTATATTGAGATACATCCCAAGGAGTATCAAAACTTTTGATTGTGAAGATAGCATGAGATGCCAAATACCATTTGACAAACTAGAATATTTTGGACAAGGAAGGTAGCATAGAAATGCCCAATATCAAGTGAAAAACTAATTCAAATATACTTATCAAATTACTACTACTCGGAATGCTTTGTTAAACCTTATTTTGTACGTTTACCGAATAGCAGTCTGTTAATTTACCAAAAAATAGTAAATTACTTAGAGTATATCAATCAATCCAGATTAACTATGTGTAATCAAAAACATTAAAGTAATGACTCATAAACACATTGACACATGGATTTTTAATGCACGGAAACCCTGTTAAGGGAAAAACCACTTGGGACTGGTAACCCAAAATTTTCACTCTTCTGAAGTGAACTCGGTGAAGAGAAAACCTTGTTAAAGGTTACAAACACACTATTAGGTGTGACCTTGTTATCATTGTTTTCATTGACAAGATAAAGCCAGAGATAAGTAAAGGATTTAATGTTGTTTTGTCCAATTTGCAAGAAGATCTTTGCGAGATAAAACAAGATTGTTTCTTTAAATCTGATTGGCTAAGATTGCAGATCACGCCAAGATCAAGAAAATCAAGAACCTAAAAATGGTGATATCATGTCTATAAAGAGACAACTTAATTCATTTCAAAAAAATGGATTGAATGAAAAAGATGATGCTAGCACTGACGGCTAGTGGAACCCGACGGACAGAGATAACTGAAAGTCAAGTCACAGTGATGCCCGAGAAAGAACACTGACACGCATTACCGATGAGAAGAATCACAAGCATACCCGACGGTGAGAATCATAGTGTAAAATGACAGAGAAGCCCGAGGAGAAATAGAGTGTTGACCAAAGCTATCAAAGTGTTAAAACACCGATGAGTTCAGAAATGACAAAATATCTAGCTCGCATAGATTAATATGGACTTAACTAGTAGTTATCATTGTTTTCATCGACAAGATAAAGCCAGAGAGAAGTAAAGGATTTAAAGCTATTTTGTCCAGTTGGAAAGAAGATCTCTGTGAGATAAAATATTATTTTTACTTTAATGGGAAGTGTGTACTAAGAGGGGAGGGTTGAATCAGTACCTCTAAAACTTTTGTATCTTTTAACCTTCATCCTTTAGGTAATCAATTGTTTATCCAATCATATGTTCTATGCTATCTTGATGTAAGATTTATCAATTCATAAAATTAATCAAACATGTGAACATTCATAGAAACATTCATGAAATTAATTGACACATACACTAAAAGATAGGACAACGAGCATAACCGACCGATAGAACCTGAAAGTCAGTTGTAGCCCGCAAAAAGTGGATTTGACTTCCACGTCAGATAAAACTGTCTTATTCTATTTATAGATTCTTGATTTTTTTTTAAAACCATTTCTTTAGGGACAAGAAACATTAATGTAAGTGTTCTAATCAGTCTAACTGATTTAAAACACATAGACTAGGAGATAAAGGTAAAGCTGTAAACCTATGATCTTAGAGTTAATATTGTTTTACGTGAAACTTGATTAGGTCAAATCTATCTTATAAATAGGTATTGTAATCATTCATTATCAGATGATGTAAGAATGGATGAGAGGATGAATGAAAGCTATGAGCACATCTATGGATGAAACTGAAAGTTTGAAGAACTAGAAAAACAAAAGGTGAATTTGGTTATCAAAACCAAGAACAGAAGCTACCGAGCATTAGAAGTATTATTCAATCACATTAGGTGATATACTTATAAATATAATCTTAAATAGATCTATATCAATAGGAGATTGCGTAAACCATGTAGAATTGTAATTTGGTTACATTCTAACAAGTGAAGGAAAGTGTAAAAATCCTTTCAAGGAAGGTGGATTTAACCATCCAATTGTAAATTTCTTAACCAAGTGCACACTAAACAGTGTTGCTTATTTAATTTTACCAGAAAAATAATGAATAAACATCACAAATTATGATATTCACATCTAAGAATAATTATTAGCAAGTATTTTTTAGTGAGCATTGCAAAAGCTTTTACCCCAATGTCAGTAAACTTTTTTGTTAATTAAAAATATGATTTATCTTATAAATTATAGTGTTTTCGATAGAAAAATGTGTTTTTAAAAGTAATATTTTTTAAATTCTAATATATCAATTCATTTATTACAGAATTAATAAAAAAAATTAAAATTTAGAATTGTAATTCAATTGTTTAAGCATAATTTGTGAGGATGATGGTATGTTCCTTGATTATGCCATCCGCCAAGGTTCAAAATGCATATGACTGTGTTGAATACATGATAAGTCCGACATTGTAATTTAGACAATCTCAAGAAGATTGATAATTTGATACTTGTGCTCCCATATTAGTTAGCCCCCTAGGACTGTGCTAAATAAAGTGAAAAAATCTTTTAATTTAAGAATGTTAATTTTTCTTTTGCAATTTTTTGAATAAGGTTATTTTTGCATTGTTTTCTAATTTTTTTAAATTAATATAATTTATTTAATTTTAACATAAAAAATTATAGAACCATAAAAAATCCAAAATATTCATGACATTAATTTAAATACGTCCAATGTTTCAATACAAAAATAATTTAAATATGTCCTTTTTCAACCACATTTACACATCTAGCCCCAACAAACAAGTCTGGTTATGATGAAAATAAGGCATCGTAGAAAGAGGATTTCATTTTTCACCATTGATTCAATTGTGGCTCTCACCGTCTTGCGTGACTTGAATTCTTCTCGTTCATCATGTATAGATGTCGATAGGGTGGATGTAGATGGGGCATCATTGACCCACCTAAAGTAATCATGTAACCATTGTGGCCCTACAATACCAAAGTTACATTTTAGTTCTTGTTACAAAGATTAATTCTTACATTATTTTGAAACATAACATATATTTCCATTACCAACCATTTTACTAGTTGGGCATACCCAAAATTGACACCCTGGATTGGTCATTGTCTTGGAGGTCCTCAACAAGCGGGGCTAGCACCACATTGACACATTGGAAAATTCATCACACTCATCACATCTATATAAATAATGTAGGTCATTAGTAAAACATTACTATTTAGAATGCATGAATATTAAGCAAAGCTCAACTACTTATTTAGATGCCTTTTTATATCATTTTTCATGATCCATGTGATAGTGGACTACATTATTTTAATGTGTGTGATACTATAATATTAACATGAAAATGATAATTGTAATCATTATTGTAATTTTAATTCTAACTATAATGCAAAAAAATTATTTGTAATCATAATTCTAATCCTAACATAACCCTATTTCTAAACCTAACATTGATTATAATTGTTGAATGTATATAAATTGTATGAAGACAAACATAAATTAAGATTTATATGGATTAGATTTTGAATTTATACTAAAGTGTACCACATCACATTTTAAACATATTAAGACATTCCATATAAATCAATTCCAAATAAAATAAAGATAACATGAATATAGATTTCAAAGTCACAAACTAAAATATGTTGATATAATTTCCAATAACAGTTAAGGCTCTAAATGCTCCAATCATAAATAGTAGTAGGTGTGGGTACCTAAAAGTCAAAACTACTATTTAATATTACATGCAAGCATCTAAATTTGATTTTGTGAAGAATTTTTCATCTTAGACTTTTCGGATCTCACATCAGGATTCAATTTCAAATGAAAGAGAGTTCAAAAAGATGTAAGATGATAGATCACACAGTACATTCCAAAACATTTATGCCTTAAACCCTTGAAAAGGCAACATTCTATCTGTACAAAATTGAATAAAAGATAAGATGATTAGAAGCACAAGGCACGTTCCAATGTAGCATTAATAGGTAATAATTTCAGTATGTGGAAATGTTGAAATAATACAACTATTAACATACCTATAATTAGATTTCTTTACATAACAAAAATATTAATAGGAAATAATTTTGATATGGAACCATTAAAAAAGAACTTTTGAAGTTGAAAATAATTTTGTAAGGTCAAATATGCGGATATCAGGTAAGATAATAGTCATAAAGAAATATATGTCCTCATCGAAGAGTATGCTAAAAAAGCTTACAAAAATAAAAATTAAAACATATAAAAGTCATATAAGAGTATGAAATATAGTTATCCGTTAAATATCCATATAAAATTTACTATACTCCTCCAAACTTCATTTCGATATATCTGACTCTCTCCTCTTCACTCATTCTTGGGAACACTTTAGCTCTTGCAGTTTCAACCATGAAAGTGTCATATGACTTTAGCATAGTTCATGGAGGTAGATCAGGGATGGATTTAAGAGCCTCATACACATTATCCATTAATTTATCTAAAGTATCTTATGAATGTGTATGACCCACTTTGATATTTTGAGGCTTATTGAAGTCTTGGTGTAGCTTTTTGAGAGTCTCACACATCACATTCATGGAACCAACCATGCTTGCCTCTTTCCTTTTTGGCCTCATTGATGATGATGTTAGAGTCTCTTTTCTACTTGCAGAAGATTGGTTCGATTGAAAAAACTCATCATTTAAATTAGTAGCAGTCCCCATAAGTGTAGTTATATCATCAACATCATCAAAATCTAAAGGCTCACCCATGGGGTTCACTTCTTCTGCCTCTTGATGTGTTGAAGTTGCATTTCAATCAGCCATATCATTCCCTAGAATGAAGGATAAATCATTGTAGTATTGGAACGGATTCCTCTTATACACTTTGGCATTTTTGAATTCTTTTCCCTCCATGTTGGCATAAAGAATGAATTACTAATCATCTTGCATTACAAACTTTCAACACATGATTTTACTTAATTTAACATAATTTCAAGAGCGTGTTACCTTAAGAAGATCCTCCCATACACTATCCTCTCCATCCATACATTGAGTGGTCTTATTCAATGCAAAACCGCTTGAATTCCTCAAGTCTTTCATTACTCTAAAAACCTGCTTCCATGTTTTCAGCTTGTTTTTGAAGTTATCTTTTGTCAGGTTCATGTTCAAATCTGCATTGAACTTCCTTTCAATGGTGGTCGATGTTTATTTTCTGAACCCCCCTTCTCCATTTCTTCCAAGATGGACTTGCTCCTGGAGCAAGTCCAGAAGCTTCCTTTCCATATCTCTTGTTCATGTAAAACCTTCTGTTTTGAAGTGGTTGTATGAGTTACTTGAATTTCATCACCCATCCCTATACAAAAATAAACACATGTTAAATACCACACTGTGATCCATCGATTTTTATGTTAATCCATACATTGAAGAGGTACAATACAGATGTTTTTCACTAGAATTTGTTGCTAATGCCTTCTTTGATTTACAGAAGGTATGTTGTGATGTTTAATGTAGGAATTACATGCATATTCCCTAGTTCTTCTCTAGATTTTTATGTTCACACTCTTAATTATGAAAATAAAAATTTCAATCCCCCTTCTTCAGAATCCTAAAAATCTTCCTCCTAAACATTACCTGCTTCATTCTTTTAGAAAAACTCTAATTTTTGTATTTCTTCACTAGATAATGTTCCATGGGGACCATCTTCAGCTTAAAAAATGAAGCAATAAGTGATGTGAATGCTTTAAGAATCAAATGGTTTTGTCTATTTTATCTAGAGTAGGTGTAAAGCAGTAGCCTTTAGAAATAAATTATTTAAACTCCTATAAATCTATAATCTACATTGCATTTTTAAAGCAATTTGGTATCAAGATAATTAGAGAATATATTTGTACACTTGGATCACTTTTAATCAGAATCTTTTATTTTCATCAATGATTGAGCAAAGAGTAAATGACAATTCCACAAGTTTAAACTTAATTTTGTAATCTTCAAGTGTCAAGTCTTATCAAATGAAAATTGGATTTTAATAGGATTGGATATCAGAATAATCCAAGGATGGAAGTGTACACTTTAAACATCTTTTGTCAATATATGGTATTTACATCAATGACTAACTCAAAGATTTTCCTTACTATCATTTTGAATTGACTAAGTTGAAAAAGAGAATGATATTTTTAGGCCTGAATAGGACCTAAACAAATAAAAAATGATATCCAATGACACATCTCACCCCTCAATTATTTGCATATCAAAAATTCATAAAATGTAATTCATATTGCATTTCCAATAGGATTAGATCTAAACATGGATTTTTCAACTTGAAACACTATTTCTGACAATCTCTTCTTTTAATCACCAATTGATTTAATGAAAATTATATGAATTTTGTCTTCTTCAACTAACTCCACAGGCAATTAAATGAGAGATACTTTTAAGTGAACTCTAATTAAGTTTGTATTAAATGGTACAAAGTGAATATATTTCTATTGCATTATAGTAAATCTCATAATAAATATATCAGAATCAGTCATTACATAATAGAGAGCGCTTAGATCTCCAACATTTTATTGAACATTATCAATTAGCATTATAAGGAAGGACAATTAAAGTAACAATCCCTAACATGAGGAGTTATATGTAGTGTTGGATAAGATTAATTGGGAGGCTAAAGGAGGCAGAATATGAACCCAATACAAATCTTGTGCTTCATGATGTTGAGGAGGAACAAAAAGAGAATCTTTTGTCCTATCACAGTGAAATTTCATAGTGATGAAGGTAATATTTGATATACTCTAGTCAAGAAGACTTGTTTGAATCAACTCACAATATTCTATTGTATTTAGGAACCTTTTGGAGGGTTGGATAGTCTGCTAGAACCTTTAACTACCCACAAATGATGGTTGAAATGATGCAAAAGATGAAAGTAATGGTGTAATTTGTAAACATATTAAAAAACTCTAATTAATTTTGTATGAAATGGTAAAGTAAAGATATTTCTATTGCATTATAGTAAATCTCATGATAAATATATCAGAATCAGTCATTACATAACATAGAGCACTTAGATCTTCAACATTTTCTTGAACATTATCAATTAGCATTTTAAGGAAGGACAATTAAAGTAACAATCCCTATATTTTCTTTATAACCAAAACAAGGGATCACTACAGTGGTCTAAGATCGAGACCTATAGTCTTCCCACATCCTTGTAGCTATTTCATCTCGAAACTTTCCCTAATCATCTCTATCATGTTGACTCATCGCATATGTTTCAAGCATCGGTACATCTATCCCACCATGATCTGCATCCTCTTCAATTTCAACTTCGGATAGAACACCATCCTCTATCAGGATGAAGTTGTGTAGTATGCAACATGCTAAAACAAACTTCGTTTTTGTCATTAAATGATAAGATTTTGCATGCCTTAGGGTAGGAAAGTGCTGCTTCAAAATCCCAAATGTACGCTCTATTTTATTTATGAGTGAGGAGTGTTGGTGGTTAAACAACTCTTCTGGAGTGTTTATCAGGGTTTCTCTTGAAAAATCCTTTAGATGATAACATGTAAACCGATAAGGGGAAAGAAATCCTAGTACATTTGGATATCCAGCATCAATTAAATAATATTTCCCTGCATTAAATATTTATATTGTTATAATGTATGAATATTTGACTATATAATCATTATACAATTAGATGTTGACATACCGGGTGGAACTACTAGTGGATCTGCTCTCGAGAGATCCAAAGAAAGAACATAGTTATCTATATTGGACCCTTCCAAAGAAGCAAGGATGTATTGAAACTTATAATAAAACAAAGTTACTCCCATAACATTTTGCAACAAGTTTCCATTTCTATCATGATATTTGTCTCGTATGTCCACATCGATAGTGACTGGTATATGGGATCCATCGATTTCTCCAACACAATCCTATACAAAGAAAATTTATATTCAAATGAATGTTATAGTAATCAGAGTAAGACATAAGAAAATAAACATCTAAAACTACGAGATATACCTTGAAGTGTGGATTGAAATGGTTCTTCCCAATAATTTCTTGAGGAGTGTTTGGACCAGAGGGTAACAAAAAATATGCATGGAGCACTAAGAAAACCATCAAGAATTTGTGGAAGGGTCATCTTACTATCTCTTTAGAGTGCCCAAAGTTATGGGAAATCTTGTGATTCCTCAGATTGTGGCCCAGGGTATGTAAGAACATCACTATTTTTTCTTCTAAGGTAATGTGTAGTGTATCCCTAATTCTTTTTTTTTTCCTAATAATATTGGCTAGTTTAAAGAAGGCTCTTCTACTCATATGGATTTGGTCATGACAATATGTGTCATTGGAATAGATGATATTATTCTAAGAAGGAATTGGATCTCATTGGTTCCTACACCTTTCTCCTCTAGTTTCATCTAAAAATGTTTCTATGGCTACTGCAAGGGTGGCTACAATAACTACATATAGACAACGGAGTCTGGTCTTCCTGAGTATAAGTGCTTCAAAAATTTGATCATGAAATAGATCCATTAATGACTTCATGAACTACAAACAACATTAACAAAGAATCAATAAATTGAGTTTAATTAATCCAATGTCACAATTACAAAAACTTGCCAAATTACAAAATTCAATAGTTTATAGAAAGTGGGGTGATGAATATTCAATTAATATTGATAAAATGAACAACTGATTACTAACTGTACTGAAATCACAGGGAACATTATCAACTTGTGATCTCAACATTACACATATTTAAGTTCACAACATATGGAAGTATTGATTGAAATCATACTCATCAATCAAAGTTGAAACTTTTTTAAAATGGGTTGACAGAGAGTTAAATAAATGCAATTTGAGTTGCAGATCTGTGATGTCCTCTTATATCTATTTCCACATGCTTTTGTGTGAGCTGTCATGTACCCATAATTGAAAGTGAATTAATAAAATCAGTTTTGATACAATTTTTTTGAGTCTTATTGATTTGATTCATGAGTGATTTGAAAAAAAAATTGAAGAAAGCATCTTTCTAAAGTTCTTTAATATTGGTATAAAGTTTGCAGCAGCTGACAAAGACCTTACTTTTTGGTTTTTCTTAGTAAAGAGAGATGTGATGAGTGAAAAAACCACTCTGTCAGACCTATTTTTCCTTCATTTGGAATCAACTATTTTACACAGTTATCACAAGAGACAATGATACAATGATTTAGGTAGTGCAATATGGACAATGCATTAAAGATACAATAATTTTGAATGTCTATATATCAAAGATCAGCTAGTAGATGCATTGAGGGAAAGAGAAACATGCTATGGGGTTCATAGAAAAGGAATTACAAAGCATATCATTGGTCAATTATATGTTAAATCATGCTACAAGTGGAAAACAAGATTCATAATACTATTACAATATTAGTTTAATTACATAGTAGTAAGAGTACAATTGCCTTATGAATATACATTTAGGGTGACACCATACATTTATATAATCCAAGGTATCTATGATTAATATGTAATATAGATTTGGATATAGCTAAGGGTACTTAATCCCTACAGTTTTAGGACAGCCATGCAACCTTTCAGATAGGGATCTCAATCAAGTAATGAAGTCTGTTAGGGCAGTCTAAAAATAAACATTGAGATAGCAGTAGCATCTCAATTGGTACATTGAATAGACAATTATGGGATCAGACTGGCATTTTGATTGGAAGAATACCATATTCAATCAACGAGTAGCTAGTTGATATCATGTGTCACTATCACTACCAATAACTAGAGTACATCATTTTAAAACATGTTAAATCATACTACAAGTGCAAAACAATATTTTGTATTAAAAGCCCTAGAAACTCAATGCATTTCTTCCCCAAACAATTGGTATAGGTATGATTGAAGAGCCAAAATCATTAGAGGGATGTAGTATCTTAGTGTGAAATCTTTTGATTAAATATAAATGATAAAAGCATCAACAATCATCAAGGAACCAACATATTCAAAGCAATATCATCAATGCAATGGTGGAAAAGACATGTGAAGATGCAAAGGAAAGTGAAGTGACCTTTCAGGTTTAAGTGAAATACAAAATGCAATATTAAGATCAGAATCATGGATATCAAGTACAAAAAGGTTGAGTATTTTGTGAAGTGTCTCGCCTACTTTGATACTTCCTTTGAGATCAATGCACTTAAAGGAGTGATAATATATTGAAGGCATGTCATGGATAATAAAGGTTACTATCGTTAAGGCCATTATAATTAAACATGAATCAATACATGGTTTATTAACCAGAGAATACTCGTGATTACAAGAAGAGGAGTAAAAATGGAAGTTAAAAATATGATATGAAAGTACAATGGTCAATGATCCATTTGACAATGTGACGATTTGTCTCATGCTTGTCAGCACTTGAATTGAGGTGTCCCTGTCTGCCATTGAAAAGGTTGGAGAAAGAAGACCTAGATGAAAATAAATAAAAAATATTGAATACCCCATTATTTTCTCTAGGGTCCATTTAGTGTTTGTTTCCAAAATAAAAAAATTAGAATAGGTTTATGCGAATTCTAATTTTGGGCTATTTTAAGCATTCCACAATTCCACCTGAGACCCTAGAATTAGAATCAAAAAGTGGAATTGGAATTGAGTGTTATTTTGGGAAGTAAAATCCATTCCCATTTATCTATGTGAACCTTCCGTACCCATGAAATTGTTTCCATTCCCATTTCTCCTGCGCTTCTGGAAATTTTGCTTGAAACTCTGAGACTTTTGTTGAGGATTTCTGCACATATCCTTCATAAGGTGAATAATAAACATGATTATATTTTCCTGAGATGCATTTATTCCTTTCTATGATTTCACACTATGAATTTTCTTTTGTATTTGAAATTTTGGTCGATTTTCCTGTACATTCTTTCACTGTTAAGAAAATCGGGGTCACGGCTGTCTTTCCATTGCTCTTTCATAGTTGAAACTTTGTAAATATTGGAAAAACCTATGTACTCTTTCATTTCTCTGTCCATTTTTCAAATAATAAACAAGGGTTTTAATTTTAAACATGCCTACGACTTGTATTTTTGTGTAAATCTATAACAATGTTATGCTTCTTTTGGAACTCTCTCAGCATTCATAACCATAAATGAGGGTTTTAAAATTTTAGGGCTGCGGTTTCATTTACTATTCATGACTTGTCTTTTGATGCTCACGGTTAGATCAACACCCTTCCTGTACATTCTTTGTGGTCTCCTTTGAATGTCTGTGACTGCCATGATTAAGAATAATGTATTGGAACCTCTATATTGGATTCTTAACAAATCAAACCCTTAGAAGATATTGTAACCGCACTCTATTTTTTGAGATTTTTGTACACAAAAATGATGAGCTTTACATACTATGATTCATGTATATTTCTTACTGATAAAAATGTGTTGGCTATGACTTTCTTGTAATATAATATGTCTGGGATTGACCTCTTTCATGCTCAACAAATCGAGGGCTTCATACAACAACATTGAGGGTTTCTTTATGTTTTCTCTCTATATAGTTGTGCATAACGTTTGACAAAACTGTGTTGACTGCTGTCCTCTAGATCTTATGATGGTTTTTTGCATTTATCTAAAAAACATTCACGATGTCAGATTTGATTCTTTGGTATCATTCAGACTTGGTGGAAAATTTTGACTCCATGGCACTTTGTCTTTTCAGCCCCGTGTTTATGTTTACGGTAATAAAATGAATTCTTTCTAAAATGATTCTTCGGGATTCAAAGTTCACTATTATATATTGAATTGTAGGTTATGCAATTGATGCTTCATGTTATCTAAAAATTGTTACATACCTCCTTGCATATATTTGACATGGGTTTGTATAGTCCTGCACTTTGAAAACATAAGAAAACATCTAAAAGAAGCTATGATCCTCATAGAATTGTGTTGTAATGAGGGCTTTCAATTTTTCATAGGAAAATGATTGTTTTCATGTTAGGGTGGTCCCACAATTGTGTGTCCCACTTTTTGGCCAACTTTGACACAGAGATCAACATTTTGAGAAAAAACTTCACTTTCGAACACCTATTGCCGGAAAACTATAAGGAATTTGAAGATAATGTAAACTAGGGTATTTTATCATTTTATTTCTAGTTTCTAAATATATTTGAAAAAAAAAAAAAATTATTTTTCTTTCTCCTTCGAAAAGTGGTTCTTGTAAAAAAACTGTGATTTTAAGAAGTGACTATCACTTTGATCAACATAACTTTTTTTGAAAATATGATAACGATGTAATTCTTTCAAAATTATATTTGCAACTTCAATATCCAGAGGATGCAATTGGTTTCATTCATTTTGGGTCAATATTTCATATTTTATTGAGTTCTAAAGTGACAGTAACTGTAATTTAGACATAAGGTCACTTTGATCACCATAACTTGAAATGTATATATCGAAATTCAAAATTTTTTTTTAATAGAAAGGTAACACAAATACCCTTTTCCTACATATTTTTCATATTTTTTTTTTTTAATTTAGTATTTTTTCCGAAGCCTTGAAGAGATAGGTTGTTGAATTGCCAAACAACCTATGTTTAGTTAAAGTAATATTTGAAAGTGATAACAAACTCAATATGTATGAAAATTATATTCATTAGAAAGCTTGTTCTGAATCGCATCATTTGGTATCATCTTTTTGAGGAAAACATTTGGTTTGGTCCCTATTGCAGGCCTTCAAAGACCAAATTTTATGAATTTTTTTTTCTTACAACAAATTTTCATTTTTGGGGTCTTCGAGCGAAGACCCCCTTCGCGCGAAGGGTCCTAAGATGCTTCGTATGACGACCCTTCACGCAAAGTCCCCTGTGTGAAAATTCTGGCAAAAACCATCTCGCTGGATTTTTATCCTCGGCACTTCGCACGAACTACGTCGGCTTTGTTGAAATTTTTTTTTTGAAAAATTTGGAATGGTATAAAAGTAAAGTTTTTTATTTCTAATATTTCACCGAATTGTAGCAAGTAAATTCACTTTTTCTATTATTGTTTAATTTTTACAATTGCATTTTTGGAATAGAGATCAATTATTTCTATTTTTTTCGAAGGCCTAATTTTGAAGAGGAGAAATACTATATCAAAGTATTTTTTTGAAGAAATTCTTTTTTATTGAGCTGATCTTATGGAAGACATTTTTTTAAGAGAAGAAATGGAGAACAAGAAGGGAAGAAAACAAAAATCTGCTAGAAAAAGATCACATGGTGCCGAACAAAGAAATTGTGAAGCTACATTGACATATTATCATAAAACTAAAGAAGGTGAAGGACAAGCTGAAGTAGGAGGGTCAAGTCAAGTCAAAGAATTGCACATTGAAGAAGGGTCATGATCACTCCCTACGGAAGCTCAGACAATTGATGTTGGAGAAGGTTTAGGATCACGTACTACTACTGGTATGGATGAACATATAAATTTAGCTCAAATTGTAAAGAGAAATATTAATTATAAAAACTTAGATCATTTACTTATAATGGATGTGGAAAATTTGAGATCACTTGCTAATGTTCAACCTTTAAGTCTTGTTAAGAAGAGGTCAATGAATATGATAGAAAGAAAAACATTGGCTAAATTTGATAATTTAGAAACACTTGAACAAGCTCAATTGCTTTCAGTTATACTTATAAAAAAAAAGTTTGAAGGGGCATTAAAATTATTGGGTATAGATGCAACATCAAAAAAGAGAAAAGTTGTTGACATGCAAACTGATATGATTGACAATCTTAGGAAATGTTTGAACCAGGTAGGGAAGCGATCTGGAACTAAAGATAAGACCATTACAAGAAAAGTTATATTGACATCCATTGTAGGTAACACTATGCTCCAAAAAAGACAAATATCTTCAGTTTCATCTCAGATTGGTTTTAGTAGGAAAACAATATCACGATATGTTAATAGGGGAATGCTTTTGGATGATAGCACCTTGGAAGGTAGTTGGGAAATCATGTGTAGAGCTCCTCGATCTGATAGGATTGATGAAGGAATCAAGAATTTGGTCACATTATTTTGGAATGATAATACACGTCCTTCATCAAACAATAGAGATGTTATCAGACATAGAATTTCAGCTAATCAATATGAATATCATACAAAACATTGGTTGGAAACAACACAACATGAAATGTATGTGTCATTTTTTAGTTCAAATCCTAATATAAAGATTGGGCAAACAGTGTTTGGAAGATTGAAGCCATATTATATCAAGACAAACAAAGTGTTTGAAACTTGTTGTTGTCGTTATCATATTGAATTT
>MU223405.1:205367-247097 GCA_018584345.1 Thuja plicata | reverse complement strand
AATGAAGAAGGACCTTATCTAGTCCTTAGCAATTAGGCTTTTCTTGTCTCTGAATCAGAAGTAGAAGGTACAAGGTTCACATAGACATTTCAAGCATTGTGATTCATACAAGAAAAATCCCTAACAAGATCAAAGAACCTCGGGAGCTGCTAACGTCGTACTGGTCATCATTGGTTCGCTCTAAGCCCCGTGTCCACAAAATCTCAAAAAGTGAATAGTAAAAATAAAATGGGTGGTTGGAATTTTATATAAATTCTGGAAAAAAATGGTGCGAAGTACCCTACGTGGGGTACTTCACATGAAGTCATGACTTCACACAAAGTCACCCATGTAGGGTACTTTGCGCGAAGCCTATCAGCCACTTCGCGCGAAGCCATGAATATTTTTTTTTTAAGGAAGTCTGAAATCCTTCATCCCAAAAAGTGGGACACAGCTTTGTGGGATCACCCATATATATATATATATATATATATATATATATATGAGAGAGAGAGGTGGTATGTTCTCAGAGTAGATATAATCCTTTTTTTCATATAGAATTAAATGCTGGTCCCTGTGATCCACTGGTAATGGATTTGTTTGGATTTTGCAAAGTATAGAAGCTACTGTAATCACCTTTGGCCCCTTATAACTTGTATGTTGAGGCTAAGGAGAGTATGAAATTTCATCCTTTTCCTTCCAAAGTCAAACATTATGATTCTATGGAATAGCAATTTATTGACTTTATGTGTCAGTCGATTCGAAGGTGAACTTGGGGTTGAAGGCTTTCTTGCACAGTCTCTCGGTATCAAACTCACATATTTATCACCCCAATCCCCATGAATTGCAATTTCTTTCCAAATCAATAACGTATTGAATTATGATTTTTGGACAATGTTGATTCGTTTCCAAACTTGTTGATTGGATACCTAATGTTACATAACTTGCTGACTACGTAAATCCTCCTTATGCTTTCTCTTGCCCTTTGTACCTCTATCACTATTGATTTTGGTTGATGAGTCCCTCCTTATATCTTTAAATGGAAATGAGAAGTCACGTCATCCTTCCAATAGACATGATCCATGCTTGTTTCCTTTACAAATCACATCTTCCTCTTCTACGATCAAATGCCATCTTAATTGCTAAGGGCTCATTATTAAATCTTCTTAAGTTGCCGACCCATCTTATATTATTCTTTTTTGTATAATTATATAATATAAGTATTATTTATTAATTCATTATTAATTTTATTATTTTTTAATTATATTTTAATATTATTATTTCATCTATTATATTATTATATTTAGATATTATATTTAGAAATAAAGGAGGGGTAAAAATTTATTCAAACAGAAAGAGAAACAAGAACAAACAGAGTAAGGGCATCAAATAGCCCTATCAAGATCAACCAAGTGAAAAAATTGATGGGACAAGCCCATCGGAAGTTGAGTCTTATCAATAATGTTCTAATTACACATGGTCAGAAGCCCACTTTTCCAAACAATCAGCAACACTATTCCATTCCCTGGGAATATGAGTGAAAGTAACAGACTCCAAAGAAGTACACAAATTATGAATTTGGTATGCAATCAAAGCTAACCTCCAACTAAAAACTTTAGAATGTTGCCAATTCAAGAGATGTATCACCACTTGAGAGTCAGATTCACAGATAATCCTTCTCCAACCAAGGTCACAAGCATTCTTCACGGTATACAAAATAGCCATGGCCTCCATCAGGTTGTTATTGTGATGACCTTTATAAATTGAAAACAGAAATTGAACATCCCCCGTACTATCTTTGCCAACACCACCAATACCAGCAGTGCCTAGATTTCCCTTGGAAGACCCATCTGTGTTGATTTTAAGAACACCCTACGGAGGGGCACTCCACTTCCCCACCCTATTTATCTTTTGCAAGGGATGTTTACACATCTGTCTTAGCAGTTTTCCATGTGAGGGGGGAATATTCAAGAAATTATTGAAAATATCCTCCCCTGGTTCCATGGCCTCAGAAGTGTCACATTTTGCAGAAACACTTTCCCCCAAAGAATGGAGAATTTTCCACCATAAGTGAGGAACCTCCAAAAACTCATCCTTAAAGATACGACGTTTCCTCTCCAACCAGGTATGCCAAATAATAAAGGAGGGTCCAAGAGTCCAGGAAACTTGAAGAAATGAAGTCTTCACAGGATCCTTATCCCAGCGAGCAAAGAATTATGCCAGTGAGGAAACATGCCAACAGGATTGGTTCCACACATTCCACCAAGAGTGCCAAATATGTCTAGTGAAAGAGCATTGGAAAAAGAGATGAGAGATATTTTCTTCACTAGTCTGATATAGAACACACATTGAGGGTCCATGGAAGCCACACTTGCATAAGTTATCCCATGTAAGGCACCGGCTATGGACTACCAACCACATAAAAAAATTGCATTTGGGCCAGGAAAACTTGTACCAGACTTGCTTCCACCAAGGCACCTGGATGTCCCTCAATGTCTGCCAAAGAAGCTTAGCATATCCTGCAGACACTAAAAATTTCCCAGACAAATCCTCGCTGTCCCAAGAAAGAACATCGTTACCAACCAAAGTAGTACACTCACGAGACTGCAAAATCTGAAACAACTCCTTCCTATTCTCCTCAAATCCTCCTGGAGGCCATTCAAAAGGGTGTTTCCAATGAAAGGAAGGAGCCAAACCTCTAATACACCCTATCTTATAAAAATCAACTGTGTCCCAACCAAAAGCACTAAAATTTTGATAGAGGGCATGGAGCTGTGGATGAGAGGAAAGGATAGGAGGGTGCCCATCCCAAGAGTCAAGCCAAAATAAAGCTTGTGATCCCGAATGACAAATCCAAAAGAGACCATCTTTAACCAAATAAGCTCCAAACTTTAGCATATTCCAAATCATAGATCCTCTCCCTTCTAGAGGAAAGTGCTGAACTTCAACCACAACAATATCTGGAAAATACTTATGGGTGAGAATACGAGCCCAAAGTTGATGTTGGTTATTACACCAACACCAATAAAGCTTTGCAGCGAGAACCTATCCATTTAAAATAGATGATCGTAGGCCAAGGCCACCCTCCTTCTGAGGTCTACAAACTATTTCCCATATAACCAGACTCCATTTAGAAGTTGAAAGGTTGCCACTCCAAAGGATTTGACAGGATAGAGCATCAAATTCTTGAAGAAAATACATACGAGCAGCCTAAACAAAACACCTATAAATAGGAAGGGCTTGAATAACTAACTTTAACAGAGTCAGGCGAGCAGCAATTGAAAGCCATCGATGAGTCCAATGGTTAACCTTTTGTTGTAGCTTATCAAGAAAAACTTGCCAGGAAGATCTAGGATGTCTACCAACAGTAAGAGGAATACCCAGATAAACAAAGGGAAGAGACCCAATCTGAAACCTCAAAATAGCAGCAATATGCCTCTAAATAGCCTCGAGAGTATTGAAGAACAAAATGGAGGATTTGTTCTCATTAAATTTTTGACCTGAAGCTGCAAGATACACATCCAAAGCATACCTAAAAGAAGTAGCTTCCTGAAGACTGGCCTATCCCATAAATGAAGTATCATCCACAAACTAAAGATGTGAAAGAGGAGGCAAGCCAGCACCACATTTCCACCCATGAATCAAACCCTGGTGAGCATGAAGCTTAAGAAAGTGGCCCAAACCCTCAGCCAAAATGATAAAGAGGTAAGGCAAAATAGGGTCCCCTTGGTGAAGTCCACTAGAGGAACCAAAGGGCTCTGAAGGAAGACCATTCACAAGAACAGAAAAAGAAGCTAAAGAAACACAACTCATAATCCAGTTCACCCACTATTTGTAGAAACCAAAGGCCAAGAGGATATTTTGGAGAAAACTCCATTTGACTTTGTCATAAGCCTTAGCCATATCCAACTTAATGAACATAGCTCTCTCTTTTGATGTATGCATAGAGTGAATAACTTCAGAAGCAATAACAATACCATCAAGAATTTTCTTACCAGCCACAAAATGGCCACCTTGTTCCTCTAAAATCACAACTGGAAGGCATATCTTGAGTCTTTCAGCAATCAATTTGGTGATAATTTTTTACACAACATTACAAAGAGCAATGGGATGGAAGGAGTCAAGATTGTCAGCACCTTCTATCTTACGGATAAGAGTCAGTAAAGTGGAGTTCAATGCATGAAGCATTTTCTTATTCTGAAGGGATTCCTTAACCACCTCCAAGAGATCCATATTAATAATTTCCCAAAATTCCTAAAAGAATTCCACAGGGAAGCCATCTGGGCCTAGAGCTTTACCTTTATTCATCTGAAACACAACCTCTTCAAGTTTTGACATCAAAATTGGATGAGTAAGAGAACATTCATTGCGTTGGTGATAAGAGAGGGAATGCAAGAAAGTATCAAGTTCTCCTCCTCAGCTATAGGCCAAGAATCTTCAGCAAAAAGGGTAGAATAAAATTGAAGGGCTTCCTTGGTCATAGTAGACTGAGAGGAAATTTGTAGTCCTTATGCTGTAACAATAGAAGAAATATACCCTTTGTTACAATGAGCCTGAATAGAATGATGAAAAAAGTAGTATTTCTATCTCCTTCCTGTAGCTAGTCAATGCGAGCCTTTTGTTTCTAGTAAATCTCTTCCTGAAGTTCCCATTCTTCTACATTCTGCATAGCCTAGGATTCTACCCTTCCAAGAGCCTCTATAAGCCCAGAGTCCCTGATTTGGTGAGTAATCACTGCAAGATGATCTAGAGCATTCCTCTTTCTAGTCTGAAGGTTTCCAAAGAAAGAGGTAGTCCATCTCTTAAGATGATATTTGACATATTTAAGTTTCTTCTCAAAGACAAACATAGCCGTGCCATAAGCTGGACCACCCTCTATCCACCAGTTAGCCACCAAATCATAAAGGGATGAGTCTTGAAGCCACATAAGCTAGAATCTAAAAGAAGGGTTCTTAGGGAGTGCAACAAGAAAAGAAGAGAACTTAATTGGCCAATGATCAGAACCTCTCCAATCAAGAATTTTAGAACTCGTAATCAAGCCACCTCCAACCCAATAACAAGAAACAAGAAACTGATCCAAACATTCTAAGATAGCTTCCTGACCACTCCGTCTATTTTTCCAAGTGAAAACCCCATTTGAAGGCTTAACATCAATAACAGAAAGAACATCCACCTGGGCTTGAAAAAGCTCAGAATCAGGGCCAAGCCTAGGCCAACCTCCTCTTTTCTCCTCAAGACTTAAAATAGAATTAAAATCACCTCCTAAAATCCAAGGAAAATAAGGAGCACAAGAACACACATACCTAATGTGATCCGAAAGATGAATCTTCCCATGAATGTCAATAGGGGCATAAACATTTGTCACAAGAATAGTCTCACCAGAGTCCAAGGTAGTAGCCACCATAGAGATTGAGTAGTGACTAGAAATCCAAAAATGGGGAGAAATCTTCTGAGGGTCCCAGAACAAAGCCAAACCTCCAGAATTCCCTTGCAAACCAATACTTTGACGATGACCAGGGCACCAAATGCGTGGAGCATACTTATGCATAACCTCAACAAAAACCTTAGTCTCTTGAACACAAAAGACATCTGGAGAATGAATTGTAAACAAATCATGAATAGCTTTTTGACAACAGGTGCTATTCAAACCCCTCACATTCCAAGAGAGAATGATCATGGAGGTGTTTGAGAAAAGTGAGCATCAATAGGTTTAACAAACCCAGATTCCACCAACAGATTTCCAGTCATTTTTATCTTCTCAGGGTCTGTCTTCCACCCTTTTGAGGAGCTATTAGCAGGACCTTTCTTAAGGGGTCATTGTTGCACTCCCAATCTATGAGATGAACCCTTATTTTGAGATGAAACTAAAATTTATTTAGCTAAATCCACCAAAATAATGTCATCCTCTATGGAGTTATTTAAAGTCACCTAAGCCACTTGTTGTCCCTGAATAGATTGAATTGGTTCTTGTTCAAGAACTAGCACAACCTCCATACTGACCCCAACATAATTATAAGTGACCACATGTGGGACTCCTTCTTCCAAAGCTAAATTCTCCAGCACCTCAAACCTGTTAAAGCCTCCATCTGTCTGTCTATCCTTGAATGTCCTCTTCTGACCTCGTCCTCTAGCCTTAGTTTTAACAGGTACAAATCCTTTCTTGTCCTTTCCCTGAGGTTCAACCATCATGGGAGCTTTCTCTTTGTCCTTTTTATGCATAGGAGGAGGTTCCAAAGAGGGGGAATGAGCTTCCTTACAAACTTTAGGGCATTGTTGCAGGAGATGACCATACTCATGACAAAACTGACATCGAAAAGGTAGAGATTCATAATTTAACTGCTGAATCCATGAAGAAGATCCCAAATAAATTTCCATGGAATCCAGTAGGGGATTATTCAGATCTATCTCAACACAAATTTGGGAAAAATAAATCACCTTTTTATCAACAGTTTGTGTAGCAACTAGCGCAGGCTTTCCCAAGAGACTAGCAATTTTATGTAAGATATCTTCTCGCCAAAACTCCAGGGGGAGGCGAGGAAGATGAACCCAAACAGGAACTTGAGAAGGCATGTCTTTAGCTAAATTAAAACCTGCATGCCATGGTTTAATAAATAATCCATCCTGATTATAAAAATATGGGGCCACCTTCAAAAACTCTACTGTGATCTGCCATATTCGAGAAAATAACCATATAATAGCTATTTGCTGCAAGCATAATTTCCATATCCCCTTCAATCTACCAAGAACGCCGGATCCAAGCTTCCAGAGTGGACAAAGGAATGTGAATCCCAAGAAACTTATAGATCAGAGCATGTCTACTCCAATATGAGACATCTTCTTCCACCAAATCAGGAGAAATAATCAAAACTGGGAAATCTTGGGTTCTAGGAAGACACCCATTAACCTTCTTCATTTTAGGATCAGCACTCGTATAAAATGTATCTGGTTCTTGTGCATGCATGCTTGAACAGGACCCATTATGAGCCTTGTCCATGTGAGAAAGCTCCACAACTGATGCCATAGAAATCTCTGCCATGCAAAGATTGAAGCCAGGAAGAAAAAAAAAAAACCAGAACAGCTGCCAGCAAACAGAAAAAATTCCCGCAGACACCAATCAGAAACAAAACCCACTGCAAAAAAATAAAAAAATACCCCACTACTGAAATGCTTCCAAAAATCCCACACATGCAAACCTGCAACCAAGCTAGGGCGCCTCCATCTCCCGATCACATTTTGGGAACCGCTTCTGTAAAAAACCCTAAACTTTATTCAATTTATATATTATATTTAACAATGGATTATATTTTATTATTATATTATTATTATATACTATCAATTATTATTATATAATATTAATAATGGATTATATTATATTATAAATCTGATTTGTTCATTAATTTATTTTTAATATTTATTGCTAAATCTTATTCTGAAAGTGGGGACATCACAGTCCACTTTTCCCAAAATTTCTTGTCCTCAACTAACATGAACATTCAGCGTGAGTGGTGTCCTACTATGTAATGCTGATATCAAATCCAATGATCTTGAAATGGTAATTTCAACTTGAGATTAGAACTACAATACATTTTCAAATATAAGCTTAATCAAATTTAAAGATTATTATATTCTATTTCAAAATACTAAGAACTTATCTTGATGTATTTTTGTACTTTTCTTCTCCTTTGTAAGTATGTCCTTGTTCCGTGATGAGTCTTGATGAATAATACTAATCCTTAGGGAGATTTCATAATCAAGTTCAAAGCTCTTTTGGGAGGACTTGGTGGGGCTCTAGTTGCCTTATGGCCATTCTAGAATGGTCCTTAAGCTATGTCACCCTCTCATTACATCTTTCTCCTCCTAAGGTCTTATGGATATCATTTACTAGGTATATCCATCCTTATAATCCTTGGGAGAGACTTTATCTCTTTCCAATTCTTATGGGAGAGTCTGTCATTAGGTTTTTATCCCCTTTGGGAGGACTTCATAGGGTTCTAGTTATCTCATAATTAACTTAGAACAATCCTCTAGCTATGATACCATTTCCTCGTGATTCCCCTCCCCTTAAGGCATTGTGGATATCCAGTATTTTCCATATCCATCCTTCCTAGAAGATAGATCTTTCTTTCCGAGGACTTCAGAGATGTGAAATTTCCCTTGTAGTAGGGTGCCCTCATAGTTCTCCCTTACTCACAGTGTAGTAGGGTACCCTCGTAGTTCTCCCTTACTCACTGTGTAGCAGGGTGCCCTGATAGAGGTTCTCCCTTAACTATCATGGAAATAGGGTGCCCTTGGTAGTTCTCCCTCAACGAATTTTGCAATAGGATGCCCTTAGTGGTTCTCTCTCAATCACAATGCAGTAGGGTACGCTTATAGAAATTCTCCCTTATGTGTCACTGTAATGCATGCCCTTAATGATTCTCCCTTAATTGAAAACTTTTTTACTTCTGCAATAGGGTGACCTAGTACTTCTCCCTTCATCCTACTTCAATAGGGTTCCCCTCATGATTATCCCTTAATTGCAGCCCTTTCCCCTCATTTAAATTATATCTTAAATATCTATTAATAATAATAATAATTCCCAGGTCCCAACGACTTTCCCATGTTTTTCTTCCATTAGTACTGGGAAATTGTAAAATTCTATGTGGTCAAAGTTGTGCAAGAATTCTTTGGGTCCAAGAATCTTCTCAAAGAAATCAATGCTACTTTTATGGTTCTTATTCCGAAAGTCACGGGGGCAGACTCAATGGATCTTTTTAGACTCATTAGCTTATGTAATTTGTTCTACAAGATTATTTCCAAAGTCATTACCATCATAACTCTTCATGTGCTCCCCTTCATCATCACTCACCAACAATCGGGCTTTGTCCCTGGACGACAGATCCTAGATTCCATAATGGTGGTGCACAAAGTGATTCATTCTTTAGAAGTAGGTAAGAGGGAAGGTTTTCTCTTAAAGCTTAATCTATCTAAAGCCTATGACCGAGTGGACTGGTCTTTCCAGTTGAAAGTTTTGGGATCTTTTGGATTTAATAGTAAATTTTTCCTTATCATCCATCAACTCATTTCTTCACCTTCATTTTTGGTCTTTTTTAACAGGTCTACTTCAGCCTTCTTCAAAGCTTCTCGGGGCCTGAGACAAGGGTCCCCTATCTCTTATCCTATTTATCATCTTGGCTGAGTGCTCAGGAAGATTGATTTCATCTCATAAGATATCTAGGGAGATGAAAGGCATCAGGTCATCCTCTAGTTTTTCCATTTTCTCTTATTAACAATTCATTGATGACACCATCTTAGGAGGAGAAGCCTCGGTTAATGAGGATAGAGTTGTTAAACACTTACTAGATTCCTATACCAGGGCCACATGCCAATCAATCAACTCTAGTGCAAGAGCTCCCTCTTTTTTATTAACACGCCTGAGGCTAGACAAAGGAGAATGGCAGATATTTTTTGGTGTAGTATTGGATCTCTCACCTCCACCTACTTGGGCCTCCCTCTTGGAGAGATAAACCCTCGGAAACTTTCTGGAATAGAATCATTGATAGATTCAATAGAAAATTGGGAGGGTGGAAGGAAATTCATCTCAGTCAAGCTGGCAAGATTCAGTTGGTCAAATCCACTCTTCAAAACCTTCACATTTATGCCCTTTGCCTCTTTTCTATCCCGGCTAAAGTGGTTGAAGCTATAGAAAAAATCCAAAGAAGATTTATTTGGTTTGGGGTGGAAGAGCATAGGTATTTCCCTTTGATTTCTTGGGACAAAGTTTGTCTCCCTAAAAGGGATGGTGGTCTAGGAATCAAGAGCATTAGGCCTTTCAATAAGGTGCTTCACACAAAACAAATTTGGCTGATTTTCCATGGTAAAGTGGAATGGAGGGATTTCTTCGAGGATAAATACTTGTCCAATGCTTCTTTGAAGTCTTCCTTTGAAAGTGATGATATCCCGAATGGTTCTTGTATTTGGAATGACATTCTCAATGCCAAAGATCTGGCCAAGTCAAAAGCGAAATGGAAAATTGGAAATGGTCACAAAAATATCTTTTGGAATGATAATTGGATTCTGTCTGGGCCCCTGAAAGATATAGATTTCTTTAAATCATGGAAGGATGAATGCACCTTACTTTTTGGGGATAGAGTTTATAATTACAGAGTGGGTAATTCTTGGGTGGATCTATCCTGTGTTTCCCAAGAGCTTTCTTCGTTACTCACTTTTTTGAATGTTATTTCTTTTTCTCAGAATTAGGATGCTCTGATATGGGAAGGATCCCCTAATGGCTCTTTCATTCTGGCCTCTTCCTACTATGTTTAGCTACATCAAGAGGCTACTCCTTTCTGGGCTAAAGCCTGGTTACGTTGCCTTATCCCAATAATCAATGTTTTTTACTAGTTTTTACTTCAAAATCGCATTCTCATGGTTGATAACCTTATCAAGCATGGCATCCCTATCTCCAATAGGTGTGTTCTATGTCAGAGCCAAGTTGAATTTGTGGAACACCTCTTTATTCATTGTACCTTTGTTAGGTTTGTCTGGCAGTTTATCCTGTCCCTTTTGGCTTGCATTGGTGCTTCCCTTCCTCTTTCAAGAACTTCTTCACCCATTGGACCTATCCCTTCAAAAACACTACCTTTCACAAAATTTGGTCATGGGTGCTTCCTCACCTTTGCTAGGGAGTTTGGAAAGAGTGCAATAACCGCATCTTTAGGGACTGTATTACCAATCCCAAAATTATATATGAGAACATATACCATTCTCTTTTGGAAAATTGTGTTACTTGTGGGAATACTAATCCTTTTGTAGGTATAGATGACTCTGCTAATCCCATGAAGACCATAGAGAAAAGACAACACTATACCTGGAGTTGTCCTTCGGAAGGATTGGCCAAAGCCAACTTCGACGGTGCGGCCAAGGGTAACCTGGGCAAGGTGGGAAGTGGTGGTATGATTCAAATTACTTTGGCTAGGGAATTGTTGTTGTCAGCCATCTTTTGGGCACACAAACCAATCACTACATGAAAGCTAATCCACCCCTCCAAGTTAATAAATTAGCTCATGACTTGGGAATCAAAAAAATTTTGTTAGAAGGTGATTCATGCAACTGTAACATATAAAATAGAGATGATTACCTAATGTAGGATAAGATGGATGTTGTTACATTTAAATTAGAATGTTTATTGAAATGTGAGGGGTGAATAAGGTGTTCTATTTTCTTAAATACACAAAGGGAGGATCAAAATTTATTAACCCCAAAAGAAGTCTCAATGCATAAATGAATCAATCGATTGGAGATAAGAATAAAAAAGAAGATCCTAAATACCCATTTATAGAAAAGAATGTGTGACAGTTTTTGATAGATTAAGAACTTGAATTGAAATGAATAGGAGAAAATTACTAACCTTGAAATGTTGCAGATCTAAAGAATTCTATTTTCGGGGGTCTGCACTCAATTTCTGCAAAACTTTGAGACCAGATCTGGAACAGAAATGCAGAGATGAACAAAACTCAAAAATATTTTTCTGTTCTAACATAGTTCTGATTTTGACCCTCAAGTCAATGTCATCATTGACCCAAAATTTTGGATTTTGACCTAGGTTAGAATCGACCTAAAATGTCTCTGACAGGAGATCTTTTTTGGATCCCAAAATTTTTCCAAAAAGGGTATCTGAATCTACACTTTGATCTGCTGTTCTAAACCTGTACTTGCAAGAAAAATGGATTGTTTGTTAGGGGGATGGGTTTTCCATGGCCAAACCTTGGTTTTGGAATTAACATCAAAGAATAATTGAAATTGCATAAGTAAAACAAATTAAATGAACAATTTCACCTTTCTTGTAGAATCCCTTGTGGTGGATTCAAATCCGTGAATCCACAAGTATGTATGCACCAAAAAGGATGTAGAATGTAGGATGTAGGATATCTCAAATCAATTTCTTGTAGATCTTCAACACTAATTTTTAATGAATCTTCGAATAGGGAGAGGCTTGGAGGAATGTGGATGGAGAAATCTTCAACAAGAGGGTTGCATGGAGCTTGAATCCTTCAAAGGTCACCAATGGATCTTCTTGATGAGATAAGTGCTTGAGAAGTGCTTCAATGATTGAGAATGGATGAATGCTTCAATGGGTACTTGGCTTGCATCAAATCTTTCTTCTTCACCTTTGGATTTCACTCTTCAATTCTTGAGCTCTTATGATTATGCTTGATGATTGTTGAAGTGATTATGCTTGGATTTTGTTTCTTATGAACGAATCCACGGGAAGGAGGGATTTATTAATATAAATCATGATTTTTAATGCATTAAATGGTAATGGCTTTTCCATTAATGAAAATTATGAGATAGGCTAGAAAGGAAATCATTACAAATCACACTCGCACACTTATTGGGTGCCCAGATGCTTTGGAAAAACTTATCATTCAAGGCAAAGAAGTAGAACTATTTGGAACAAATTGGAGGAAAAAGGTCTATGTTTTTGTTCTGCCTCCTTTCTATCTGTATTTATGTTTCTTGTGATGGGAGGAGAAAGGCATAGGAGGGAGCCTGCTAAAGATTGTGAAAAATAGAGGTGCCATACCAAGATTTGGAACTACCTTCAAAGTGGCGGCATTTCTACCTTCATCAAGAAGCTTCATGGTGAGAATTCATCTGTGACAAAAATGTTTCTCAAAAGCTGGAATGAAGGAAGTATTGAGATTGAGGGAAGAAATTTTACAGTGATAGAGGATCCCCATAGTTCGAAATAAATTCTACAAAGATCGAATTTTTTTAGATTTGATGATTAGCAACTTTGCCAGAAATGAGAAAGAAAACAAAGAGCTCACCAAAGTTGGAACCACTACCTTCCTGAAGGGATAAAAAGATTGTGGAGGTTCATTTTAAGAGCCATCATCTACTACATCATGCTAGACACCAGGTTTGAAAGAATCCAAACCTACCATTTTGTCCTCTTGAATCATTTTTTCCATGGCATACAGGTGTCTATACCCTTTTATTTGTATGCTTCTATAAATAATAACATTAATGGGTTTAGAGAGACGGCCATAGCTAACCCTACCCTGCATGAAGACCTTTTTCTTTTAATCTTTGAATATTTTAAGGCCCAAATCCTTAGGAAGGAGGTGACTCAGAAAGATGAGATGGAGGCCTCTGGTTCTGACTACATTCCATTGGAGATGGAAGATAGTGATGGTCTACATTCTGAGGATAATGATGAGTATGAAATGAAAAATAACAATCAGGGTTCATCTTCTAAAAAGTGTAGAGTCAGTCTGCAAACCACTAAAAAAGAGAAAATTGTCACTCCTAAAAAATAGAACACCATGGTTATTTCTTCTGCGGAAGAGTACAATGATGAGGAAGGTATGGACATGGATGGTGAGGAGGTTATTTCCAATGGCAAAGGCAAAAAGAGAAAACAACCCACGACGGGTAAACATCAAAACAAAAAGGATAAGAATAAGGATGTGAGAGCTTATTAAAAATCTCCAAAGGAAAATAACTATCGTGTCTCCCCTATTTTAGACCAAAATCTAAAGAGGAAGCTCTAGGGAGATTACCGTGAGACCAATCAAGCTATCCCTTCTTCTCAGAAATCTCAACCCCAAAATACAGGGAAGGATGATAGGCAGGATAACGAGTTATGTTGTTATATGGTAGAAGAAGGGAAGATAATTGGATGACGTGAATT
Organism: Thuja plicata; assembly: GCA_018584345.1. Taxonomy (NCBI): domain Eukaryota; kingdom Viridiplantae; phylum Streptophyta; class Pinopsida; order Cupressales; family Cupressaceae; genus Thuja; species Thuja plicata. The sequence continues at coordinate 233,440 of MU223405.1, read as the reverse complement.
CAATGTCAAAACTACAAAAATGGGGATCACTAGAGAAACTATAAACCCCAAGGTCATTGAAGGTGAGGGAGGCCAAATTAAGTTGGATGAGCTTATCAACGCATTTATGGTGGTGCTTAGTGATAACACTAGGGAGTTTGAGATGGGCCTGCTCAAAAATTCCCAGACTAACATGTTAGATAACTATAGAACCATCAAATGGATATTCCACAAAGTGGAGGATCTTTAAAAAAGGGTTAATGGCATTGACAAGGCTAAAAATGACAGCAATAAAAAGGAACATGAGAATGTGAGCATAAGAGTGCAAAAAATGGAAGATAATATGACTAGCGTAGAAGCTACCCTAAAGAACATAGTGAAGAAAAGCTATAATATCCTTAAAGCATCCAAAGAGCACACCAATACTATCATCGAGAAGATGGAGGAAAAATTAGATGGGATGGAGGCGGTCAACTTGGAATTCAATACTGAACAGAACATTGAACAGGGTCTCGGCAAGAGAACTAGAGTAAGAACCAAGAAGATAAAGGACAAGGACATGGAATTTGATCTCCAGAAGATCAAGGATTCTACAGCTAACATGGAGTTTCTCGAGCCCAAGGCAGCCACCTTGATGGTGGATTTATCTTGAGGGTCCCTGGTCTTTTCTTATGACTCTATTTTATTTTCTTTTTTAGAAGCTCTGTCTTTTTTTTCTCTGGCCTTTGTTGGCCTATTTTGTCTTTTGGCTTCATTTAATTTTAGACTGGGTGAAATGCTTTTTTTTTTTTAACTATGTTTCATGTTTTAGGAACCCTTTAAAACCTATTTTACTTAATCAAAATAATAATAAATTGAGTACATAAATATATTACTTACAATTGCTATATTATCAATTAAAATAAACCTCTAGATTGGTGTCATGGTTATGATTGAACCTCCTTGAATCTTTAGCGGTTTCCTATTCCTTCATCCCTTGATTGGATGTTGTTGAGACTCCCTCAATCATATTTTTTTTTCTTATGTGGTTTTCCTTCTATTTCTGTTTTGAGTTTTTCTTCAATTCTATGGACTTGACTCTTTTTTTCTCACTTATGTCCTAGTTCCCAATGTCATTTACATCTAAAACAAACACCTTTCTTGAACACACCATCTTTCTATTTGAGGGCTTCCTTTCTTTGTCATTAGCGTGCCCTACACCATCGTCCTTAAGTATTTCAATAAACACATATGTGTCTTCTTCTAGGTGGATCAGGGACCATGAGGGAAAGTTTTTGAAATTCATTGGCAAACTCCTCCACTGTTCCATGCTTCTTAAGTTTCCTAAATTCCTTGAAATACTATTCGGGATCTTGCTGATGAAACCTATTGATGATTTTGTGAGAGAATTCTTGGTAAAAGGTTATATGTTGATGCCCTAGGGAAAGAATCCAATCATTCCACTATTCATGTGCTATCCCTTTCAAATAGAGCATGGAAAATTAGAGCACATTCTCTTTGGTCATTGGACCGAGGGTGAATTGCAATTTCTTTCCAAATTAATCACATATTGAATTATAGTCATGACTAAGAGTGGCATAGTTAACATCATTTAGATTAAGTCTCCATGAATCCCCATGAATTGCAATTTCTTTCCAAATTAATCACGTATTGAATTATGGTTTTTGGAAAATGTTGATTTATTTCCAAACTTGCTAATTGGATACCCCATTTTACATAAGTTTCCTACTACGTAAATCCTCATGATTCTTTCTCTTGTCCTTCCTACCTCTATCCCTATCAATGTTGGATGATGATTCCATCCTTATATCTTCAAATAGAAATGAGAAGTCATGTCATCCTGCCAATAGACATGATCCATGCTTGTTTCCTTTACAAATCACATCTTCCCCTAGTCACGACTAAGAGTGGCATAGTTAACATCATTTAGATTAAGTCTCCGACCTTAGTCAATCTATGATCATATCCCATCTTAATTGATAAGGAATTGTTATTAAATCTTCCTAAGTTTCCAACCCATCTTATATTATTCTTTTTTATATAATTAAATAATATAAGCGTTATTTAATAATTCATTATTTATTTCATTATTTTTAAATTATGTTTTTTTTTTTTTATATTAACCATAATTTATATTAAACACAAAGGATATTTACATTGAGAGTTCACAACATCATATTCTTACAAAATTATAGTGTCCCAATTATATGCAGGGATAATCCAAATAACAGAGTTTAGATATTACGAGAAACCTTTAGAAACAAAAAAGTGTATCAAATAGAGCCACATAAACAATACTATCTAGGGAACCAGGTCATCTATGGCCTCTGATGATTAGCCCACTTGAGGCACAGGTCACCGTGAAAGATAAGATTGTAGGGATTAGAAAAATATGCCTCCCTTGGCAGTGGAGGCATAACAGCTATAGGTGGAATATAAATGGATTCCACTCTAGTAGGTTGCTAAGCTGTCAGTTGGTCATCTAGGAATGACCTAGCTGATCCACTACTGGAGCTCCCCTATTTTGCAATCTTAGCTATCTCATGTTCAACTATCTCGATGAAGCCCTGGTCATCTCCCACCTCTGCTTGTTGGACCCGCTCCTCTTCCTCTATTATTGTTCTTGTGTCAGTCCTTAACCTTGGTAACCCTCTCTATTCCTTGTTTTGCTTGAGCATCTGACCAATGGTGATATCAAAATCAAATTCAGTATCTTCCTTGGTATTCATATTGTAAGAAATTTGGTCTTTGTCCAACACTTCTTTGATGCCTCGTATAACCCTTAGTTCTTTGTGTTCCTTCACCTGCATCACCATGGTGACCTGCAAGGAGACATTGTAAATGATGAGCCTCCGTAGAGACTCAGTGAGAGAACAATGCCTACTATTGAATATACTATCATTCCTAAGTTTCCAGATATACCATAGTATATGATAGGAAAGAGAATCCCAGAATTGATTAAAACCATTGCTCAGACCCGGCAAGGAGCTTGAAATAACATCAAAAACATGAAATTTGGCCCCAAAACTAATCCAAAAAGGTTCCACAAGCCGGTTGAAAACTGGCAGTCAAAAAATATATGAGGAATGGTCTCAGGGGAAGAGTAGAAGGAGCACTGGAAAGGTATACCGGAGTGTTCCTTAACTGGTAACCTATGCAAAAGGAAATGCCACAAAAAAAAGAGGATCTTGGGTTCAGCAGGGGTGTGCCAGAGCTTGGCCAGAGATCTACTCCACACACTGGGGTCAAGGTTTAGGTGCCACTTGGAATTAAGATGGTCATAAATCTCTTCTATTTTGGTGAGAATTATATATATACTCTTAACTTTGGTTTGCAGTAAGGAGGTCCCATCCTTCCACTTGACGAGGCCCATTCTATCTGAGTCCACTGAGGTGTCTATGGGGAGGCTAAGGTGAGAGAAAGAATCTATAATAGTGGTGTATTTCCTCCAATGTGAGGAGGGGAGTTCAAATCTAGATTCCAATGTCTCCCATGGTATCAGATTCTCCTCTTCAATGATGTCTGAAAGATAACTAATGCCCAAGGAATTCCATTTCTTTGCTGAACATCCCTGTAGTTGACCAAGAGGTTTACTCCCTTTATATAGGTTCCACTAGATGGATATTTCCCCAAAAATGTTAAGCAATTGATCCAGAAGGTTACTGTCAGCTAGGCAGTGTCTAACTTCTTCCCAACCCTTCCAAATAGACTAAAAAACCTCAGAACCTGCCACTGTAACTCGGAATTTCCCTGTCATCAGATCAATTAATGGAAGATTCTTCCAATGTCTATCCTGGGAAGGGGAGCCTCTTGTGATATTGTGCCTTACAAGAATCTTCCAAGGTTCATTTCCCTATGCAGCTTTGGCTACCCACTTGACTGCAAGTGCATTGCCTTTCCATCTGAGGTCTTTCAATCCAAGACCTCCTTTCTCTTTGGATCTAGTGCACCAATCCCATCTCACCACATGGGCCTTTTTATTACCTTTACCATATGACCAAAGGTAGTTCCTGATTGCTTTCTGAATGCATCCAATTTTTCCTTGGTTAAATAGCCAGGCTAAAGAGTAATATATATGATAGGCTACTAGAATATTTTGGAATACTTGGAACCTTCCTGCCAGTGACAGGTACCTATTTTCCCACTTCTTTAGCTTCACATCTATCTTTCCCTTCACCCAATTCCACATGCTTCTAAGATCTGGTTTAACCAAGAAGGGAATTCTAAGATACCTAACTTGATGAAGTGGGCCTCCCCAGGTAAACCCAAACTGATTACACCAATCTGGAGGTGATTCTTCCCACCCCAGCAAAGTTGACTTAGCAATGGACACCTTGCTACCTAAGGCTAGGAAAAACATATCCAGCTTGTCCATGAGATGCTTGAAGTTAACTTCAATCATATCCACCATGAGGGATGTGTCATCAGTAAACTGGATGTTTATGAGTTCTTCTCCATTGGGTAGTTCAATCCCTCTAACTTTTGGGGATAAAGTGTTATCCCTTAAAATAAGGAATCTGCTGCAATTACAAACATGGCAGGTGCCAACGGGATACCTTGTCATATAGACCTGGTTAGGTGGAATGGTCTAGACCTCTCTCCATTTACTTCCACCATTGCAGTGGCTCCATTCATTAGAGTCCAGACCATCTTGTTAAATTCTTTAGGGAACCCCAAGGCTTCCAGCATGGTAGCTATGAATTACCACTCTATTCTATCATAGGCCTTCTCATAATCTATTAATAGCATGCTAGCCTATTGGCTAGAGAATCTTGCCCAATCCATAGTCTCCCAGCATGTGATGAGATTTTCCAAGATATATCTCCCTTTAACAAAGCCAGTTTGAGTGGGGCTGATAATCTTGGGGAGGATATCAACCAATCTTCTTACTAGCACTTTAGCCAGGATCTTATAAGATACATTTAGCAGGGTGATGGGTCTCCAGTTCTTAATCAGAGTTTTATCTCCTTCTTTGGGGATAAGCTTAATGCACCTAGTATTAATCTTTGTCCCCAGGGTACCTTTATTAATAGCTTCATTGTATACCATTAGCAGATCTTGGGTAATCTAGTCTATGTTACATTTGTAAAACTCAACCGGCAGCCCATCAGGCCCTGGGGCTTTGTCATTGCTCATATGCTCAATGGCTTCAATGATCTCTTTAGTAGATAGGGGCCTACTCATGGTTACTGCATCCTATGCTAGGAGAGTGGGATGGATAATATTTTTCACCTTGTCCCTCATCTCTCTCATACTTGAACCTGTGTGCTCAGATGTGAATAGGGTGGAGTAGTAGTCTGCAAAGGCATGAAGAATGTCCTCTTGAGAGGACAGAGTATCCCCATTTTGGAAAATATAATTGATACTATTCTTAGCCTCCTTGGCTTTAAGCAACTGAAAAAAGAATTTGGAACTTCTGTCTCCTTCTTTGATCCAATTAGCCCTGGCCCTAGCTTTGGCTCCATTAATCTTATAATGTTGCAACCTCCTAAGCAAGTCTCTATTCCATGCTATCCTACTACTAGCTTCTTCATCAGTAGGACAATTCTAGCTTCTCAGCTCTGCAGTGTAGAGATCCTTCTGCAGCTCTGATTCATCTCTCCTAGCATCCTTAGCCCTCTTCCTTCCAACCACTTGGAACAGAGTTTTCCAGCTACTTGTGCCCTGGTTCTAGCACTTAATTTCACTCTGGTGCTTAGCCACTCCATTATTGAACCCCCTAATTAGGAGGGTGGCATCTTGGATATCCTCACTCTTTAGCAGGGATGTGTTAAGGGCAAAGGACTTTCCACCTCTCCTAGGGGTTGGGCATCTTCCTAGTTGGAACAAAGATGAAACTATTGGATGATGATCAGACAGAGAATATGGTATCACCTTGATGCTCTCTCCCCCAATCTCATTCCTGAAGCTGAAAAAATCTCTATTAGCATAAATTTTATCCAACCTGTAGTATATCCTCCTATTTCCCTTCTGGTAGTTAGACCAGGTATGCCAGATACCTTTATGATCCTTCTTCTGTCCTGCTATTGGATAAAATAGCCTAAGCTTACTGATCATTTTAGACCAAATAAACTTTTCATTACCTTTCCATTCCATCCTAGTCCCTCCTCCCTTGTCCTGGGGAGACTCAACCATATTAAAATATCCTGCCAAAACCCAAGGAATATCCTTCAACTTGCACATCCACTCCCATAATTGAATTGTCATAATGGTCATTTGGTTCATAAACTGAGCAGATACCAAACTCTGAGTCTCCATCCCTACATCTCACCCAGACCGCTCTATTACATGGGGAGGAGCCCCGGCCAGAGACAAGGTTGGCCCACTTGGGGTGAATTATAATGGCACTCCCCCCTTTACCTCTCAGGTGATGGGTGAAGACACTCCTGGCTTCTGACCAAATGAATTTTAATGCAACCTCTAAAGAGAAACCTACTACTTTGATCTCCTATAGCAAAAGGAAATCAAATCCTTTCTGCATCATATTGAATCCCTTAACTACATATTTCTTGTCAGGGAATTGTAGACCCCTCACATTCCAAGATTCTAGTTTGAATTCCATTCCTAACTTAGGAATCTTGTTCCATAGGAGCTTGAAATCTCTTAAAACAATTGGGGAGGGGTCTCTTCTGAATCTTTGAAGGCTTGATGTTGGAAGTGTGATTAGGAGGTCTACCTCTCTTCTTCCTGATTGGGGGGGCTCACCATCATCCTGGTGTGAAACCACATCAGCTTTGCCATTCGTGTCTGATTCTCTAGTAATGGGATTCCTGAGCTTCTTCTTAGCTTGAAAGACAAAATCCTAGGGTACCCCTTGCACTGCTCCACTCACAGCTAATTCCATCCCTACAACTTCTCCTTCTTCCAAATCTTCCTTTGATTCACTAGGGATGGGAGCAGGTTGAGCTCTATTATCAGAATGAAACTCCTCAATTGGGGGAGATAGACAACGGAGGGGAACCTCTAGGATCTGGAGGGCTAGGATAACTATGAGGGAGAAATTATTAAGTCTCTCCTCCTTATCATATGCCTCTCTGATGGTATCGAGGGCACCAGATGGCCAGCTCTCTCAGGGACTTGCACTATTCTGTTTGGGAGAGTCATTTTCGAGGCTAATGTGTGAAGCATTAGGATCCTTCTTTCTGAGGGTTGCTATCATTTTGATCTTATTGAGGACTATTTGTTGAGCATTAGGCTTACGATTATGGGAATTTGAGTCCTTCAGCTTTAGACCAAAGTCTAAGCTCTCGACATCAGGTAACTTAGCAACCTCTTCAAAACAAGGGCCAGTAGGGGGCTTGCATCCACTATCATTGTTAAAAGCATTCTTGAGAGACTCAAGAGAATATGTAAAGGCTACCAAGGTCTCAAGAATAGGAACCTTTATATTATTAGTGGGGTTCAATTTTTCAGAGAAATCAGGAAATTTTCTACTATTTCCAGACTTGGGATTGGGATTCTTGCCACCCTTGGGCCTCGGGTTGGGGTTCTTTTTCAAAATTAGGGGACAGTCGTGTCTTTGCTGGCCTTCCCTTCTACATAGAAAAAAAGAGTTTAGACCTCCTAAAAAATAAACAGGGAAAAAATGGAAGGTGTCACCAAGTTCAAAATAGAAACCCCCTGGGAGGTCAATACCTGGGTTGATGTTGATCAAAATCCTGGAATCAGTGTGCGGCAAAAGCATATCAGTTTTATCAACACGGAGCACCGAGCTGAAGGGCTCTAGGGCTTGAGGAATCATATTCCATAAATATGGAGGGATGCTACCTAGGGTAATCCATCTAGGGGTTGAAAGGGAAAGAACCTCATTATGCACTACATCAGGCGACCATGGGAGGGCTCTGAAATTGGTGGTTCCTATTTTCCAAAATTGTCTAGCAATAATTTCCTTTTGGGATTCAGGAATTTTGAGAAAAATAAGAAAGATACCTTTCTGGATCATACGCAGGAAATAAAAATGAAAACCATACCTTTTACCCCAAATATTATGAAGCCATTCATTAAGAAAAGTTCTAGACAAAAGTTTATTAAGGTCCTGAGCGGCCAAAAAAATAGCAGAGTTCCTAAGCGAGTCATTTTCCTTCTCAATGACTAAGGCCATCTGAGCATTAGGTTTGACAACACAAACATTAGAGGGTATAGAATCCTCACCTCCAGCATTGGCTCCTCCATTTCCTTTCGTGGGAGGGGCTCCATCGAGCATGAACTTGGCTTCAGGCGGAATAACGACTTCCTCGTTGAGCACCTGCTTACAGGATTTTCCTTGCACTCCCGCAATCTGTCCAGGTGATTGTGTTGCCATCAAATTAGGGTAACCACTAAGTATAGGGGGCGCATAAAATGCTCTTCAGTTAGCCAAAGGCCGAGGACATCAACGTCCTCTCAATTGCAGAGCGAATTCCTAGTTTTTTATTTTTTATGACATTCTTAAATTATGTTTTAATATTATTATTTGAAATATTATATTATTATATTATATATAATATTTAACAATAGATTAGATTTTTTTATTACATTATTATTATTATTATTATTATTATTATTATTATTATTATTATTATTATTATTATTATTATTATTATTATCAGTTATTATTATATAATATTAATAATGATTATATTATATTTTATAAATTTGATTTGTTCATTAATTTTTTTTTAATATTTATTACTAAATCCTAATCTAAAAGTGGGACATCACAATCTGCCCTTCCCAAAACTATTTTTCCTTAAGAAATGTTAACCTTCAGCGTGAGTGGTATCCTTCTTTGTAACTGTGATATCCAATCCAATGACCCTGAAAATGGTAATTTCTATTAGAATAAATGAGAGGGGGGTGAATCAATTAGAATCATTCTCCTCACAAATTATCCTACAGTCCCAAATTTCTCCAGATGTATACCAAAACAAATTCAAATATAAAACTCAGCTCGGTGAAAATGTATTCTATAATCTAAAACTCTCATCAATAGTGTTTACCAAATATCAGTAAAATAATACTGTGATTACCGATCTAGGTCAATAAAGTAAAGTGTAAAGTAAAATAACAATCCACAACATTCATGCAAATTGACACATAGATTTTTAACATGGAAACCCTGCTAAGGGAAAAAACACCTGGGACTAGTAACCCAAAATATTTTCACTCTTCTGAAGTGAGCTCGGTGAAGATCCAACCCTATTAAAGGTTATAATACACACTATTAAATGTGACCTGGTTAGAGGATTTAAAACTAAGAGTTTTCTCTTGACCATGCATTCACTATGGGGTCAACAAGAAACACTCAACATTCTCTGAATTTTATAATAAAGACTTCACTATCCTACTCGATTAAGATATTTATCTGTAACAATGGTTAAATTGATATAGTAGTGATATGATTCAAATATAATTTTTTTTTGCAGATATTTAGATCTATGATAAGTACATAATACCTCTGATCAATTTGTACTTCTTCAGTTCATCTCATATCTCTTACTTGTTATGCTTGGTAATCCTCTTTCCTCTGTCACTCGGTGATGTCTATAGAAAATGCTCTTGGTTCTCTCTTTAACTAGTTTGATCAGTCATGCATAAAATCGCATGTATGTGCATCAGCTATAGCATCTTTTTCATAATGAATCTCTTCTCTCTTATATAGACATCATCGCTCATTTAATTTCCATCCTTCAGATTTTACTTCTTAATCTTCATCATTCTTTTTCCCACTTGATCCTTCCTCGGCAGTTGTGTTAAAAACACATTTCAATCTTTGTCGTCTGATCTTCCTTGAATGTTCATAATTGTTTGATCAAATAACAAACATTATCTTTTACCTCAAAATCATCAATTGCCAGCTCAGCATCCTAGTCGGCCTCAATTCGAATAAACTACTCGGTCCTAGTATTAACCATCTTGTGTCAACGATACCTAGCTCAGTTATCATTGTTCTTGGTATACACTATGTTTTACTCGGTTATTATTGTCTCTCGGTGTATACAAAACTCCTCATTTACCGACCACATAAACATTTGTTTTTCTAGATCTCCAAATTATAACAAATTTTTTCCACCATAAAAATACTCAAATAAGTTGACATCAATGAAAATACATTAACTGGTAATGTTTATCATCACTTTTGCAACTCAGTTGAATATCAACAAATGACTTCAAACATATAATCAGTTGTAGTTCATCAATTTCAACTTCAGATTATAACTACAATACATTTACAAATATAAGATTAAGCAAATTTGAAGATTATATTATTTAATTGAAAATACTAAGAACTTATCTTGATGTATTGTTGTACTCTCCTTCTCCTCTGTAAGTATTTCCTTGTTCTATGATGAGTCTTGATGAATTATCCTAATCCTTAGGGAGATTTCATAATCAAGTTCCCAGCTCTTTGGGGAGGACCTCCTGTGGCTCTAGTTTTCTTATGGCCATTCTAGAATGGTCCTAAAGCTATGTCACCCTATCCTTATGACTTTCTCCAATTAAACGGATATCATTTACTAGGTATATTCATCCTTATAATCCTTGGGATAGACTTTATCTCTTTCCAATCCTTATGGGAGAGTCCATGATCAGGTTCTTAGCCCCCATGGGAAGACTTCCTAGTGCTTTATTTATCTCGTAATTAACTTAGAATAATCCTCTAGCTATGATTTTATCTCTTCACAATTTCCATCCCCTTAAGGCCTTATGGATATCCAATATTTGGAATATCCATCCTTCCTAGAAGATATATCTTTCTCTCCTATGCCTTCAGAGATGTGATCTCTTCCTTGTAGTTATGTTCCCTTGTAGTTCTCCCTTACTCACTGTGTAGTAGGGTTCTCTAATAGTGGTTCTCCCTTTGTAGTCCCCCCTCAACTAATTTTGCAATAGGATGCCTTAGTAGTTCTCCATCAATCACAGGGCAGTAGGGTGCCCTTATAGAAGTTCCTCCTTATGTATCACTGTAATGGGTTCCCTTAATGATTCTTCCTTAATTGAAACCTTGGGTACTTCTACAATAGGGTGCCCTAGAATTTCTCTCTTAATCGTAGTGCAATATGGTGTAATTATAGAGTGATTCTCCCTTAACATGCTACTGTAATAGGGTGTCCTTATATAGTGGTTCTCCCTTAATTGTATTGCAATAAGTTGTACTTATATAGTGGTTCTCCCTTAACATGCTACTATGTGGGTTGCGAGATGATTGAGGAATGATGTGTTGACAAAAAAGAGTGGTGGATAGGAACTTGGATGGTGAATATCCCATTTAATACATAATTTAATGGGAAGATGGTTAGACGAGGTAATATATGGCGAAGGAAAAACTAGCAAGTCTTGGGAAGTCACAAAATAAAAAAAATTTGAGGATATCATGGCACAATCAAGCCTCTCAAAAACCCTGTCAAAACCGGCTTGATAATTTCTCCAAGTATGTGAGGTCGCATGTGGGATGCGGCAATCGAGATTGGGATAAAAAAGACCTAATTTATTACATATGTAAAACCAGATCTTTGTTTCTCCAGCTGTCTAATAAAAAGGAGAAATTTCATCCTTATAAGAAGCCACCTCAATCATATTAAAATCACCACATAAAACCTAAGTGGCATGTGGCAATGAATCAACAATCCATTTGCATTAAAAATCTCTTTCCACAATGTCATTGGGAGCATAAAGACTAATAACACCAAAATGATGATTGTTAATATTAAAAAGAATCTAACCAACCTATGCATTGGGTCTCTCCATGTTTGATAATGGATTTTTTCTAGTGTGGATCCAATAATGTAACTACCCCTCCTCTACTAGCCTCGTGGGAGGATGAAAAAACCAAACTTTGGGGCCAAATGACTCTGCAGGTGGCAGAAAGAAGAAATCCTACAATCTTAATTTCATGAAAGAATAAAACATCTAAATGAGGAAATCAACGACAAAAATCTCTAAAATTATGTTTTCTTGGGAGGTCCGTAAGACCCATGATATTACAAGAGATAAAATTCATTAAAAATATTCATTCATGGTGTCCTCCTCCCCAAGTGAGGAAAATATGTTATATAGGAAGGAGGAGGTGGAATTGAAATCTGGGTAAAGGTCACCTGGCAAAAGAGGATGCCTCTTTAGCCCTGCAATGTCAAGCTCATCATGGCCAGAAGGGATGCCAGAGTGACAAGGGAAGGAGCCATTGAACTCTATTAAAGTAGAGGGTGGAGTGAGAAGAGGTAGAAGATTCATGGAGATGGTTGGAGGAGTGATCATCGAATCCAATGAGGATGGACAATTCCCTCGAGAAATAGGGTGTGACATGATCTTGGTGGTCTTCAATGGAGCTGATGAATTACTGGAAGCCTTCTTAGGCTAAAGTGTCTTTCCTTGTTTTCCCTTACAAACCATAGTATTCCATGATGCCTCTACTTTATTATCTTATTTATTAGTGTCTGTGGGACAAGGAGCGACTCATTCCTTAGGAAGAACCCTAGGCCAAGAAGTCGCTAAAGGACAATCCTTAATATTGTGATCTGTAGAGTGGAAACAGAAACAAGTATTGGGTAAATTTAAATACATTGCCTTCTGTGTGAAAGAGCACCCTCCAATCTAGATATCTAAGGACTCACGGAGGTCCTAGGAAAGATCAACCTCTACACAAACCCTCTTTTGAGGGTGAGCATGATAGGTTTGGTCAGGTTCCAAACAGACAACCCGACCAAGCGATTGAGCTATGTTTTGCAGGAAATGCCAAGTTGGCAGAGGCAAACTAGGAAATTATTTGACCCAAATAAGTATTTTAAGTTTCTTATCATTAAAGATGGTAAAGTCTCTCAACCATGTCTAGAAAACTAACAAGGATGTGCGAATAAACTAGGGACCATGCTTGAGATCACCGTCAACATGTGATGTCTTCCCAAAGAGAAAATAGAAAAAACCTTTAGTAAGGTTTTGGACACCATCTAGGTGGACCCCATTAGGGGCCTAGGATTTGGTGACCTAATATTTAAGCACACTCTTAGATGGGATTCTACCAACAAAATAACAATTAAGAGTATGACTCTCTAGCTAGTCATAAGCCTGGTCAAAATCTGACACCAACAAAACCACATCAGGGGTAGAAGACTTACCTCATGGAAAACCTTGGGGATGAATTTCCAAGGATGCTTTCTCGGTGGAGCCATTAGTGCTAACAGCCAACACTTCGGCACCAACAATAATTGTTGAGCCAGAATTGATTGCCTCCATTAAAACCTAAATTCCCGCAATCAATGTGGTATGATAGCTATGTACAGAAGACCTAATATGGAAACACTAAGGAAGATGCAAAATATATTTGTAGAGCTTAATTATCATCATTCGACCAAAATCCTTTTTAGTTCCAATCTCTTTTAAAGAGGCAAAGTAATTTTGTGATAACGGTGATCTATAACAAATGTTGGGAATTTATTTGGGGAATGGTATACCGTTTCCCAATGAACCTTCTACAAGCCACTTCCTAACTCCATGCATAAGATCATGGAAATATTATTTTATCTTTAAAATTCAAGATGAAAAAATATATCATACATTTAAAATTAGCTAGCAGTAACATGCTAAAGTATTCAAATATTAGCATTCCAATAAAAGATAATATAAACTCATATAATACATAACTGGTAGCCATATTTTTTTCAAAAATCAAAGATAATGTAGAAATTATATGTAAGGTTGCATAAGAGAAATTTGGGTGATTAAGATACATTCAAATAAGTAGTTGTGCAACCAACATGTTTTGGATAAAGATTGAGTCAAACAAATTAAATTAAATTGAAATAAATGCATATTCAAGATAATATGACACAAGGAAAATTATCATGAAATAATGCACACAAATAAGTTAAGTAAAACATTAGAATTTGAAACATAAAATTTTTAAAAGGTAAATAAAGAAAAGGTGATTACAATATTGGATAATAAAATTAAAATTAAAAAACTTTAAAATTAAGAAAACATCAAATAGATTTTAAATACAAGGAAAATCTTAAAAAGAAAAATAATTAATCTAGGAAGAAATAAAGTTATATTATAAATAAGAAAAACATAAAGAATTAAAAAGATAAGTTTCGGAAATTGAAAATATAAGAATAATATGTGAAAAATAATAATTTATAAAATTGAATAGTCAAATAAATAGAAGAAATAAATTAATTTAAAAAGAAAAATAATAGATGTAAAAAGAAATACAAAATAATAACAAGAACAAAAGATACTTAAAAAAAACTAACAAAAAACTAAAAGATACTAAAAAAAACCTAACAAAAAACTAAAAAAGAGCCTAAGAAACTATCAAACAAAAAAAACGCATAAGAAAACAAACATAAAGAAAATTTTAATTAAATAAAGAAAACAACCATTCTTATCCACAACTTTTCTCGGCCTCTTCCTCCCAACTTTACATTCCAATTTTCTTCAACCAGGGATTTAATGGCGAAAGAAGTAAACGAGGCTGTAAAACGAGTATGTGTGACTGGAGTAGTGGGATACATCAGATCGTGGTTAATCAAAAATCTGCTAGAAAGGGGCTACACTGTCAACATTACTCTTAGAAACCCAGGTACTTATTTTTTAAGCGCAGAATATAAAAACTAACAAAATAGTTAAAGAGTTATACATTAAATCATTGCAGTTGTATATGTGTTGGTCATATGCAGAGGACGGGCCAAAATCTAGGCCATTGTTGGAGTTGGCAGGTGCAAATGAAAGGATTAAGCTCTTAAAATCTGATTTATGTTTAGAGGGCAGCTTTGATACTGCAGTGCAGGGTTGTCATGGAGTTTTTCACGTGGCAAGTCCCATGGATTTCACAAAACCTAATCCAATAAACACATGATCAAATGACTCTTTACCTCTTTATTCAGAATAACACTTAAATAGGTTTCTAAGACTTTGAGGAGTGAATTCATGTTTTAGGATGATTTTATTGTACCTGCTGTAAATGGGACACTTAATGTTATGAGAGTCTGCGTAGGAGCTAAATCTGTTAGACGTGTAATTCTTACTTCATCAATTATAGCAGCTTCCCCAATGAGCGACAAGGGGGAATTCATCCAAACATGCCTTGATGAAAGGTGTTGGAGTTCCGTAAGTTACTTTAAATCTCAGCCAACTAATTCAGCTTGGTATATGACAGCTAAGACATTAGCAAAACAAGAAGCCCTTAAATATGGGCTTAATAATAACATCGAGGTCATGACCATTCTACCAGGTGTGGTATCCGTCCTTGGTTTACAAAAAATACCACTTCTCCAACATCTTCTTGAACAATATTATCTCTCACTAGAGGTATAAATTATTTGTGTGTTTATTCATAATTTTTTATTCATGATTCTATATAGTTCTTATGTGACCACTTTTAACAGGAAATGATGAGTATTATGAAGTGCTCAAGTTTTTGGATTTCATGTTGGGATCTGTACCTTTCATTCATATTGATGACACTTGCAGTAACATCTTGGTAGGTGTGAACACTCTTGTATCACTCATTCGAAAAACTACAGTGTCACCTATTCCAAAGCTGAAAATGTCAGTAGTAGGTTTTCAAAATGGAAGCTCTATTAAGTTCGGCTACTCCTGGGCGGTTTTCTAAAATGGAAGAACTATTTTCTAAACAGAAGGAAGGGAAGGAGGGAGATTGGACTATAGTCAAAAATAAAAAGAGCAAGAGGGACCCCTCCCCGATTTCTCCAATAGCTACTAGGAGTAAGAAAAAAGTTGATCTGGGTGTCAAAACTAAAACCCCAGGGTAGAAAAAATTGAGCCAGATCTGGCAAGAAGAAGCCTGTAAGAACATTGTGGATGAAGCCCAAAAGACCATCCAGGAATATTGTACCTCTAGTTATTAATGAATTTAATCTCCTAGAATGCTCATGGCCTTAGTGGGCCACATAAGCAGGATGTAATAAGGAATATGATAAGAGATCACAGACCCGATGTTATGCTAATACAAGAAACTAAGATGAAAAGGGATAAACTGGAATGCATACAGTTTTGTAAATCTATGGATAGGGTTGCTACTAGCTCTGAAGGGGCTTCTAGAGGACTTCTGAATCTATGGAACTCTTCTCTCATGACTCTCGACATTGTCTATGAATAAGGTAATGTGTTGCTTCTGAATCTCACTAATATTAAAAATAAGGAAAGCTGGTTCATCATGAATATCTATGCTCCAAATTCTAAAAAAGGGCAAAGGTATTTTTGGGATAAACTTGAAAATATTGTGTCAATGCTTAATCTTTCTAAATGTATTATCATGGGTTATTTCAACACCCATCTAAAAGAAGGGGAGAAATTGGGAGGGATCACCCAAGATTCGAAAAGCAGGCAGGAGCTCATGGATTTTATCAATGATCAAGGCCTCTTAGATATGGATTTTCAAGGGGAAAATTTCACTTGGAGTAATAGGAGAACGAGGAAGGAGTGTATCCAAGTTAAACTCAACAGAGATTTCATCATGGTGGATTGGATGAACTCCCACAACCGCATCCTCTCTTCTCTAGTGTGGGGTTAAAAGCATAATAATTTGTCACCTTTTAGGACAACTTATCAGCACAGCTGAATTTTAGTATTTCTAACTAAAAATTAATTTTGGCCAAACATATGTTCTAGCTAGATTCATTATAGTTAAGTTAGATAAGGTTTTTAACTTTTTCAATTGGAAATGTCTATTAAATGCATGTTTTATACCACTTTGAGGCCAATTATTGTAGAAATAAAATTATTTCAGAAAACTGACGTTTCAATAAATCTAAGACTTTTTAATGATATTTTTTTTAAAATACAAAAATACCCTTTTGTAGAGATCAGAGTCAAGAATATCTCGTATAGATTTTATAGTGTTTTGATTATATATAGTCTATTATAATTAAAAAATATTGCAAGTAGGCATTTTAACAGTCAAGGAGATGTTGATTCAGAGAAAGAAAAAAAATAGTAAAACATATGGTGCACTAGAAGAGAGATTCCTCTTCAAGAATATATATTTCTTTTTTTGATTGGTATATATTTGTTATGAAAAATATGGCGGGAGATGAAAACAGTCAATTTCAGGTGAGTTGGAATTTAAATTGTTATAAAAGAGAAAATATAGGTCAAAAACCAATTTTTATTTCTTCATGCACTAGCTATATATGTCATTTATAACATATTTTGAAATTAGGGGAAAAATATTTATTTACATATAATGTTTTGGTGGGAACTAGACCCCTAATTTTCAGCATGTTTCTGCAACTAAAAAATTGTCTTTAAACATTAAAAAAATATATCAAAACTTATTCAAAAAAAATATTAAAAATATTAATCATAAAATTCATCCATTTTAAAACATTTTATTAGTTTACATCATCTTCAAATTCCAAACATAAATGTCACTTTTATACTATTGAAGTTGAACAACTTTGATTTTGTCATCCTTTTCCTTTGTAAAAGGGTGACAGATTATTGTGCTTTTACTCGTGGATTTGGTTGGATCATCCCCCCCTTTCTCTTATTCTTGACACTATAATAAAGCAAAGAAACTTCCCCCTCAGAATTGAGAAGATGTGGACCACACATCCTAACAAAAACAACAAGATAATGGAATGGTGGAATATTGATGTTAAAGGATCGGCTATGTTAAGAGCAGCCAAAAAACATAGAAATGTAAAGATAAACATTAAGATCTAGAATAAGAGGGAATTTAGGGACATTTTCACCTCCAAAGAGAAGGCCATTTCTGACCTTGGCATTATCCCAAGAGGAATTCTAGAGGAACATATATAATGAGATCAACCTTAATAAAGAAAAACTTCTACTCTTGGAGTATCATAATGTGATTGGTAAGGATGAAATGTATTGGAAGCAGAGATCCAGATCCATATGGCTAAGGGAAGGAGACCAAAATACCTTTTTCTTTCACTTATCCACCATGAAACACAGGGAAACTAACAGAATTAGTAGCATCAGAAGGGGGAAGCAAATATTGAAGGATGATAAAGGCATCTCTTTAGTTGTTGTGGACTTCTTTATCACTTATTTCTAAATATCTTCACCACCAAGATCAGGATCAAGAGGATCTCTTGAGAAATATCCCCAATTTCATCACGAATATCCAGAACAAAGCTTTGTCAGCTATCCCTAATAGTGACAAAGTTAAAAAATCCCTAGACTCTCTTTTGGGAGACAAGGCCCTGGGCCTCGACGAATTTCCCATGTTTTTCTTCCATAAGTACTGTGAAATTGTCAAATGTGATGTGGTCAAAGCTGTGGAGGAATTTTGTGTCTCCAAGAATCTTCTCAAATAAGTCAACGATACTTTTCTGGTTCTTATTCTGAATGTCACAGGGGTGGATGGTATGGATATTTTTAGACCCATTAGTTTATGTAATTCATTCTACAAGATTATTTCCAAAGTCATTAAAATTAGAACTCTTCATGTGCCCCCTACATCATCGTACAACAACAGTCAAGCTTTTTTCCTGGTTGACATATCCTGGATTCGATTATGGTGGTACACAAAGTCATTCACTCTTTAGAAGCATGCAAGAGGGAAGGATTTCTCCTAAAGCTTGATCTATATAAAGCCTATAACCGGATGGACTGGTCCTTCCTGTTGAGTGTTTTGGGAGCTTTTAGATTTAATAGTTCTTTCTACAGTGTCATCCTTCAACTCATATCTTTGCCTTTCTTTTCACTCTTGGTTAATGGGTCTCAATCAGCCTTCTTCAAAGCTTCTCTAGGCCTGAGATAATGAGATCCCTTGTATCCTATCCTTTTTATTATCTTAGCTGAGATTTTGGGAATATCAATTTTGTCTTGTAAGTTTTTTGGGAAGCTCAAAGGCATCAGGCCGTCCTCTAGTTTTTCCATTTTCTCTCATAAAAAATTTGTTTACGACACCATCCTGGGCGCGGAAGCCTTGGTTATTGAGGCCAGAGTTGTTGAACACTTACTGGATTCTTATACCAAGGCCACTGGCCAAACTATCAATTGGTTCAAGAGCTCCCTCTTTTTTATTAACATGCCTGAGGAGAATGATGAATATCTTAGGCTATGGTATTGGCTCTCTCCTCTCCACCTACTTGGGCCTTCCTCTTGGAGCTAAACTCCCAAAATCTTTCTAGAACAATCTCATTGACAGATTCAATAGAAAATTGGCAGAATGGAAGGGTATTCATCTCAGTCAAGCTGGCAAGATTCAGCTGGTCAAGTCCACTCTCCAAAACCTTCCCACTTATGCACTTAGCCTCTTTTCTATCTTGGCTAAAGTGGTTGAAGCTATGGAAAAAATTTAAAGGAGATTCCTTTGGTTGGGGGTGGTAAAGAAAAGACACCTCCATTTGATTGCTTGGGATAAAGTTTTTCTCCCCAAAAAGGATGGGGGTATGGGTATTAGGAGGATTAGGCTTTTCAATAAGGCACTTCAAGCCAAGTAGATTTTTAGGATTTTCCATGGTAAAGGGGAATGGAGGGATTTCAATGAGGATAAATATTTCTCCAATGCTTCTTTGAATTATTTTTTTGAAAGTGAGGATATCCCAAATGGTTATTGTAGCTAGAACAACATCCTCAATGCCAAAGACCTGGCCAAGTCAAAAGGTAAATGGAAAACTAGAAATTGTCACACTATTAACTTTTGGAATGACAATTGGATTCTGTCGGGGCCCTTGAAAGAGATGGATTGCTTTAATTCTTGGAAGGAGGAATGCATCTTACTTTTCGGGGATAGAGTTTGTAATTATAGAATGGGTAATTCTTGGGTGGATTCATCCTCTATTTCCCAAGAGCTCTCTCCATTAATCACTGCTCTGAATGCTATTTCCCTCTCTTAGAATCAGGATGCTTTGATCTGGGAAGGATCCCCTAACGGCTCTTTCACTGTACCCTCATCCTACTTTGTTCAGTTGCATATGGAGGCTACCCCTTTCTTGTCTAAAGTCTGGCAACCTGGCGGCCTTATCCCAAAAATCACTGTTTTTGTACTGGCTTTTACTTCAAAACGACATTCTCACTATTGATAACCTTATCAAGTGTACAATCCCTATTCCCAATAGGTGTGTTCTATGTCAGGTCGAAGGTGAGTCTGTGGACCACCTCTTTATACATTTTAACTTCGTTAGGTCAATATCACAGTATTTCTTGTCTCTTTTTTGCCTGCATTGGTGCTTCCCTTCCTCTGTTAAGGACCTCTCCACCCATTGGACCTTGCCCTTCAAAAACACTACCTTTCATAAAATTTGGTCATGGGTGCTTCCTCACCTCTATTGGGGCATTTGGAAAGAGCACAATAACCAAATTTTTAGGGACTGTAGTGTCAACCCCAAACTTTTACTCAAAAAGATACACCATGCTCTCTTGGAAAATTTTGTCACTTGTAGAAGTTGATGCAGGAGCATCCTGGGTGTAAGAGCAATCTTGCATCACCCAAAAATATTTCTTTTTTTTTTTAAATTTCATAAGGGCTATTTTGTGCAGAGCTGCTATTTATGGAAAGTTACTATTTTTTGGTAATTTTTGTATGTGCTCAGAATGATCTGATTTCTTTCTTGGAGGTTCATTTTGGTCATATAAGTCTGCCAGTAAAGTTTCATTGCCAGATCAAGTGTATATTGGAAGATATTGAAAATTTTCGGTATTGGCAGCAGGGTACAGAAACTTTGAACTCAGTTTTGAAGGCTTTAGAGGCCCCGGATGAGGTCAAAAATTTGGGGACGTGTGCTTGCGCTCATCAAGCCTGTAGAGCGCTTCGTGGCATTTCTGAAATGGGGTTATAATAGCCGATCGGGTCAACTGGTGATGACTTATGGTCTTCGGAAGTTGGGCCATCTGAAATGGCGAAAAATGATTTTCTTCAAAATTTCTGTTCAGGTTTCAAAGGTTATCTTGAGCCGACTATGATGTAATAAAATGTAAAATAAAATAATTCTAAGTTTGGTCGGCCTTATTTTGGAACCTTCCTAGGCGGTGGAAAATTGCCTATATAGGGAAGGCTGTATTATTATCTTAGGCAGTTCAGAATAGTTCTGGGTAGTAGATCTGGGTAATAATTCGAGGCTTTGTCCTACTGAATATTGTAAGGGAATGCCCATGTGGCTTTGCATATTGTAATTCTGAAAGTTTGTAATTCCACATTTGTGGAGATAATAAGAAGCCAATTTTATGTTCTTGCATATTGTTGTTGTTCCTCTGTTTATGTTATGTGTTTGTGGTATTAAGGGGAGCACCCTTCATCAGAAGTACTAATCCTTTTGCAAGTTTAGATGATGTTGCTAATCCCTTGAAGACCATAGATGAAAAAAAACACACTATACCTAGAGCTATCCTCCAGAAGGATGGGCAAAATCCAACTTCGACAGTGCAACCAAGGGTAATCCTAAAAAGGTGGAAAGTGGTGGTGTAATTCAAAATTGCTTCATCCAGGGCATTTTTGTTGTCAGCCTTCCATTGGGAATACAAACCAATCATTACGTGGAAGCAAATGCAACCCTCCAAGTGACTAAATTAGCTCATGACTTGGGATTCAAAAATATTTGGTTAGAATGTGACTCACGCAACATTATCAACTGCCTTAATTTGAAACATCCGCTATCGTGGACTATAGCTAATATGATTAAGGAAACCCGCTCCCTTTTGAACACCTTTGATAAGGTTCATCTATCCCATGTATTTAAAGAAGGAAACCAAGTTACTGACTGGTTTTCCAACTGGGTAGTGAGAAGTGACAGGAAGACTCACTGGCTTAATGGAGGAGACCTCCAATGTGAAGTGTTCAATTTTGTTTCTTATGACTGAATCCATTGGAAGGAAGGTTTTATTAATATTAATCATGATTTTTGATGCTTTGAATGATAATGGAATTTCCATTAATGGAAAGTACGAGATAGGCTTGAAAGGAAATCATTACAAATCACACCCATACACTTACTGGATGCCCAGATGCTTTGGAAAAACTCATCATTCAAGGAAAAGAAACATAACTATCTGGAACAATTCAGAGAAAAAAGGTCTGTTCTTATGTGTTTCTTCCTATATGTCTGTGTTTATTGCGATGGGAGGGGAAAGGAATAGGAGGGATCCTGCTAAAAATTATGATAAATGGAGGCGGGGAACCAAGATTTGGAACTACCTTCAAAGTGGCACCATTTTCACCTTCATCGAGAGGCTTCATGGTAGGAAGCCAATAGTGACAAAAATGTTGGTCAAAAGATGGAATGAAGGTAGTATTGAGATTGAGGGAAGAAAGTTTATGGTGACAAAGGAGTTTATCTCTGTGGTCATGAGCATCCCTATTTTTGGAAATAAATTCTATAGAGACTGAAAAATTTTAGATTCAGCAATTAGCGACTTTGTCAGAAATGAGGATGAAAAGAAAGAGCTGAAGATATTTTGGAGGTTCGTGTAAAGATCCATCATCTACTACATTACGCTAGACACCAGGTTTGATAGAATTCAAACCTACCATTTTTTCCTCTTAAACCGTTTTCGCCGTGAAATGAAGGTGTCTATTCACTTGTGTTTGTATGATTCTATAAATGATAACATTAATGGGTATAGAGAGAAGGCCATTGCTAACCCTGCTCTGCATGAAGGCCTTTTTCTTTTAATCTGTGAATATTTTAAAGCCCAAATCCTTGGGAAGGAGGTGGTTCAAAAACACAAGACAAAGGCCTCTGGTTTGGACTACATCCCTTCAGAGATGGAAGATAGTGATGGTCTGCATTTTGAGGATAATGATGAGTATGAAATGAAAAAGAACAATCTAGGTTTGTCCTCCAAAAAGTATAGAGTCAGTCTGCAAAGCATAAAAAAAGAGAAATTGGTAACCCCTAAAAAATAGAGCACCTTGGTTATTTCTTTTGAGGAAGATTATAATGATAATGAGGAAGATATGGACACAAATGGTGAGGAGAATATTTTCAGTGGCAAAGGCAGAAAGATTAAACAACCTACGATGGTTAAAAATAAAAAAGATAAGAAGAGGAATTTGAGAGAAGACCAAAAATCACCTGAGGACAAGATTCGTCGTGTCTCCCTTGTTTCAGACCACAATCTAAAGAAGAATCTCTAGGGAGATTACCAAGAGACTAATCAGACTATCCTATCCCCTCAGATTTCTCAACCCCATGACATAGGGAAGGATGAAAGGCAAGATAGCGAGTTCTGTTGTTATATGGAAAAATAGGGGAAAATAATTGGATGGCATGATTTCAATGTAAAAACAACAAATATGGGGATCACCAAAGAAATTATAAACCCCAAGGTCATTGAAGGAGAGGGAGGTCATATCAAGATGGATGAGCTTATAGACCCATCTATGGTGGCGCTTAGTGATAATACCAGGGAGTTTGAGATGGACCTGCTGAACAATTCATGAAACAACATGTTAGATAATTACATAACCATCAAATGATTATTCCACGAATTGGAGGATCTTAAAAAAAGGGTTAAAGGCAATGAAAAGGCTAAAAATGATAGTAATATTGAGGATCAGGAGAGTCTGAGCAGCAAAGTGAAGAAGATGGAGGATAATATGACGAGGGTAGGAGCTACCCTAAAGAATATAGCAGAGAAGAGCTATAATATCCTTAAGGCGTCCAAATATCACACCAACACGATAGTCAAGAAGCTGGAGGCAAAATTAGATGGGTTAGAGGTGGCCAACATGGAGGTGGAGACTAAACAGAACACTGAACAGGGTCCCGGCCATAGAAATAGAGCGAGAACCAAGAAGATTAAGGACAAGGACTTGGCGGTGGATCTCCAAAAGATCAAGGATTCGGCGGCCAACATGAATTTTCTCAAGGCCAAGGCGGCCACACTAATGGTGGACTTATCTTGAGGGTCCCTGGTCTTTTCTGCTGACCCTGTTTAATTTTCTTTTGTAGAAGCTATCTATTTTTTGCTGGCCTCTGTTCGCCGGTTCTATCTTTTGGCTTTGTTTCACTTTAGATTGGGCTTAACACTTTTTTAAATTTTGTTTCGGGTTTCAGGAACCATGTAAAACCTATTTTACTTAATCAAAAATATAACACATGCTATTGATATTAGCAATAGACATTCACTTCTAAGTATATAGGTTGACCTAAAGATCTCACTATCAAGATTTGCACCACAAATATTGATCTGTCAACAGACATACAATCTCTGCAAAAGGTTATATTTTGATAACTTAGAGAAGGAATTGGATTAATTCACTAATCTTTGTTGTAAAACACGTTGCACAAAATTCAGAAATGGAGAAGAGGATTGATATCAAAACTCAGAAAAATATGTGAATAATGGTAGCACTTGCTTTATTTTCTTCAAAAATCTACAATGGTTAAATTCCAAGATGCAAAAACATGCCAAGGAACATGATACATTCACTTGAACACTATAATGCCTCAAAAAATGAACCCCTAAAACTGAATATGAAGTCCAAATATATACTTAAATGACCTATTCAAGCCAATTTCAAAAAATAGATTCTCCCTCCAAAAACTCCTTGAATCAACTGAAAAACCCTAAATTCTAGGCATAATATATGCCTTATCCCATGCCCCCAATGTTGGTATTTAAACATGTACATTTTAACCACCTAACAAACACATATGCCAACCTATACAAAAACCCTAACCTCAAAATACATCTCCTAAACCCATACCTCTCGGCATACCCTAGGGTCAACATGACTGCTACTAAGCAGTGACAATTCTTTATGACAGAGTAGGATATCTCTAACAGGGCATAAGAGGGTGCTCTGTGGAACTATTATCTTGTCACTTGGATACCTGATGCTCTTTCTTTCATGCACTACAGTCTTCAATGCATTTACTGCTCCATGTACTTGGAATCCAAAAGTTATCAAATATTGCATTTTCTTGGTCTCGGTTATTGCATTTACATTTGGGTAGAAATGAGGGTTTGAAACCCTAACTGTGGAACCAATCATACTGTAACTATGGTGATGAATTTAAGTTTTTTACTGCTTCACTGAACTCAGGATTTTGAACTAGAAGTTGTAACTATGATCTGGAATTTGGGTTGTTGATTTGAAGCTCCTCTCTGTCGATTTTGGGCTGGAATATAGTTGCATAAATGTTGACTTTACTCCATCTTTGATCATAGAAAATGTGTTTATGCTTGAAGCTCAGGCTCTTGAACTGGAAGTTTTCATTTGAACAAAGAGCTCAGGCTAGAATCTGGTTGCATCTTTCATGGCACTTGGATTTTAGCTCTTGCATCTCTCCAGATAAGTTATTTTTCTGACTTCTTTTTCCACTCTTTTAGATGTTAATGTCACTATTGAACTTGTAGTCGAATTTCACAGTGTGAATGAAAGTTTGAGTTGCACTTTTGAACATCCATGCTTTTCCTTATTTCACTGCAATGATTTGGGTTTTCTATGCTTGTTTGTTATTGATTAATTAATGCCATGTTGATCATGAAATGTAAACCACTTTAGTTTTATCTCTATATTTAATTCTAGACTTAAGGGCTTCAAAAAATGGTATTTCATATCCATGCATTTGTGAACTCGGGTCCTTTTCTGTAGTCTTCTTCATTATTTTTCTTTATTACTGTCAAATTGGGGTTTTTATCTTTCTGGACCTATTGTTGACGACAGTGACCATAGCATTTGCACAAAATTACTCCTTCAATGTCGGGACCATGACTTATCACTTAGTAAAACATGTTTGAAGCTTTTCCTATCTAGCCTTAACGACAATGAATAATGTTTATCATTGTTATAATGGCAAATGTATTTCGACTCTAGTAAGAGATGTTGTTCATGGGGTTCGAGCACGAGCTCATGACACCCATAAAAAACACTACATTTATCTGCCCGACACTTAAAATGCATCTCTCCTTTTGCACAACACTATCATTTGATTTATCTTGTATATGAATATCACTTACATTTGATAGCACTATTATTCATCCTCTTTGTATATGCATTACTGATATTTTTTTCTTTATAAAAACATTACAATCCATTTTTTGTCTGTTATATGCATATCAGTTTGATAAAATAGATATCAATGTTATTTATCAATAGTAACAACAATGTTTTATCTCTCTCACAGCTTTATCCTTAAAGGCACTGTCATTCATTGCAAGATTTGTATATGCATATTACTTTGAAAAAAAAGAAAGAAGCTCATAATGATATGCATCTTTTATATCCTTAAACAACATTGTTGTTTATTATTCCTTAATATGCACTATTATGATCTGTATCTATATATTCACATCACTTACATTTGATAGCACTATAATTCATCTTCCTTTTGCATATCAGTATTGAATTATTTCTCCTCTGCACATGCATAACTTTTCTTGCACCTACTCATTTTGTAGCACCTTTTCTCCCTTTCAAGTGCAATATCATGCATTCACTGTCTTCCAAGGTTGCTTATCCCAGTTTTTTTGCACTTGTTATATTTGCATATTAAAAGTATAACAATCATATGCTTTCTTTCAATTGGACTTTACATTTTATTGCATATGAACATGATTATATAAGTGTTATGAATGCAATGTTACCAAGCTCTGTAGTTGACTTTTATGAACTGCATTCCCTTCCTCTTCTACATTTGACCTTTCATATTGTCTTCATGAATTCATAGCATTCTTTCTCTTTTGTGAGGCTCAAGCATGGGATCATGACACTCACTGCACTTTTCTTTTTTCTCTTCTATTAGGGAAATCGTGGTCCATCACTCTTTGCATTTGAACGCACTTTTGTTTCTTTTGTCTGACAGCATCACCAAAAATCTCAAAGGTTAGGTTAGTAAACATGACAAATAAATCATCTTTGTGTGTGAATCTCATGTGTCATGAAAATTCATGCTTGAATTCTGTTTGATTGATTGTGTTCACTAATATAGCACTACCCTATTTTTCTGAAAAAGGTTTCTAAACTACAAGAACTAAGTACCTTTAATTCTAATTTTGGTTTGTAAAACAAAAATTATTATGTATAATGCAGAATGATAATCATAGATAGAAAAAGGTTTTATGGAGCTATGTCCCTTTGATACTACTATTCTACTAGTGTAGATGCATATTTTTTTTTATTGCATTCATGTTATTTGAAAATGTGCAATTCTGAAAGTATGATTATTGTATGAATTTTTTAGGTTTCCATGCATTTCTTAGATCCAATTTGGATCTAACACTTCTTCCCCATGATGCAGGACATAGGACCTAAAGACCTAGGATGCAGGACATGTGAGACAATGCAAAGGACATTAAGACACAGACAATGCAACCAACCAGCTCCAGAATGCAGAAGACATTTCATGGCAATGCATAGACCCCTATTCATCATCCTTCTATCATGATTTTTTTTCTACATATGTTCCTCTAAGTTCCAATCTAAAAGATCTAATATGAAAAGTACATTTCTTTATTACATTCTGTTTGAATGCACAATGTAATGACCAAGTTTGAATTTTAAAACTTGAAAATGATCATTACTTAGAGTACAATGTAACTTATGATATAAATGGGTAAGTGCAAAAAGTTGGGTACCAATTCCGCGGAAGTCTTGTGGGCTTGAAAACTACCGCTAGAAACGGGCACCCATCTTAGGCTCGGACACCCGATCCAAAATTCAAAAAATGGGTGCCCATTTTTTTTCAAAACGGGTGCCCATTTTTCAAAACGGGTACCCATTTTTTTTCAAAATGGGTGCCCATTTTTTTTTTTTTTTAATTTTTTTTTTTTTAAACTTATTTTTTTATGTCGATTTATTACATTTAAGAAACGGGTACACATTTTTAAACGTGTGCCCATTTTTTAAAATTCAAATTTACCAAACCAACATTTGCATTGAATTTTGGTTCGGGACAGGTTTGGTGGGACCAAGCCTATGCTTGGACCTCCAAAATAATGGCTAAGGCATTTGAACACCAGATTTCTGTCTTACCGTAATTTTTTGAGGGTCTTCCTAATCAAAATTTTTGATGAAATTAAAACCCATTAGAGATCTTACTGTCTAGATTTGAAAAATATAAATTTTATAGTGATATGATAAATTTTACTATTTTTACAATATTTATTAATCAAAAGTGGTACCTAAACTTAAAATAGTAAGGTTCACTAAAACTTTAATAACTTTTTTGATTTTAGGT
>MU223405.1:180595-193380 GCA_018584345.1 Thuja plicata | reverse complement strand
TATATATATATATAAAAGCTTAGATTCTTATATTCTATTTCTTGTCCATAAATAAAGGAACTTCACAAGTGACATCTTCTAATTATTTCAATCAAAAAATATTTAAATGAAATATCTTATAGATTGATCAATGAAGATTTTAGCTATCTTATAGGTTTTTTATTTCACATTTATATAACAGTGATTGATTGTGTCACCAATAATATTGGTATTAGAGGCTAAAAATGTTTGAAGTGATATGGTTGGATTCTTTTCTGTGACCTCTCTGCGCTGTGTATGAAACGGTTCTCTTTTTGGCATGCTAAGTTGGGGATGTAGAGGAGACCCCTATCTCTTAGATTATTCCCATTCACATAGCATGTCATTGATTTGATTGTACATTACTTAAACTCTTAAAATATTATACTAAATGTTTAATTTAAACTTGTACAACCACTTCTATTTATAATAAATAATTTTAAAAAAATAGATATCTATAAATCAAATTAAAATTTTAAATTTAAATCTTAATTAATATCGAAAAGACAATGATGAAAGGTTATCTTATCCTTTGATTTGATTGAACTATTAGGTTGTTAATGACTACAATTGTGTATTTATCATTCCATAGAATATCAACGATGATGTAAATACTAACAACAATCTTAGTGGAAGGGTTGAGTTGATACATGAAACAGTTACAAACAGGAATTGCAAAAAAGGAAATCTTCCTCCATAAATTTAGCCTATCAAATTTGGAGAGCATGCACTCCAGTCTTAAAAATTGTATCTAAGAGAAGAAAAATGCAATGTGTTGGCACCTACAAACTAATCCCTTAAAAAGGAAAGAAATGCAAACAAATGTTTCAAAATGTAATAAGTGGGAATGCCCCCTTAAATGTGATTATGTATCTTTCCTAGACCTAGGTCTCAGGAAAGGCTAGAGGTTTTCTTGACCCCATTCTTTCCTACGAGCGTCGGCACAAAATGAGGTTGTACATTTCATCTGCTTATTAATAAAATTATTTGGCCTAGGCCTTTTACCGATACAAAAAAAAAAGAAAAAAAAAGAAAATAGAATTTCAAATATAAAAATTGTTAGTCATTTCGTATTTAAATCTAACAAATTTAGAAACGACTAAAATCAAAATAGAAATTTTCTATTATTACTCTTAAAAACAAAATATAAATTTTCTGTTATTTCTATAAAATAGAAATAACTGTTAAAAAAAGCTTGAAAAAACAAAAATTTATGAATTCAAAATAATATCTTTCCATTATGTCTTTTGTCTATTAAAAAAAATCCAAAAAATTGAACAAATAATATCTTCAAACTAATTTTTTAATCCAAATACATCTTAAATTCAATCTTTGTTGATTTCTTTTTTCAAAATGTATTCATTTGTTTTGTAGGCATGACAAAATACCTATATTTTTTTTGCAAGTAAATAAAGCTCATCTAAAAGAGTGGAAAGGGGGTGCCCAAATAATCTAGATTCTGAATACAAACAATGGAATGATTAGGAAATTTAATAACTCAGTATCAAAACAACCATTGAAATGAGCAATACGTTAAAAAATAAACTTACTGTGTCTTCAACAATGATTTTCAGTTTGACTGAAAGACAAAATTGTTTTTAAAAGATGATACGAAGATGAAAATGTTGATCTCTCACTCTTCGAATTCCATAACCATTTCCTCTTCTCTTTAAAACTTGGACTTATTCTATTCTGGATTGCAATAACTATATTCTTTTTTTTTTTAAAGGCAAAAATGGCAGACCCATTAGAAATTTTATAAAAAAGCTGTTTCAAAAGCTCATGGGGGAAAGAAAACAACAAGAAAACCCCCAATCCTTGCCATTTACAAAGCCAAAAGGCTAGAATCTACTAATATTAAGAAGACATAGATGCACATGCACATCATATGTACATTACAACTGATGAAACCAAGGGAAACTATATCTTATCTGAAAAATACAATTTTGTAAAACCTTCATGTGTCTAATATTACATAGTTAACATTTATAAATCTAGTTATAAAGCATTTAAATATTATTGTGCTAATTGATTTGTTGCCACCATGATGACGAAGGAGTTTAAAAATCCCACTTATGAGTTAAATGAAAGACGAATGGTTGAAAAAGATAATGATTGATTTAAAAAATTATATATATTAGGAATTGAGGGTAGTTGAAACACTTGCTCTGCCTGAAATTTGGCTCAAACTATGGAAAATTCTATTCTTAGGATCCATTTGCAATGTTTTTTTTGTAATTCTATTTGCAATAATTTTTTCTAGATTCCATTTGCAGCAATTTTTTTGGATTTTATTTTACTGTACTTTCAGAATTGAGAGCTGAGAGTGGAAGATGAAGTGTTTCTTTAAATTCTTAAACCGTTATTTAAGATGACCTCCTATAGAGGGGGTTGGATGCCATTGTAGTTTACACCTTTCAGAGTTGAGAGATGGGAGTGGAAGATGAAGTGTTTCTTTTTTCTTACACCATTTTTTAAGATGACATCATATAAAGGAGGTTGGATGTCAATTTAGTTTATGCCTCTCAGCGTAATTAACGATATCCATTCAATAGTTACATTAGATAAGGTAGAATGAATTGCGTGCCTATTTTAGAGAAAACAATGAAATTTATTTGTACCATCTTGTTCGAAATGAGTTAACATGCCCAACATACATGAAGAGTTTAGCAAGTGATATGAGAAATAGAAAAGAATAATGTGGAAGCATTGAATGTGAAAAATCTCTTATGGTTCGAAACAACAAACCAAAAATCCAAGAATGGAATGAGCGTAGACAAGAATGAATAGCAGAAGTTCCACATTCTGAAAAAGGAAAAACCAGATAAGGAAAATACTCAAAGCCTGTCGTGCGATGATTGGAGGGTCTGGACTGAGCTTTCTTATCCCCTCCAATCCAATTTTGAAACTGCCTGACCGTAGAAGTGATTTTTATGAATTTTAAAAAATTTAAATTGTTTGAGGGCGATAATGATTTTAAAAAATTCCCCCTAATATATATTTCAAATATCTTTGATCGTATTTGTAGGATCTTAACAACAACAGCACATAGAAAATTCAGGAAAAAATACTATATAATACATGGAAAAAAGAACTTTGTCTTGATAATAGAGTATGCTTTGTTTTAGCAGAGAAAATAAGGATCTTTATTGCTGCTTAAAATAATACATTACCTTTTAAAAGGTCTACAACATGCATAAACATCAAACAATGACCAAGATAAACTAAAACTAATGAATGCAATGCATGGACAACATGTTTATTTTAGATAACTGAAACTCAAAAATGCATGTTAAAACACGCTTACTATGGACTAAAGAATAATAAAATCCCGTAAGTTTTGCATGAAACTATAAAAACAAATAATAGAAAACTGAAATGATTGTGATTTGAGAATAGTGGTGGAATAGGGATTCAAAAATCATGCAAACACATGCTTCAATCTTCAAACTCCCCCTTTACGCTAAGAGGGTTAAAAATTTGATCTATGAGTGCCAAAAACTGATCTTTTACAACTATCTTTGTAAAGGTATCCGCTATTTGTTCCTTAGTGTTGATATACTTCAATTCAACAGCTTTCGTTTGTACCAAATCTCTAATAAAATGTTTTAGATTTTTGGCCAATTTAATGGAACTAATGTTGTCAGAATAAATCATAGTAGGATGAACCTATATCTCACCGATTTCTTTGAAAGAATTTTTCTGAACCATAAAACTTATGTGCCAGCTAAAGTAACTACAACATATTCAGCTTCTGTAGAAGAGAGGGCAACAATACTTTTCTTCTTTGAACTCAAAATTCTCTTGGCTGCCTGCATATGCATCTCTGATGGATTTTTCATATACCTTGAAATCAATGATACTGAATATGCAATTTTAGGCCTTGTGTGAGTTAAAAACATCAAACTCCCAATAATACTTATTTATGATGTCTCCTCAACAATTTGAGTACCATCATCTCTACACAATATAAATCCATGAGAAATTGGAGTGGAAAGAGGTTTACAATCAACCATATCAAATTTATTCAACATATCCTTTGCATACTTTGTTTGACAAACAAAAATTTCATTCTCACTTTGATAAACCTCCATTCCCAAAAAATATTTCATGGGACCTAAATCTTTCATCTCAAATTCATTCACCATAGCAACTTCAAGACTTCCTCTTTCATCTTAGAAAAACTACCCATATATAATAAATCATCAACATGCAAACTTATAATGAGAATATCATTACCTTCATGTTTGTAGTAAAGGGTAGGCTCACTCTTACTTCTTTGGAAGCCATTTTGCTGAAAATAACCATCAATCTTTTCATACCTTTCTCGTGGTGCTTGATTGAGGCCATACAAAACCTTCTTAAATTTGTAGACAAGATCTTCTTTGCCTTGAATCTCAAAACCTTGTGGCTGTCCCACATATACTTCCTCTTCTAAGTACCCATTTAAGAAGGCACTTTTCACATCCCTGTGATGAATAATCCATTTCTTTTGAGCTGCAAATGAAATCATCATCCTAATAGTCTCTTGTCTTGCTACAGGTGCAAACGTTTCTTCATAATCAATGCCATACCTTTGACTAAAACCTTTAGAAACCAATCTTGCCTTGTGTCTTTCAACACTCCCATCACTATTATACTTGATCTTGTAGACCCATTTCATGCCAATCTTTTATTCTCATGTGGAAGATCTACAAGATCTTAAGTCTCATTCCTATGAATTGAATCAATCACATCTTTCATTGCTTCCTTCCAAACCAAATTAGTACATGCATCTTTAATACATGATGGTTCAAAATCAGCTTTAGCAAGTAATGCAAAATTTATTGTCTCGCCTATTGGATCTTCTTCATGTGCTTGATTTTGACAACTCTCATAAATGTCACTTAATCTACTTACCTTTCTTGTAGAAGATGGAATTGCACTTGGAATCGATGAGGGGATGCTTGGTGTACTTGGAGATCTTGGCATAGAGTCATTGGTTGGCTTCCCATGATTATTATTATCAATAATATCATCATTCAAAACTGAATTGAACTTGTCAATATGGTCTTTTTTATTATCATATACTCCTCCTTCATCAAAAATCACATCTTGTGAGATAGTAACCCTATTAGTAATAGGACTATACAACATGTAAGATTTTATCTCCTCACTATAACCCACAAAAATAAAATATTCACTTTTAGGATCTAACTTTTGTCTATTCTGAGCAGGTACATGAACATAAGCCAAACAACCAAAAACTTTGAGATGATTTACTTTATTTTTTTTTCAGTCCATGCTTCATATGGGGTCATCTCCTGTAGGGCACTTGTATAACTTATATTCAGCATATAGACTTCTCTAGCAACTATATCTCCCCAATAAGAGTTGTTCAAACCCTTGGTTTGTAACATGCTCCTTGCCATTTCTACCATAGTATGGTTCTTCCTTTTAGCCACCTCATTCCGTTGTGGTGTGTATGCAGTTGTGATTTGTCTTTTGATCCCATTAATCTCACAAAAGTTATGAAAAATCCTTTGATAAAAATTATCCTCCACAATCTGTTCTCAAACACCTGATTGTGTTCCCTTTTTTATTCTCCATGTGGGCTCTAAACCGCTTGAAAGTATCAAAAGCTTTAGCTTTGCTCTTCAAACAATAAAACCAACACATTAGTGAGTAATCATCAATAAAAGTGATAAAATATGATGACTTACCCAAACTTTGTGTCTGCATAGGACCACATATATCTGAATGAATAAGATAAAGTGGGTGATGAGCCCTCCATGCATTACCTTTCGGAAATGATTCCCTTGCATTCTTTCCTTTTGCACATCCTTCATAAATATTGGTATGCTCTTCAACCCTAGGTAACCCAGAAACCAATACATTTGATGTTAGAACCTTCAAACTACTGAAATTCAAATGGCCATACCTGAGATGCCATAACCAGTTTTTATCCTGATTAACCATATTGACAAGTTGATTATCATTTTCACCAAACTTCAAAGGAAACATCATATTCTTTGTCATAGGAACAATGGTAATCACTTTATTTCCCTGATTCTTATCATAGATAGTGCATTTCATATTCTTAAATACTACTCTATAATTCTTCTCATATAGCTCCCCAACACTCAATAAATTATGCTTCAATTTTGGAGTATAATAAATAAATGAAACACTTTTCATACCTTCTTTTGTCTGAACATCCATGACTCCTTTGGCTACAACCTCCACTGAATTATTATTACAAAGAGTAATATTGGATCTGAAACCATCATCCAGCTTTGAAAATATCTTCTTATCACTAGACATATGATTAGAGCACCCATAATCCAAATACCAAACATCATTGACATTATTTTCAGCTTTTCCATAACACAAAAACAAATTATTTGAGGAAGGATCTTCATTCTATGGAGCATAATGGGCATTATTGTTACCTGATTTCAATCTACACTCTTTCTCAAAATGTCCATACCTATTGCAATGATAGCATTGGATATTCCTTTTATCAAATCTTCCTCTTCCTCTTTGAGCACCTCCCCGTCCTCTATTTCCACTGGAATAATTCTGATTTTGACCTCTTCCTTGGCCTCCATTGTTTTTATTACTGCTGCTAGCACCATCATTGTTGGAAATTTATAATTGGGAAGAAAAATCCCTCTCATTAATGTTTGTAGAAGTATCTGTAAATCTATCCTCATTTGACATTAGAGATCCAACAAGATGATCATACTCCAAGGTTGACAAATCTTTTCTCTCTTCTAGAATGATTGCTACATTGTTCCATCTTAGGGTTAAAGATCTTAACACCTTCTGTATCACATACTCTTGGGTCATAGTTTCACCCAAAGTTGTCATTTTATTAATCACATCCTTGACTCTCACACAAAAATATCCTACATTCTTAGACTCCCTCATTTTTAAATTCTCATACTCTCTTTTCAAGGTTTGTAGCTTGACAACCTTAATCTGATCATTGCCTTCGTAAGCATCTTTTAGAGTCTTCCAGGCCTCCTTTGTTGTCTGTGCATCAACAATCCTAGGAAACAAGCTCTTATCAAGAGCCATCTCAATATGATACAAAGCTATTTCATTCTTCTTTTCAACTTCCTTCTTAATTCTATTATCATTACCTTGAAGATTATCCCAGTTCGCAGGATCCTCATAACCTGATTCAACAATTTCCCAATAATGGTTTCCTATCATTATTGTCTTCATTTTGATTGACCAATATTGATAATCTACTCCATTAAATTATGGAATGGGCATATTTCTTCCCATGATAATACCTTCAATAAGCCTTCAGCTC
Organism: Thuja plicata; assembly: GCA_018584345.1. NCBI lineage: Eukaryota > Viridiplantae > Streptophyta > Pinopsida > Cupressales > Cupressaceae > Thuja > Thuja plicata. The sequence goes on along the minus strand of MU223405.1, from coordinate 186,059 downwards.
TAATGCCAATTGTAGGATCTTAACAATAGGAACACATAGAAAATTTAGGAAAAATACTATATAATACATGGAAAAAAGAACTATGTTTCCATAATAGAGTATGCTCCATTTTAGTAGAGAAAATAATGATCTTTATTTCTTCTTAAAATACTACATTACATATCTCACCTTTTAAAAGGTCTACAACATGCGTAAACATCAAAGAATATCCAAGATAAACTAAAACTAATGAATGAGCTATGCATGCACAACACGTTGTTTATTGTAGATAACTGAAACTAAAAACTACATGTTAACACAAGCTTACTATGGACTAAATAATAATAAACTCCCCTAATTTTTGCATGAAACTATAAGATCAAATAATAGAAAACTAAACTAGTCGTGATTTGAGAGTAACGGTGGAATAGGGATTCAGAAATCATTCAAACGCATGCATCAATCTTCATTATTTCTAGTGACCCCATTGTTGTCTTGTCCCAACCATTGGAGAGCACGATGCATATATGAATATGGCTATGAAATTAGGGGAATCCTAGTAGTTTCCCAGACTAACTTCGCACATCTAGAACTCCTAAACTGTAAGTCAACTTTTATTGATTTTTTCAGTAGATGGGTGTAGTGCAAAAAGCTAAGGTTTCAACTTTTGGGTATTCACAGATCTCTCTGTAGGGATTGTGGAGTGCAAAGTGGTCCAAAAGTCTCATTTCAAAATGCTCTTCTGATACCCGCTATGTTCTTACGCAATAGTCATTTTACTAGAAAATGTTAGTACTTATGGCCAAATGTCTTAGTAGTTGTTACAAAATGTCCCAACAGTGGTGCACAAATGGGCCAATTATCAACCAAAAAAGGTAAAAAATGATCAGCTATTAGTACATGTGTGATCGGCTATTGGTACATGTATTTTTCTTTTTTTGGGCTCCTTTAGTATCAGTAATTGGGGGTATCTATGACAAAAGAATAATGATTATCAGACCGCTGTCGGTAATTGGGTCTTTTCTCCTATGATCTTACCATGTCGTTTCTTCGCCTGTAAAAGGTTTCCCACTTCTCCACATGAATTATGGATTCTTTGTTTAGATATTGAGGAGTATTCTTATATTCTAAAAGTCACACTTTCTATTTGATGAGTTTTCTACCTCCTTTGGCCTTTTTATTTTGAATTAATGTACTCTCATAACTATGATATTTGTACACAATCTCAAACTGATTAGACAGCCATATTTCTTTCTCATTCAAATTATTTTCTTTAATATTTGTTAAAGTTATAATTACTTTATAAAGATTTTAGACTTTGATGCATTTATTTTGATGAATATTTTAGATGGAAAAGTAGAAACACATATAATCATATAAAAACATAAAAGTACATAAAGTGATATTATGTTATTGCATGAAAAGAAAGTAACAAGTAAGATGTGAGTTTGAAAGTACAAACTTTGGTATGCTTAATAGTCGCCTCAATAGATATGCAATAGTTCCCTATGTAAGGTAATCAAGAATAATACCAAGCATAAGATTGTAAAATTTGAATATGGTAATCATAAACACATGTGTAAGTATAAGATAATAATATATAACTATTGTAAACATATGCATATTTGATAAATAAGTAACGTGATAATGATTTATTAAACAAAATTTGAAATATGACTTTATTTTTTATTTTTAAAAAATACCAAGTCACTGAATTTTATTAATAAAGAAAAGGAAATACATAATTAAAAAGTCAGATCAAGAAGAAAGCATGAATATTGTGAAGTTAAAATATAACCAAAATATTAGAAATCTAGCTGTAATATTTATCTTCAGCTTTTCCCACTTCATTACTTTATACATACTTGCATGTACACACAAATATCTTTATAGAATTTGGAAGGAATTTTCCATCCAATACAAATACTCAACCTTTTATGACAAACCTATTACACTTTTAAAAAATGTAACCATTAATTTAAAAATATTTTGAAGTAAATAGGAAATTTATTGTCTTGCACACACTCTTCATTGTCTAAACCAGACCAAATTTCACTTGTTCAAATGATTACAAAGTATGAATCATTGAACGCATTTCCATTTTAAGACAGTTTCTTAACTAAGTACAAGAAATTGCAGTTTATCGATTAAGCAATCTACATGTAAGATTACAACTGCAGCAGTCCATTCTTTATGACACATTGTATGGTCTCATCAAGAGCCTCTTGTAATTGATACTTATAAGAGAAACCCATATCCAACAATTTTTGTGAAGAAGCAGGCAAATACACATGATTTCCGTCACCCTCATCCAATCTGTACCAACATAATTAAAAAATTAGAAACATTGTTCTAATTGAAGATTTCCTAAGATAACCTAAAAACTAAAATGAAAAATTTCTTGCTTACTTGATAGAGATCCTGAATTGTGCATAATTTTTAGAAAGGAAATCTTTGAGACCATTGAGACTCATAGAGTCAGATGCACAAACATAGCGATTTTGAGCATCAGTATGTTCCATCAAGAATATGTGGGCATTGCAAATATCATCAATATGAACAATTGACATAGATCCTAAAATGAATTCGGAAAACTTCAACATGTCGTAAGCTTCTTTATTTCCTGTTAAATGAGATAAAATTAGAACAATTGAGAATCGTGAAAATACCATACAAAACTTATCAACAAACACACAAATATTTATACCTCTAATGAGAGCTAATATTGTTTGAGCGGATGTTACACCACTTGTAGCTGTAAGCCAAGGCCCAATCACCAAACCTGGTAGGATGCTCACCACCTCAATGCCATTATTAAGCCCATAATTGAGGGCCTCTTGTTCTGCTAATGTCTTAGCTATCGCATACCAGGCTACCTTATTTGTCTGAGACTTGAGGAAATTTATGGAACTCCAACACTTTTCATCAAGGCATGTCTGGGTGAATTCCCCTTTCTCATTCATTGGAGAAGCAGCCGAAACGGATGAAGTGTAAACAATACGTCTAACAGATTTAGCTCTTACGCAGGCTTTCATAACATTGTGTACCCCATTTACAGTAGGTACAATAAAATCGTCCTTTAGTCCAACATTAATTCCAGAAAGTCTTAGAAAAAGATTTACGAGTTTAGGTAAACAAAGAGGGGAAAAGTGATTTCATCTGCTTACCGGCTTAGATTTTGTATAATCCACTGGACTTGCAACATGAAAAACCCCATGACAATCCTCCACTGCAGAATCAAAACTGCCCTCTAAATTTAAATCGGCTTTATAGAGCTTAAGCCTTGCTTCTGCCCCCGGCAGATTCAGTAAAGCCCCAGATTTTGTCTCGTCTCCTGCATATCATCAACACATAAGAAACTGGGAGGGTTTAACAGATAATTCTTCCAATATATTGTTATTTTCTAGATTCTTCACTTAAAAACAAGTACCTGGGTTTCTAAGGGTGGCGTTCACAGTATAACCCCTTTCCAGCAGATTTTTGACTAACCATGATCCGATATATCCCGCTGCTCCAGTCACACACACTCGTTTTACAGTCTGGTTACCTTCGTCCGCCATTGAATTTCTGCTTTGGAATAACCTAAATGGGAACTTGTGAGAGGAATGGGAACTTGTGAGAGGAAGAGTCTGAGGTTGTTTTTTTTAATAATGGTAGTTGGGAGTGGAAGAGTCTGAGATTGTCTGCTATTCAAAGTTATTCGTACCCCACTATTCTATCTGTCCTGTCGTATACAGAAAAAAATTCCCAAGGAAAAAGTCATTGAATATTGGATTAGACAGAAACAGAGACTTTTTGGGATTCCGCTTTTCACCTCCAATGAATATGGACATGAATAATCTGATCCTCGTTTTATGTGGTCGCACCTCACAAATTTTCTGTAGTTTTCCGTTTGATGTAGTTATTTAACAAAAATATAAAATTGTGGTTGAAAATTAGATCAAATAAGTTTGAAAGTTTCAAATAATGATAGGATGAAAATTCGGTGTAATAGGATAACGACAATTATAGAAGTCATATCCTATTTGAAATAAGACTCTGAAAGTCTACCAAATAGTGGAAATGAAAAAGAAATCTTAGATAGATATTTATTTTTTATCATTGGTTTTCATTCAAGCGTTGAAATTTTGTGTACATTAGTTGAATATGTTAAATAATAGAAGTAATTTAAATAGATAAGATATAAATGTAAAATAATTTAAATAAATGTAATTTAAATAAGTTAAATATTTAGAAGTAAATCAACTGGCTGATGTTATATTTTTAATTGTAAAGATAAATGTAATTGTAAAATTTGTATATCTATATTATTATTTATTTTTATGTTTCTTTAGGACATGTTTTCATATAAATATATAATTATATGTAAGTATAACCTTATGTAAAGTTATGTTTGTTTCTTAATCTTTTATCTATCTATAAGTATACATATCACTAGCTTATATATACTTATATATATATAATATGCCGAGACTAATCCTTCTGGAGGCGCCTATTTTCATCAACTCTAATGTTGACACAAACTTTGCAATTTGATGAAAATAGGCGCCTGGAGAAGGATTAGTCTCGGCGTATTATATATATAAGTATATATAAGCTAGTAGCAATCGCAATGACATTTTTTTATTTTTTATTTTGTTATGGTTAGTGTTAAATTATTATTTTATTTAAATTTTTAATTTTCAATTTTTATTTTAGATGTTAATTATATACCCTATATATAAAATAGCTTAGGATTAGGATTTGGCTTATAAATAGGTTTCAAGTTATAATTATGGTTAGGGTTAGAGTGAGGGTAACTATTATGGTTAAAATTAGTGTTTACATCATGGTTAGGGCTAGAGTGAGTATTCATGTTAGACATAGGGTTAGGGTTTACGTTTAGAATTGAGATTATGAGTAGGGTTGTAGGGTATATATCATTGTTAGGGTTAGGGTTTGGGGTATGGTTAGTGCAATTATAAGAATTATCATTATAATTAGGGTGTAGGTTATAAGTATAATTAGGGTTAGATTTTAAATTACGGCTTGGTTAGGGTTTAGGGTTAAGGTTATGGTTTGAATTATGCTTAGGGTTAAGGATAGGTTTAGATTTTATATTAGTGATTTTGTTAGGTTTAGGGTCATTCTCAGTTTAGAATAATAGTTAGAGTTAGGTTTTGGGTTATTCTTAGGGTTACATTTATGATTATGCTTAGGGTTCACAATTATTGTTTGGATAAGGGCATGGTTAGAGTTTAGCATATGCATCATAGTTAGGGTTAGGGTTTAGGGTATTGTTAAGGAAAGGCTTTGAATTATTGTTAGGGTTAAGATTTAGGTTAGAGGTATGATTACAATTAGGGTTATAATTGTGCTTATGCTTAAGAATAGGGTTAGGGTTTGGATAAAGATTTAGATTAGGGTTAAGGTTATATTTAGGAATATGATATGGTTACAATTTGAGTTTAGCGCTAAAATTATTTTTTGAATTATGGTTAGGGTT
>MU223405.1:152119-169530 GCA_018584345.1 Thuja plicata | reverse complement strand
TTACTTCCAAAGAATTCATAAAATTTATTAATAGGAGAAAGCAAGAAATCTTTTATACAAAAATCAAAATAATAATTTTGTTACTATATTTATATTTATAAATATGAAAACATAATTTTCTAATATTTTCAATAAAATATAAGAATATATTTTTATATTCTCTTTATACTTTTCTAATTGAAAATAAAGATGTTTCTAATTTAAAAAGTATAAACAAAATATAGAAACATCTAAGTAAAAAAGAATTAAACAAAAAATAGAAACATCTAAGTAGAAAAGTATAAAGAGAATATAGAAACATTTTTATTGTCAATTCAAAAAATAGGATGTTTTATATTCTTTTTACTTTTCTAAATTTCTTCTTAAAAAGATAAAAAGATAATATATTTCTAATTATCTTTTTACTATATTGTTTTTGATAGAAAAAGCAACAAGAGGGTGCTGGCCCGTGGAATAGAGGACTAGTAGCACATTAACAGCATATTAATGGAACTAGTCTAAGCTGTAAAGCATTTTAGTAGTATAATCTAAATCACCAATTCTAGTTCTGCCTCTATCAAAAACATAAATGACAGTACTTCTCCAAAGGATTAAACCAGAGTACTTGCTATCATAAGTAGCATAAAAAGTATCAGCAATAAGCCTCACAGGGCTACACCAAAACATATAAAAACCAAAATTAATCCCAATCGCAAAACAGGGGATCCGAGGGTCAAACCCAGCCCAAATTACCCGAACCATAGATAGCAAAGTTAGTTCTTCCCTCCCAGCTATTTAGACAGCAGGGTTCTCGCACACTCCTCCTTAAGAAACATGAACAGATCCTTGTTGTCCTCATCCACTTCGAACCTGCCACCCACCAGCTTTTCCTACACATTACAGAGGGTTGTAGCTGAAGCATGCATGACCTTCAGGGAAAATTTGTAGGTCCTCATGCAGTGGTTCATCAGGTCCTACATATTCTTCTTTATCTCAACAATCTCTTTGTCAAGATTCGCAAACTTTCTTTTAAGGGTGCCTGTGAAATTGCATTTTTCCTCCATGGCCGAGGTGTGGGGTTTATCCTGGGTATCCTGATGGGGACTCTGGGGTGGGGTGGGGTTCTTGGGGGTATCTGTGGTTCTCTGGAGGTTGGGCAGGGGAGTATTACTAGTCGGGATCATATAGCCTTTCGAGGAAACATTTTTGGAGTTGGTGGAGTGGGAGGCATTCCTAGATAGAGAGAGCTCTTTGAAGGCCGTTTCCATCATCCTAATTTTACATTGTTCCTTGGCTATTCTGTTAGACCTCTGATGACCCGAACCACTTAGGCCCACCTCCAAATTAACCTGGGTTTCCATAATTTTCCATTTTTTGGGCTTGTAATCCATCTCAGGTGTGTTGTCAACCCCTTTCCCTTCATTTTAATCCACAGAATCAGAAACATACGACTCCTCCTGGCCCTCCTTCTTACAGATGGGATTCTTAATACTTTTTTTATGGGTTGTGCTCTTTTTCTCCATCAGCATAGGCTCTTGGGTGATACAGATGGACTGGGAGGAGGAATTGGTCTTTTCAATTTTTTAAAGGGGCTCCTCCTGGGGCATCATTTGGATAATCAGAGGGGGTTGGGGTGCCGGGCATATGGCCTTATGAAACTGGTAGAGATAGAGGAGGAGGCCTTGGTGGAGTATAGCCCTATCTATGTTGCTTTTAAAATCTAGGACATTACTCTCTATAGAATGCAGAAGATATAACGGTATAGAAATTAAATCCTTGTTCCTAATATGGTTCAGGAAAGGTAAGTGGTAGTTGTAGAACACAGTGAACTTACCTTTAAGCGTGAAATACTTCATTATTATGAGATAGATTTTTGGGTAGAAGTCTAGCAGCTCTGCCCTGTTGAAACCCCCATGTTTTCTCACCGGCAGCTCACCGTCTTTGAAAAATTGTTTTAGGCTGGTAGGGTCGACAGTCCGATTGGTATTTTTGTATTTTCTCCCCACCATAGAGAGCCCCATCGCCTCTGCAATGACCTCTTCATTGAGCTGGAAGTGGATTCCCCCAACTGAGACACTTATGTTGTTCTAGGAAGAGACGAACTATTTGGATAATCTCTCATCATGTCCACCTTTCATTCTTTCCATGAACCCCCAAATGCCAGTTTCTTTGCAATAATGGGTGACTAGCGGATCAGAAGTGAAGGCTTCATCAATACTATCAGGCAAAATTTGGAGAATATTACCCCCCATATCAGAGGTCTTCTCTTCAAGCATCAGAATATCCATGGAGTCTGAGAGCCGAGTGTTAATGCAGGCCATATAAAACCACTCATTTTCAAAACTCTATTTTGAATAAAGCATATGCATAACCTGCCGGTTTTGAGAATTTTGGAGAACGAGCTCTGTACCACCAAATCTAACAGATCTCCAGGTGTCATTAATAGTAATAATACCATTAATACCATCAATAGCCAAAAAAACCTTTTGAAACTGACAGCGATCACTCCACATGTTCAAAAGGTAATGATAGAACTTTATGGGAATTTGAGTTTTCCTTTTCATAAACACACAAATCACCCAAACACGCTAGCACGTGATCGAGGAGGGATTCATAATGAATACGCCAACCTAGCACATTTAAACTGTAGTATTTATTTCTCCCATGATGATTTGCTGAGTCATCTGAGTTAAGTCAGCAATTAACATCCAACTATTTATTTTGGTTTATTTTAGGCCAATTGCTGCCATTGAGTCAGCAGTCGAGTTCCCTTCTCTATACATATGACCAATCATCATGTGTTGGAAGCTATTAAGAAGCTCATAGATCTCCATGATGATAGGTCTAGCCCGCCACCCTGCACCAGATCTACTCTTGACTACCTCGATAATCACTTTGGAATCCCCCTCGATTTCTAGCTCTCTAAAGTTCATCTATTTCACAAATTTAATCCCCTAGAGAAGAGAAGTTCCCTCCGCCTGGGTTACAGTACAATTATTGATCAGTCCCACATAAGCCAGCAGGAAAGTTCCATTGTGATCTCTCAGTACTCCTCCCCCTCCATGCCCAATATTATTAACTTCCCCATCAAAGTTTAATTTTATCCTACCTCTGGGAGGGGCAATCCATTTGGTGGCTTTTTTGGCTACCTTTTTTGCATTGTCAAACCTGGAGAACCCATTCAGGAGGTTCCAGCGTTCAGCAATCTTAACTTCCCAGGTAGCTGGTGGACTATAGGGGATCTTCCATTTAGCTATTTTGGCATTCTCACTCAGGAGCTTAGTGTCGCTAAGTAGACAGGTTTCAGGTTGGATACCTTTCTCCCTGAAAATCTTGTTGTTCCTTTCCTTCCAAATGGTCCAGCATATGTGTGGGGGAAACATTCGCTAGAGGAGTTGTAGCAGGGGTAATTTGAAGGGGATCTCCTATTTCTGAATCAGTGCACATCACAATCCAGGGCCCACGAGATACCCAACTTGTCAAAAATTCCTTGCCACATGCAGGTAGCATAATCGCAGTGGATGAAGAGGTGCTTTTCCATTTCTTCCGCCTTCTCACATAGGACACATCTATTTTCCATGGAGAAGCCTCTTTTTGTAAGATTATCTTGGGTTAGGATCTTACTGTGCATTAGGGTCCACTAGAAAAAGTTTATTTTAGGCGTGAGCTGGGGGATCCACACCTTCTTCCAGTCGCCTGGGTTACTTTCCTCCTTAAGAAGCAGGTTGTAAGCAGAATTAACCGTGAAAGCACCAGTCTGGGTGGGGGCCTAGATAATAGAGTCTTCAAACCCGGGAATTTTGATATTAGTCAGGTTATCCATAAGATCCTTGGCCATGTGTTGCAGGTCCAGTCTGTCCCTTAATCGGTTAGGTAAATCAACCCAATCTCTTCCGTTGATGTAGTTGGAAGCTCTAATGCCCAGGCTAGGTCTAAGGTAGTCCATGAGTGGTTTGAACCTATGGCCCAAGTGAGATTGGTTCATGATCCAATGGTCATTCCAGAATCTGATGGACCTATGATTACCAATTTGCGAAAAATCACCTTTGGTCAGAAGGGTCTTACACTTACAGATGTTTATCCAGAGTTTGGATTCACTAGGGAGGTCACTGTTGTGGAACATCTTTCCATAGGATTGGCCTTGGAGGTATTTAGTTTCCATTATTCTGAACCAATTTGCTTTTCCCTCAATGAGCTTCCAAGCCACCTTCGTAGTAAGGGCCTTATTCATCAGGCCAATTTTTCTAAGACCGAGGCCTCCCAATCTTTTAGGGAGGCAGATAGTGTCCCAATTGACAAGCGAAATCCTCCTTTTATTTTCAGACCCCGCCCACAGAAAGGTTCTCTAAATTTTTTCAAGTTTATCGGCCATGTTTCTTCTACTTTTGAAGAGGGATAGGAAGTATACAGAGATCCCCTGGAGGGTGGAAGCAACCAGCTAAAGTTTGCTAGCATTACTTAATATCTTTCCTTTCCAGCCAGCGAGTTTTCTCTAGGTTCTTTCCAGAATAGAATTCCTAAATTCTTGGGACACCTCTTTGACAGTGAGGGGAAGGCCAAGTTAGGTAGAAGGGAGCAAGGCCACTAGACACCCCATAATTTGAAGCATCTTATTTTGTAAATCCATTGGAGTATTGAAGAAGAATAGTCAGCTTTTTTGATAGTTAATACATTGACCCGAAGCCCAAGCATAACATTCCAGAATTTGTTTCCATTGTCTAGCCTCAACAACAAAAGAATACCCAAAGAGGAAAGTGTCATCCATGAATTGTTCTAAAACCACCCGAGGGTGAGTGGAAGCTGGTTTGATACCTTTTATCCTTCCGGTAGCGGATAGCATGCCAAGATTCCTGCTAAGCACATCAGCCACCATGATAAAGAGGTAGGGGGAGAGGGGGTCTCCCTGTCTAAGACCTTTCTCAGGAGTAAAATGGCCTCCAGGGGAGCCTTTGGTTAGAAATGAAAAGCTAATAGTTTGAGTACATTCTTGTATAATTTGGATAACCTTTCCATTAAAGCCCATTTTAGCAAGGATTTTAAGCAGAAAAGACTAGTTAACTTTGTCATACTCTTTAGAGATATCTAGTTTAAAGGCCATACCTAGGACCTTGCTTTTCTCCATAGAATGGATAATTTAATGGGTAGTAATGGCCGCGTACAGGATCTGTCTACCTGGCACAAAACCTTTTTGAGTATTGCAGATAACCCTGTCGAGAAGAGGCTTGATTCTGCCAATCAAGATCTTGGTAAGGATCTTGTAGAAGGTATTGCAAAGACTAATGGGCCTGAATTCCATCATAGAAGTAGGATTGTATTTCTTAGGGACAAGAACAATGTAGGTTTGCTTATGGTGTCTGAGAAGGCGCCCAGTCCTAAAGAAATCTTTGGCAGCTCTAGTGACATCACTCCCCACAATTTCCCAGTATTCCTAAAAGAATGCCAAAGGAAATCCGTCTGGTCCAGGGGCTTTGTAAGCTCCCATAGTGAAAACCGCCTTCTTAACCTCTTCATTAGAAACCCGCTTCGTAAGCATGTCATTATCCCCAAGGGTAATAGCGCTTTGGATGTGGTCTAGGAGCTGGTTTTGGATGTTGTCTAGGCAATAAGGGCCCACTTTCGAGTACAGGTCCTTAAAGTAATTAACCACAACCTAGTTAATTTTATCCTTTTCCTTGACTTCATTCCCTCCCGCATCCAATATAGAGGAGATGGTATTTATTTTTTTGTGGATGCTGGTAGACCTATGGAAGAAGTTTGTGTTTCTGTCCCCTTCAGCAAGCCACTGGATTCTGGATCTCTTCTTCCAGTAGATTTCTTCTTTTTTTAGGGTTTCCTACCACTTGTGTCTAGTCAATTCCTCCTCCACCTGGACCTAGGGCAGGTAGCTTCCGAACGCCAGCTGGTATTGGAGGGAAATGAGATTTTCTGAGAGATTGGTCTTCTCCTTGCAGAAGTCACCAAAGTTGTGTTTTCTCCAGCCTTTAACCTCCCGTCTGATAATTTCTAGTTTTTGTGCAATTCTAAACATAGTGGTACCCCTGATTTTAGTCTTCCACCAGAATTTTACTCGGTCCCTAAAGGAAGGGTGAGAGCACCACATAATTTTGAATCTAAAGGGCACCGGGCTTACCTTAGGGGAGTCAAGTCAGCAGAGAAGGAGAGGGTTGTGATCCAAAGTCATTCTAGGGAGGGAAGACAAAGAAGAATTCATGCAAAGGTTCCATGAGGAAGTGGCCAGTACCTGATCAAGTCTTACCTGGATGAGGTGGTTACCCTTCCTATTATTAGTCCAAGTGAAGGGGTTCCCCTTCATAGTAATGTCAAGAATACCTGTGGAAGAAATAAAGTCCGCCAGATCCCCCATGCTATCTGAGTAATCCATGAGGCCACCACACTTTTCAGAGGGGTAAAGGGGGGTGTTGAAGTCACCAGCCAACAAGAAGTTTGCTGAGCAATCCTGATCAAGCCTGTGGCCCAACTCCATCCATAGAGAAGCTCTAGCATGCCGGGTGTTAGGAGCCTAAATATTGAAGGTCGTCCATTCAATACCATTCATCCTAAAGGTGATTGCAAGGAAATTAGGGGAAGAAGCAGCCAACTGACCAGTTATTCTATTAGGGTTCCAGAGCGTAGCTATACCACCAGACGCACCAACAGCTTCAGAGTAAAGGAAAGAAGCTCCCGACCAAAGGTACGACACTAGGGTAGCAAAAGTACTAGAAAACATCTTAACTTCCTGTAAGAGAAGAACCTCCAGCTTGAGATAAAAAATGTAGTGTTTGACAACATTTTGTTTAAGGGAGCTGTTCAAACCCCTCACATTCGAAGAGAGGCAATTCATCTCTTACTTTTGAAACTAGATTCCAGGGTTTGTTTCCTTCCTACTGAAACCTCCCTTGTGGACCCTTTCAATATCCTTACCCTTTCTGAGGGTCTTCCTCTGGGTGTTTCCATCCCCACGTCTACCTTTTTAGTATTGGTTTTCTTTTTCTGTGTTTTCCATTCCCCCTCCTCATCCTCTGAACCATCTGTGGAGCTAAGGGTTCTTTTCTTTACAACCTTTGGGGTGAGTTTAGCCTCCCGCTTTGGGGCTTGTACCTCGAGGGCAACTACAATGGCAGGTCATTTCTCCCTAGTAGTGTTAATCTTCCTCCCCTCAGGGGAGGCTTCAAGGTTGGAGCAGGCGTCAAGACGGGTTCTGACACAGGTTGGAGAACTAGATCCTTTTAGGTTAGGTCTGGAGGAGAACTAGATCACCCCACAACAAGCTCCTGGGGAGAGACTATCTCCCCCTCCTCAATTTCTGGTGCATCAAAATCTGTATCATTGGCCACCGAGGGTGGCCTTGACACCAGTATTTCCTCATCACCAATGGGGAGAGGGACCTCTGCTATTCCTTTGTCCTTGTTCTCTCGTTTATCTCCCAACTTGGTGGCCTTGCAAGTACCACTAGAATGGCCTCTGCTTTCACATTTATGGAAGAAAATGGTAGCATTTTCATACACCAGTGCTTGGGTCCATCTACCCAGTTTAGATTTCAAAATAACAAAGTTGGGTAGGGTTTTATTAATAGTGACATTCACACATAATCTAGCAAACACCAACCTGGATTTACACTGGGTCACCTGATCCACCGTGATGAATGAACCAAAGGAATCACCAATCCAATAGAAGACTTTCTTGTCCCAATACTCGAGCGGGAGGCCTGGGAGGCGGACCCAAACTGGAGCCATTCTAGTCAGGTCCGTCGCTGGGTTGAATTCGGGTTTCCATTTCACAAGGGCCAAGAAGTGCTTTCCATAGAACCATGAACCAGATAGTACACATGACATATCCTCAAGGGTGGTAAACTTGAACAGAAAGAGTCCTCCCGGCATAGCAGAAACAAGGATCGACCCCTTGATCTTCCACTGGTTAGAAACCCATTTTCTAACCATTTCGATGGTAGGTCAAAAATTGAAGAATTGACAAACCAGGGCGAGCTGAAAGTCAGCCATTGTGTGATTCACCACAGAGTCAGGGAGTGATAGTTTGGCTCCTTCCTCAGTCTGAACAAAATCCACCAAAAGAGCCTGCAAGGGTTGTTGGGCATCACCAATAAGGGCTCCTTTCCAATTTGGTTTAGGGGATAGCGGGGTATCAGTAGAAGAGGACGCTTTTTGGCATTCCCCTATTGACTCAATCATAGGGACTGTGATAGAGGAGGCCTGGGGTCCATCAGGTCCAGCAGGTGGGTCAGCATCTCCCCCTGGGGAGGCAGGCATGGGAGCCTGCAGTTTGAATTTTGGGCTGGGCGGGAAGATGGGTGGGAGTTGTAGAGTGAAGTTGAATTTACATTCAGACTCAATCCACTAGAATTTACTATATTGTTAGTGTACATCTTTAATCTCATTAATTACCTTTTTATATAACTTTTATAATTTTTTCATAAAATAAATATTTTATACATTTTGAAAAATGATAATTTTATTACTATATTCATATTTATAAACATATTATAGAATTTGTGTTAACTTTATATCATTGACCTAAATCAATAATAGATTCCCCACAACAGACTATATAATCAATTAAAATGTAAACTTGTGGCATTACATTTTAAGTAATCCAGAGGTGAAACTTTTTGGTGAGGAATTCACCCAGCTTAAGTGTCCACGTCTCCTCCTTTCAGTGCTTTTAAAAACCTCATACTATTTTGAAGCTTATTTTGCTTCCACCGGATGATAGTCAAAGCCCTAAATTTTATTAGACAACCCTATTCATTTTTTAGGGCCGCGTGAGTAAGAGGGAGACGGGCGTGGGCGGCTATGCGCAGAGATGGGGAAATGAGATCAGAGCTACCACCTTGTTTGCATAAATATGGGAGGCATAGAACAGGATATGAATTGATAGCATGCCTCAAAGAAATGTGGTTTCAAGTATGCACAAAATGAATCTAGTGAAAACGCTAAGAAACCTCTAGCAATGGAAGCTCGCAAGTGTAATGTCTTATCTAGCACATGTTGCCAGTGTCCATCCGCTTCTATCCATTACCACCGAACTAACAAAGATGCCAGGCGGGCACATAAACAAAGAACATAAATAAAGATTGCAATGTAGGGATCAAATAATCTGCTCAGCTGATCTTTAAAATCCCATTACACTGCGCAATGTTTAATAATTTACATTTTTCAGGGCAAGTAAAAGATAAGATCAAAGAAAATAGGAAACTTTCAGATAACATTTGACTCAAACTAAATACATATTGCAGCGAAACCATGAGAAATAAAAAAAAATCAAAATGCATTTGTCTTACCTATTCAAATGCCAATGCCCGTGAATCTTTATCAAGAAGTCGCGAGTATGAAGGTGAAAATCATCAATGCCCTCAGAGTTATATAATATTCAAAACATTACCTGATTTGTAACGGCTGGGGAGTGAATGGTTGCAGCCAACGAAATGGAATAGCAAACGAAATGGAATGGCGTTTGAAATGGACAACACATTTGAAATAGCGTAACATAAGGAAACTTAATAATTTCTTTTTTATGTACATTCCTCCACTCCATGTTGTCACCGTAAGACGCCTCTCGGCGTAATTATCCAATTCATTGTATCTTATCTATATATATATATAAATATAAAAAAAAAAATTAATAAAAAGTCATTAACTCCTACAAACTTATTATAATTTCTTATTAGTGACCTTTCGTATTCTATTTTTTTTTATGTCAATCTTCCTTTACCCAACAGGTGCGTGTAGTTCTCTTAAAAAATCTCTACATCATTGATTTGAGAAAAAGCTTGTTGAACTAAATTTAAAATAGTTTTTCTCTGAATCGAGCTTATGCAATAGAGATCAGCATTGAAGTTTTGTTCAGTTCGTCAGTTGAAACTCCGTAATTTCGGTATGGATACAAAATGGAATACAATCTTTGGGGAAGGAGGCAGCTATTCACCGTCACCATCTATCAAGCCGCCCATTTGTTTTAACTCACCAATGCCATTAATATCTAGCTTAAATCCAAGTTTTGGAACATTTATTACCAATGTAGTGGCCTATGAAAATGGCAGAACTCCCAATTTATACTTATTTTATGTACAATTCAATTGACAAGACATAAAAATTCATATTTATTTCAACCTTGTCATGCTTAATTACTTGAGGCTCACCCATCTGTACCAAGTAGACTGGTCTTACTCTTCCCATGATAGGGCTACTTTACATATGAGTGAGCCAATTTCTACCAATTGAGCGGACTTGTCGATGTGAATTGTGCTGCAATGGTTGATCAATCTGCATCTCCATTGTCACTTTTAAAAAAAATCTTTTTTATTTTTATTTCATGAATAATGTATTTTTTATTAAGTTAATATAAAAGTTACATATTTACAAAAAGGGGCCAGGGGACATAAAAATCAGCTGGCCAGACAGCAATAATATTGTCAAGGATATATCTGAACTTAAAGAAACCAGTTTTCTCTGGATGGACAATCAAGGGAAGAGATGTCTGATCTTAAGAGCTAAAACCAAAAATAAAAACCAAAAAAATAGTTTGTAAATTGCTATTTCTGTTTTTCTTAATGAGTAGAGTGTTTTCAAAATTACTAATTTGTGAATAATTTGTAAATAGTGATTTTAGTATTTTATGAGACTCCTCCAGTTAAGATAAATATTTTTTTAATTAGAAGCATCAATGCTAATTCCATTGTTATAATACATTCGAATGTTCAAAGTATGGAGAATTACTCACCCAAAATTGTTATAGATCAAGATCTAAGTAAAAGGAAGAACACGTGAATGCAAAAATATGTTGAATGGGTGAATAAACAGAGCACTAATATGCAAGTCTAGTAATAAATAAGAAGGTCTAGTAATAAATAAGAATTTAAGTTAAAAATTCAAGTTGACAATGGAGATGAAGAATTTTTTTCGAAATAAATTCTAAAATATCAAAGAGTTCAAACTCACATGGGACCATGTAGGTAGTGATTATATAGGAACACTAACTGTGTTTTTAGTGTGATCTTTTGTACACCAAGAAAAAAAAATTCTTGGTGTTTTTGTTTTCAGTTTTCAATCTAACAAAATATAATTTTGTTGATATTGTTACTTCTCTTCTTCTTTATAGGTATGAAGTTCAAATTAATTATATTTTAATCAAAATTGGACTGAGTAGAAAGCATTTAAAAGCATTTATTTGTAAATGATCTCTATCATAATTTTAGTTTCATATGAGATTCTTCTACCTAAGACAAATGTATTTCTATTAGAAGCATTTATGATGAACCTGTTGTTAAACTAATCTGAAAAGATCAAAATGTTAAGAGCTAGCATTCGCAAAAAAATCTTATATATGGCTCATGGATGTAACAAAATGTAAAATGCATGAATAAATATGACACTAATATGCAATCATGAAAATACACTTGATGAGAAAATAAATAAAAATGCAAGTGAAAAATTCAAGTATATAATGTAGAAAAATAAATTTTGTCAAAAGAAATCCTTAATGTCAAAGAGTTCAACCCAACATGGGACCATGGGGAAAATGATTGTATAGGAGCGACAATGGCATGAAAAGAAAAGAAAACATTAATGGACTGATTGTGACTTAAGTTGAATCATGTTAGATGCAAATCTAAACTAATTACGTCGTAGGCGTTTCCATCTTGGAAAGCCTCAGCATGTTTTGTATGATCGACGGTTGGTAGTGTTGGAGAGGCCAATGACTGCCATTCGAATCATTGCCACCATTCATCATTTTTCACTTTATACGTAGCTTGTTCAAGTCTTTCACCACTTCTGACATTGGTTTTCATCCATTTTTCTAAGAGTAGACAGTTTTCTAAACCCTTATCCCAAGGGCCAACTAATTATACCATGGTTAATGGAGGTGAACTGGTTCAAGAAGGGCTTAAAACCCTTGTGACCGGCTGTGCAAGATGATGAAATTGACCTTATTGATGTGGACTCCACCTCTGCATCCTCGCTGGAGGAATCACAACCCAAGCCTGTAGAATCTAAGCTGACTTGCCTAAATGTCTTTGACATAATTTCACAGTCGTCGGGATTCAATCTATTGTAGTCCTTTTTGTCCAAACTAATGAATACCTGACTCATCGTCCTTAAACCTTGAGATCGAACAACACCAGACTGAGCAAATTTATTCAACTATAAATATGAAGCAAGCGGGATGTAAATTGGGGTGTCATGCCCCACCATAGAAAATACCTCTACCATGAATGAAGGGCTTCTTATAAATAACAATGTATTGGATAGAAAACATAATGCATAAGACAACAATTAAGTCAATAATTAAAAAACAAGCTTAAGAAATAACTAAAGTTGCTAACCAATCCATGGGAAGGCATTCACCTCCTTAAATTTGTTCTAGTGAGCATAATCTCCTTCATTGTATGTATAGATTGAAATTTGACTTTTGCACTTTAATCATCTATGGTAGACGTTCGTTTTGTGCAAGATAAATTCCTGTGTTAGTAAATACATAAAAACCATTATTCATCCTGCAAAAATGTGACAACGGATTAAGCATGAGTGGCATGGTAAGAAATGCATGCAAGACACATGTACATGACAGCCGGTGAACAATAATTATAAAAAAATAAGATTTAGTTTAGGGTGTAGAAGACATTCAAAATAATAGTTATAAAGAAAAGAAAATAAGCACAACCAACACATTAGAATATGCTTTCTTTAACAAGGAAATGCTAAATATTTTGTGTTTTCCATGACCGCATGGAGGAATTGTCAGAAGGAAATTGTCAGATGTCTTTACTTCTTTTAGAAGATTGCTTTTATGAGAATTTGATCACACATATTTGAAAGTGGTGTATTGATCATGAAATAATAAAAAACCATGACAATAAGTTAACATCGCCATTGGAGAACAACAAGAAAACTACCTGCACTTAAATCATTTTTCTACTCGTGAACGGAAAAAACTTACATACAGCATATAATGAGAAGCCATGAACAGACAATGAGATGGACATAAACCATCTGTAGCCCTTCCCACTTGATTATTTGTGTAATATCCCATGTCCAACAGCACATCAACAATATCCCGAGAGTCTAACTTTTTTGCCCTTCTCCAATCAACGTGCTTCCATGACTTCACTAAATCAGTAAAAAATATTTAAGTGGTTTAAGAACTGCAATCTTCTTGTCTTTTATTAATCTCTGAGTCAATTTAAATAACCTGTATATAAATCAATATGATACAATATGCAATAACTATAAAATGTGGTCACTAGAATGTTGGGGCAATTGTGGTTTATGTATATTGTTTTTCTCACATCTCAAAAGAATAGACCTTCATAAGAAGGATGATGTGTTGGGAGAGAACTATAACTTTGATCCTTGGTTCTGTATCACATAAACATGTATTCATACTTCCTATGTGGCTATCTTGTGCTAGACCTAATTTTCATTACTAAAACTATTGTTTCACGTTTCCTATTCACAAGAATCTGTAACCTGCATAATAATAATGGTATTGTCTATATAACAAAATGGAATCAGTATATTAGTCAACGGATGAACTTGTGAAGGAAATTTAATTTCTATGGATCTCATCATTATAAAATCAATTTTTTTATGTTACTGGAAGTGATAGACATGCATGCAAAATGTGAAATTAACTATACAAATGAAAATAATAGACCTGGAAAACAACAAATAATCTTGCCATATATTATGTACATGTCTATCAGAGAACTTGCAACTATCAGATTTGATAAAAATCCCTTTTTTATGGATGTCTTTGTACCTTGTTTCAACGCTCTGATTTTGGCACAGGCAGGGAGGATGCCAATTAAGTTTCTCAAGTCTGGGTGTCCATTCCCTACTCCAAAGCTCCCATTTTGGGAATAGATTGAAGCAACCAAATGAAAATACATTGAAGAAACCAAATAAAAAAAATTTTGAAATCTTCTAGATATCTTCATTGTTTTGTAAGAATGGGCTTCTGATTACTGAGCAAACAAGAGATGAACTTCACAGGTTTGCATAACTTCCTTGTGTGGGCCTATTTTTTCATGGTAAAACAACACGCGTCTACTGGGGATATGTGGTAAGACAACCAATGACCGATAAAAATGTACGCACAGAAAAATGTAAAAAAATATAAAAATTTGAAGTCAACGACGGTACTAGTCATTTTATAGTGTGAGTATTTACATGTTGGCTTCCACTACAATGAAAGTTCATTTAAGTATTTTAGATTTCATTTGAGTCTGTTCTTGCACTTGGCCATGAGATATAAAGCGAGATCAATTAGATTTTTAGTAAATTGCTTTAAAACCCTCGTTCTTAGAGTCTGTCATAAGGGTTTGATAATATCTCAAGGGTTGCCTGATGAAAAAAAATTGATTATTGGTTCCTTTGAAAGTAGATTCAGAAGGCTTTAAAATGCATATAATTGTTGTCTAAGGTGCCTGTTAAGTGAATTCTCTCTCATTTTAAATCTAATTAGATTAATATTATGTGAAATGTTAATTTCTAATTATATATTTTAATTTTAAAAGAATTAGTTCAATGTTTAATTTAAAAATATATATATAATTTATTTTAATAATCATATTATAATAGATAATGTATAATTAAGTTATTCAAAGGTATATACGATATAAAAAATTTAATAATACTAATAACTAACTTTAGAAAATATATATATTGATATATAAAGTAAGTTCTTAATAAATTAATTCAATTTTATAATTGTATATTTAAAATAATTCATAAAAAATTATGTGTCTATATCTTTTGTAAAATTGAATTATTGTATATTTTAGTATATATTATATTATAACATTTATTTTTAAAAAATAAAAAAAATAAATTATTATTGTTCATATATATAGTTTGGGATAAATACATAAACTATGAAGAACAAATTATCTTTTTAATAGGTTATATTGCAATAATATTTTGAGCAAGATTGTGTAAGAATATTTTTGGGTATGATGGAATATGCTTATAGATTCCTACGGAATTATTCTTGCAATATTATGATAGATTGTGGAAATTTGTAAGTAAATTTAAATATAAGATAAATATAAAAATATAAGAACTTTTATGCGTTTTTAAAATCTATATATTTCTAAAACTATAAAAATGTATCAATAAAGTACTATGAACTTACAATTATAGATAAATTATCTGACAATTAAGAATAAACTAATGCCTACAATTGGACATATTAATATATACACAAAACTAATAATTTCCTATTTTAGTAGGTAATCTCACAGTTCTATATCAAATTAAAAAATAGATTTGACATGTAACTATTTTTTGTTTCATGTCATTTTATATACTTTGTGTGCACTGTGTGTGTGTGTGTGTGTGTGTGAGAGAGAGAGAGAGAGAGAGAGAGAGAGAGAGAGAGAGAGAGAGAGATTCCCTCTCGTAGACACATACTACGTTACATGCTAGGAAAATAATAGGCATAGAGAGTGATAGAGAGATGATGAGATAGAGATACATATAGAGGGAGAGATGGGAGAAGAAATATAGAGATGTAAAGATTAAAAGCTATAGGAAGGGGGTGATGAAGAGAGATGGTTGGATGGAGATATAGATGAATATAAACTGGGAGGATGGGGAAAAATAGATAGAGAGAAGAGAGAGACATGGCAAGGAGAGAGAGAGAGGGGGGGTGCACATGGAAGATGTAAATATAAAAAAAAAAATAGAGAATGAGGGAGGGATAAATATAAAGATAAATATATAAGTAGAAAGTAATAGAGAGAGGTAAAAAGGGGGAGACATATAGGCATAAAGAGTGATAGAGAGATGACAAGACAAAGATACATCTAGAGGGAGAGATGGGAAAATAAATATAGAGATGTAAAGATTAACAGGTATAGGAAGGGGGTGATGGAGAGAGATAGTTGGATAGAGATATAGATGAATATAAAGTGGGAGGATGGGGAATAATAGATAGGGAGTTAGAGATAGATCAAAAGTTAAAGATAGAAAGAGATCTAGGGAGATATAGAGAGAAACCTAGAGAGTGAGAGATAGAGATGAAGAGTTATAAAGATATATAGATGGTGAGATATATTGATACAAAGATAAGGAGATCTAGAGAGGAACAGAAGGAGTGACAAACAAAGGGAAAAATACTTAAATGACATTTCCATAACTCTACGTTGTTCCCATCGCACACTAAGGTGTGATTTCTAGTTGGTAGACCAATCTAACGGAGGAAAGGAAACTAAAATCCTATCCATTTTCCAACAAGAGGATGTTGGAGATGCTATGACATGCCGTAATGGAATGCTCAACTTATAGAGACATTCACATCACATATGAAGGTAACTTAAAGTTAAACAATATAAATTCATTTTTTAATGAGGACAAGCTTGATAAAATGACCAAATTTTTTATTAAAATTTACAAATAAGATTCAACATTATTGACGAGCATTGGAATTCTAGCAAAGTGCATACGGTATTGTACTATGGTTTGAATTCTAATTAATGCTAGTGTTGTTTCTCGGTTATCCCTGATGGGACCTACAATTGGGGGGCCCAATCTTGTGTCCTCGTCTTCCCCCCTCTCAAGATAGGGGACATCCTTGTGAATACTAAATTTTTTGGTCAAAATGTTATAGACTTTGTTTCCTCTGGATGGATATCTATTTAGTTATCTTCTAGATCTTGTCCCCTTACACTCGTGTCTTTTTTTTTCTAAAGAGAAACCAACATCATTTGTTGATAAGATTTTGGATGTCAATCCTAAAACATTGGGTAAAGTAAAATTATTAGTTGACCAAGATGAGGCATGCACGATTAATATGTTGGCTATTCAAGTCCCTAATGATTTGAGCATGACGATATGGATAAATTCAGCTTCTCCCATACCAGTAAGCTTCTTTCCTTTCATCCTAACATAGATCGGGTTAGGAAATGGGCTGATTGTTTATGGAAAGTTAAAGGTAGTATGACGATTAGTGTTGTGGCCAATGACCTCTTTCTTTTTAGTTTTGTCAATATGGAAGATCTTCTTTTGATTCTAACAAGAGGCCCCTGGACATATGGTAATATTTTTTTTAAAAATATCCCTTTGCAATTAGAGATGTGAGTTTGACCTAAAAAAGAATCTAGGGGAAGTTACTTCTATATGGATATACCTCCTTGGCCTCCCCTTACAATATTGGAACCACAAGGTCTTTAGGGGTATTGTTTTCTAGTTTGGGGGTCTTTCTTTTATAAATAAGTTAGTACAGTAGAAATATAAACTTATATTGGCCATGTTCTATATTAACCTAGTGGTTAACTATGGGCCGACAGGGTTGTAAGGAAACTCAGGTGCGGAAATAGCTTCCTACGCTAATCTCTATAGGAAAGTATTGTGCAAATTCTTTTAAACCCTTACAATTTCAGATTCGTTAACTAATTTAACAAAGATATTGCAACCACA
>MU223405.1:89447-112559 GCA_018584345.1 Thuja plicata | reverse complement strand
AATTAATACCTTGATCATTGTCATGGAGAACTTTCTTAAGAGCCTCTATAGCTTGGATAGAATCTTGATTATGGTTTTCTTGGATAAGCCAATTTCCCATTTTATCAAGTTCGGTTGAAAGATTTTGTACTTGTTCAGGAGGAATTCATAAAGTGTCATCTTCATCATGAGATGAGTGAGAAGAGTTATGCTCCATGGAAGGATTGGAATCATGAGTTATTAAATTGTCATCCAGGATCCTAAGGAAAGGAGAGGAAGACTCAGGATCAAAGGATCCCATAAGTCTACGGCTTCTTCTAACCGGGATACTCTAAGTAGGACTAGATGTGATAAAGCTCATACACCAATATAATGCCAATGAACTAACACAAAATTTTGATCTATTGAATTGAAATACAATTTTGAAAGAACATGCAAGATCTAGCATACACAATGTAAATCTAACACCAAAAAGAAAGAGTTGTCTATCGCGGGTTCACCAAAATGTAACATATAAAATGGAATCATTACCAAAATTTAAGATAAAGGATTTAGATGTTGTTTGTTTTGTTTGTTAAAAATGTAAGATATGAAAATAGGGGATGTAGATTGTTCTTTGAATTACCTAGATTGTATTGGATTCTTTTAACCTTGATTGAATTGAATTGATTATGGATTGCAATTTTGATTAGGGAGAAGAAAAGATGCTCCTTCCTTATTCCCAAATGCACAAATGGAAGATCCAAGTTGATCAACCCAAGAGAAGGGTTAATACACAAATGAATCAACTATTTGGAAAGAAGAATAACAAAGGAAATACCTTCAATTCTGTTAATTATATATATAGAAATGATGTGAAATAGTAATTGAAAAGATCTGAGAAATGCACTAACCTTGAAATATTGCAGATCAAAGAATACTATTTTCTGAGGTCTGTAGACTGTTTTTGGAAAAAATGACAGTTGATACCAAACCGAAACGCAGAGACAAACAAAACCCAGAAATCATTTTTCATTCCGATATCATCTTATGAAAAAGGTTGACCTTGACCCACAAATGTCAACCCTTACCCAATAATGTCGACCCTGACTTGCACAGATCCAAAAATGACTTTGTTCGCGGATCCTAAAATTTTGCTGAAAAGGGTATCTAGATCTAGGCTCAAATCCTCTGTTCTGTACCTGGTTAAAAGTACAAACCTGTGTCACACTTTTATAAAGGAAAAGGACCACGACATGCAAATTGTTCAACTTTAATGACATAAAAGGTGGCATTTGTATTTAGAATTTGACGATGATGTAAACTAAAGAAATGTGTAAAAATGGATTAAGTTTATGTCTATAATTTTTTTTAAAAAAATTGAACAAGAATATACATAGTTTTTTAATTTTTGAAGTCCATTTTTCCATTGCTGAAAACTTCTGAAAATCTGGGGTCTAATTCCCTCCAAACAATGATATGCAAATAATCTATTTTTCCCCTGATTTCAAAATATGTTATAGATAAAATATATAGCTAGTGCAGAAAAGAAGAAAGATTTTTTTTCAATGTATATTTTCT
Organism: Thuja plicata; assembly: GCA_018584345.1. NCBI lineage: Eukaryota > Viridiplantae > Streptophyta > Pinopsida > Cupressales > Cupressaceae > Thuja > Thuja plicata. The sequence continues at coordinate 111,020 of MU223405.1, read as the reverse complement.
CCATTATAACTGCTCAAAGTTGAACTTATCTGAAATCGATAGTTTTCACCTCCCTCCAAATTTCTCCTATCAAATCTACACCATTCAGAAAAAAAATTGCATATTCTTGAAGAGGACTCTCTCCTCTAGTATTAGATATAAATTTTAAATTTTTTTGATATGATTTACTATTTTTTTATTTATTTGAAGCAACATCTTCTCGAATGTTAAAATACCTACTTGTTGTATTTTGAAATTATAATATGTTAGATCTAATCACAATATTATAAATTTTATACGAAAATAATCTTTACTTTGAGCTCTACAAAAGGGTATTTTTTATATTTTTTTAAAATATCATTAAAAAGAGTAAGGGTTATTGAAACATCGATTTTCTGAAATAATTTTATTTCTTTGGTAATTGGTATAAAACATGCATTTAATAGACATTTCCAATTGGAAAAGTTTAACCACTTATGTAGCTTAGCTAGAATGAATCTAGCTAGACCATATGTTTGATGAAAATTATTTTTTATTTAGAAATAGTCAAATTTAGCTGTGTTGATAAGTGGTCCTGAAACGTGACACAACTTTGTTCTTTTACCCACCTGTACCTGCAAGAAAAAGGAGATTGTTTTGTTGTGGGGGAGGGTTTTGCCTTGGTCAAACCCCGGTTTAGGAATTAACCTCAAATATATGTAATTGAAATTGCAGAAATGAACAAAGCAAATGCATAAATTCACCTTGCTTGAAAAATTCCTTGTGGCGGATTTGAATCCTTGAATCCACAAGTATGCTTCAAATGTAGAATTTAGAAGGGTAGGATGTCTTCAATCTCTTGCTTGTAGATCTCCAACACCAATTCTTGAATGGGTTCTTGAATTTGGAATAGTCTTGGAAGAAGGTGGATGGAGAGATCACCAAAAGGGCACCTTGTAGCTTTAATCCTTTAATGGCCTCCAATGGATCTCCTTCATGGAAATGGATACTTGAAATGGATGAATGCTTGCTTGAAATATTTCTTGAATGCTTGCTTTAACTTCACTTGATAATGCTTGATCTCAATTAGGAATGCTTGATGACAATTCTCAATCTTGCTTCCTAGACTTAGAGAAAATGAGAGAGAAAGCTTCCCTTTTATATGAAATTAGGGCACAATCCTCCAAGGAGGCCTACATAGGATAATTAAATCCCATTAAAGTCTTTACCCCTAGGAGAGGACCTAAATTAAATATAATTTTTAAATCAATGCTTCGGAACCTGAAACAGCAGACTTGGAAAGGGAAAATACTTTTTGCAAAGGCCGACCTCCGAAAACTGGAAGACCTCGGGATCTGAAGCCTGGGTCAAGGTTGAGGTCAACCCTGACCTAGGTCAGGTTCAAGGTCAACCCTGACCTAGGTCAGGGTCGAGGTCGACATAGACCAAAAATGTTGACCTTGACCCTAAAGCCCAGAATCATCAGTCTGCCATTCAGAATGCAGAAATCAGGCCAAACAGGAGTGGAAAGAGGAACAGATCAGTGAGGAAGCCATGTCAAAGTCAGGAACCCATTCAAGGCACTTGCCATGACCCCAAACCACTTACTCAGAAGGCTAAACACGTCTACAATGGAAGTGCTTCCATTTTCTGACTATACAGATATCATCAACAAATATTTCAGCAATCAAAATGTTATCATCGGGATCTTCTTTTAAGTATAGATTTCTATTTTCACTTGTTCTTACAAATCCAATACTTGTGAGATAGGAGTGAAGTCTTTCATACCAGGATCTAGGTGCTTTTTAAAATCCATACAAGGCTTTGTTTAGTATATAAACCATGTTTCTCTTGTTAGGATCAACAAACCCTTCTAGTTGTTTAGTGTATACCTCTTCTTCTAGTATTCCATTTAGGAATGTATATTTGACATCCATTTGGTATACCTTGAATCCTTTGAATGCAGCATAAGCAAGTAAAATTCTTACTCCTTCTATTTTAGCAATGGGTGCAAAGGTTTCTCCATATTCAATACCTTCTTCTTGTGCATACCCCTTGCATACTAACCTTACTTTGTTCCTTGTGACTTCTCCATTCTCATTCAACTTGTTTCTGAATATCCATTTGGTACCGATGAAATTCTTGTCATCTGGTCTAGGTACTAGTGCCCATTTCTGTTCTTCTAAATCTGTTCTATTTCCTCATTCATAGCATTGGCCCATTCTTCATTTTGTAGTGCAATATTAACATATTTAGGCTCAAAACCACAAATTAAACATCTAGTGTTTAGTGACTTACTTCTTGTGTCATATGATCTATTTCTGTGGATGGTGTCTTCTGACATACTTGGCAAGTATCAGTTCAGTTCTTTGTTCATCATTATGATCATCATCTTGACCTTCATTCTGATCTCCATCGCTCGGAACATCATTTAGAGCAATTTCCTAATTTTTGGTATTTGCAGTGTGGTGCTCGGGTGCAATGTTTTGTTGCTCGAGAGCGATACGCTATTGCTCAGGTAGAGTGTCAAGTTCTTCAGTGTAAACAAACCTATTGTAGTCTTCTAGTTCTTTTCTACTTTTTTCATTATTTTTTCTCTGCATATTCATCTATTTTGAAATTTTCACTTTCAATGATTTTGTTAGAGGACTTGTTAAGACATTTATAAGCCTTTCTCTTGGTGGAATACCCTAGAAAGATTCCTTCTTCACTTTGTGAGTCAATCTTTCCATTTCTATCATCTTTCAAAATATAACATTGACTTCCAACATTTTTGAAGTAACTTACATTGGGTATGAATCCATACCATAGCTCATAGGGTGTCTTCTTGGTGTCTTTCTTCAATTGTACTATTTTCAATGTGTAGACAGTAGTACTGACAGCTTCCCTCCAGATTGTTTGAGTGATTCTTTTCTCAATCATTAGTGTTCTTGCAAAATCAACAATGGATTTGTTTCTTCTTTCAACAATCCCATTTTTCTACGGTGTTCTTGGTGAAGAAAATTGTCTTTCAATTCCATTCTCATTGCAAAATTTAGTGAATTCATCATAAACAAATTCTCCTCCTCTATATGATCTTAAGCATTTTAATTCCTTACCACTTTGTTTTTCTACCATAGATTTATACCATTTAAACATCTTGAATGCTTTTGATTTTTCTTTTAACAACATAGCTGTCATCATTCTAGAATAATCATCAACAAAGAGAATGAAATATCTATCACTATAGTAACTCTTTTTTTTTCATGGGTACACATAGATGAGTATGGACTAATTCTATTATAGCATTAGATGTATGGGTTTTTCTCTTGAAACTAGACTTTGTCATTTTACCTTTTTGACAAATCTTACACAAGATATGCTCGGGCTTTGACATGCTCAGTAAACCTCTTACTTTTGTTTTATTTCTTATCTTAATCATGTTGTCAAAATTCACATGAAATAATCTCTTATGCCACACCCATAAGTCTTCATTTCTATCCATTAAACAAGTGTTTTTTATATAATCAATATAGAATAGGTTACCTTTTGTCTATTCACTAGTTTCGATCAACCTTCCTGATTCATTAAAATCTTTGCCTTTTTGTTCTCAAATGCTACTCGGTGACCTATGTTATTCAGTTGTGAAACACTCAATAGATTATAATTAAGTCATTTTATCTAGTAAGTATTTTCACATTTGATTAGGTTATTCAACATTATGGTTCCTTTACCTTCAACTAGACAAGGTGACTCGTTACCCATTATTACTGATCCACCATTATAAAACTCAAAAGTTTCAAACTTGTGTTTATCACCGGTCATGTGGTGAGTGCAGCCACTATCTATAATCTAGACATCATTCTTACTAACATTAGATATGAGTGTAGTCTCTACATACCTTTCCTCTTCATCAGAATCTTCCTTCACGGCTAGAAATACCATCTCAATGTCTTCATCAGATTCGGTATCAGTATCTCCAGCTCTGTTCTCAGCCAGGTAACAAACTTTCTTCCCTTTGTCCTTGTAGTCTAGGGTATCTCTTCTGTCAGATTGTCGATTGCTTCAATAATCTCTATTATCACCTCTATCAAACTTTTATTCATATGATCTGTCATTACTTCTGTCATCTTTTCTTTTGTTAGGACATCTAGCAACAAATCGTCCAATCTCTTTACAATTAAAACATACAAGTGGTAATTTACCTTTGTATCTACCTTTGTCTCTCTACAATCTTCTGGCCATTAGTGCTTCAATCTCTTCGAGATCTTGGTCATCACTATCACTTTCACTATCATTTCTCATAGTGTATTTATGACTTGACTTACTTATTTTTGAAGAAGATTTGAATGCAGACTCAATAGATGGTAAGACACTATTATCAAAGTTATTCATCTCAAAAGAAATTAGTCTACCAACAAAGCTATCTAGAGTGACATTATTGTTTACTTCTACTCTCATTTCTTGTATAGCAGATACTATAATCGAATATACATGTAGTAAGGTTCTTAGGATTTTACTTACCACTATTTCTTCTTCAAGTACACCTCCAACTCCTCGGATAGCATTGACTACCTCTTTGATTCTGCAGCTATACTGAGTGATATTTTATCCTTCTTTCATCCTCAAAAATATTAAGCTATCAAAGTGTTAAAACACCGAAAGTTAACTTGAGTTCAGAAATGACAAAATATCTAGCTGGTAGAGCTAAATATGGACTTAACTGGTAGTTATCATTATTTTCATCGACGAGATAAAGCGAAAGATAAGTAAAGGATTTAAAGCTATTTTTTCCAGTTGGAAAGAATATCTCTGCGAGATAAAAGAGGATTTTTGTTTTAAATCCGATTGGCTAAGATTGTGGATCACACCAAGATCAAGAAAATCAAGAACCTAACAACAGTGATATCATGTCTATAAAGAGACAACTTAATTCATTTTGAAAAAAGGGGATTGAATGAAAAAGAGGATGCTGGAGAGAAACTAATGAAGAAAAACTTCATACAATCATGATCAATCAAGCTGAGGAAAGAGCTAAAGATTTCTGCAGACACCGAGCAACAGAGCATACCATCACCAAACATAACAAAAGTGGAGCAAAGGTTTTAAAAGGACTTATTGATTAGATTAGTTTTATGAGCTTACAATAGATCTGAAAATCTACAAGTATAAGTTGTATATGTGAATAGATCATACTTTTTTAGTTTAACCATTGATTTAGAAAGTCTCTTAATCGAGCAGGATTTAAAGATCCTTTCTATATTGAGATACATCCCAAGGAGTATCAAAAATTTTGATCATGAAGATAGCATGAGATGCCAAATACCATTTGAAAAACAAGAAGATTTTGGACAAGGAAGGTAGCATAGAAATGCCCAATATCAAGTGAAAAACTAGTTCAAATATACTTATCAAATTACTACTACTCGGAATGCTTTGTTAAACCTTATTTTGTATGTTTACCGAATAGCAGTCTGTTAATTTACCAAAAAATAGTAAATTACTTAGAGTATATCAATCAATCTAGATTAACTATGTGTAATGAAAAAAATTAAAGTAATGAATCATAAACACATTGACACATGGATTTTTAATGCACGGAAACCCTGTTAAGGGAAAAACCACTCGGGACTGGTAACCCAAAATTTTCACTCTTCTGAAGTGAACTCGATGAAGAGCCAACCTTGTTAAAGGTTACAAACACACTATTAGGCATGACCTTGTTATCATTGTTTTCATCGATAAGATAAAGCCAGAGATAAGTAAAGGATTTAATGTTGTTTTGTCCAATTTGCAAGAAGATCCCTGCGAGATAAAACAAGATTGTTTCTTTAAATCTGATTGGCTAAGATTGCAGATCACGCCAAGATCAAGAAAATCAAGAACCTAACAATGGTGATATCATGTGACAAATTAATTCAGTTCAAAAAAAGGGATTGAATCAAAAAGATGATGCTAGCACCAACGGCTAGTGGAACCCGACGGACAGAGATAACTAAAAGTCAAGTCACAGTGATGCTCGAGCAAGAACACTGACACACATTACCGACAAGAAGAATCACAAGCATACTCGACAGCTAGAATCATAGTGTAAGATGACAGAGAAGCCTGAGGAGAAATAGAGTGTTGACCAAAGCTATCAAAGTGTTAAAACACTAAAAGTTAACTTGAGTTCAGAAATGACAAAATATCTAGTTGGCAGAGATAAATATGGACTTAACTAGTAGTTATCATTGTTTTCATCGACAAGATAAAGCAAGAGATAAGTAAAGGATTTAAAGCTATTTTGTCCAGTTGGAAAGAAGATCTCTGTGAGATAAAACATGATTTTTACTTTAATGGGAAGTGTGTACTGAGAGGGGAGGGGTGAATCAGTACCTCTAAAACTTTTGTATCTTTTAACCTTTATCCTTTAGGTAATCAATTGTTTATCCAACCATCTGTTCTATGATATCTTGATGTAAGATTTATCAATTCATAAACTTAATCAAACATGTGAACATTCATAGAAACATTCATGAAATTAATTGACACATACACCGAAAGATAGGACAATGAGCATAACTGACCGAAAGAAACCAAAAGTCAATTGTAGCCTGCAAAAAGTGGATTTGACTTCCACGTCAGATAAAACAGTCTTATTCTATTTATAGAGTCTTGATTTATTTTTAAATCCATTTCTTTAGGGATAAGAAACATTACTGTAAGTGTTCTAATCAGTCTAACTGATTTAAAACATAGACAAGGAGATAAAGGTAAAGTTGTAAACCTGTGATCTTAGAGTTAATATTATTTTACGTGAAACTTGATTAGGTCAAATCTATCTTATAATTAGGTATTGTAATCATTCATTATCAGATGATGTAAGAATGGATGAGAGGATGAATGAAAGCTACGAGCACATCTATGGATCAGACTGAAAGTTTCAATAACTAGAACAGCAAAAGGTGAATTTGGTTATCAAGAACCAAGAACAGAGGCTACCGAGCATCAGAAGTATTATTCAATCACATTAGGTGATACACTTATGCATATAATCTTAAATAGATCTATAATCAACAATAGGAGATTGCGAACACCATGTAAAATTGTAATTTTCTTACATTCTAACAAGTGAAGCAAAGTGTAAAACTCCACAATTGTAAATTTCTTAACCGAGTACACACTAAATAGTGTTGCTTGTTTAATTTTACCAGAAAAATAATGAATAAACATCACAAATTACGATATTCGCATCTAAGAATAATTATTACCAAGTATTTTTTAGTGAGCATTGCAAAAGCTTTCACCCCAATGTCAGTAAACTTTTAAATTGTTAATTAAAAATATGATTTATCTGATAAATTATAGTGTTTTCGATAGAAAAATGTGTTTTTAAAAGTAATATTTTTTTAATTCTAACATATCAATTCATTTATTATAGAATTAATAAAAAAAATTAAAATTTAGAATTGTAATTCAATTGTTTAAGCATAATTTGTGAGGATGATGGTATGTTCCTTGATTATGCCATTTGCCAAGGTTCAAAACGCATATGACTATGTTGAATACAAGATAAGTCCAACATTGTAATTTAAACAATCTCAAGAAGATTGATAATTTGATACTTGTGCTCCCATATTAGTTAGCCCCATAGGACTGTGCTAAATAAAGTTAAAAAATCTTTTAATTTAAGAATGTTAATTTTGCTTTTGCAATTTTTTGAATAAGGTTATTTTTGCATTGTTTTCTATTTTTTTTAATTTATATAATTTTAACATAAAAAATTATAGAACCATAAAAAATCCAAAATATTCATGACATTAATTTAAATATGTCCAATGTTTCAATACAAAAATAATTTAAATATGTCCTTTTTAAACCACATTTACACATCTAGCCCCAACGAACAAGTCTGGTTATGATGAAAATAAGGCATCGTAGAAAGAGGATTTCATTTTTCACCATTGATTCAATTGTGGCTCTCACCGTCTTGCACGACTTGCATTCTTCTTGTTCCTCATGTATAGATGTCGATAGGGTAGATGTACATGGGGCATCATTGACCCACCTAAAGTAATCATGTAACCGTTGTGGCCCTACAATAGCAAAGTTACATTTTAGTTGTTGTTACAAAGATTAATTCTTACATTTTTTATTGCAGAAAAAATAGGTTTTAAATGGGGAACCGAAACCCCTTACAAGCTAGAAACGTAGATAACACTTGGAGGCACCCCAAAAAGAGACAGGACTGGAAGTCTGACCACAGAAAAACTGACAACAACAAACAACAGGAAAAAAACTAGCAGCCATAAAAACCACAAAAAAAGACCAATCACCAAACCCAGAAACCAGAGCACTATACCAACTCCTTACAAGTCTCAGCGGCTTCTTTCTTAGCTTCAGATATCTTCTTCATCACTACATTGAACTTAGAGTGTTCCTTGATTCTGTCGTGAATTTTCTTCTTTCGAGCAAATCTGGTGCATTTTTTGGGACCTTCATCATCCAGGTTGTCAGTAATGTCCTCTGGTTTGTTACCTGGCGACCCAGTATCCAACTCAGCTTTAATGGTCAGGAAACAATCCATGGCCGAGCCCATAAAGTTGTTGTAATCATGCATATGTTTTTTCATGGTATGCTCCAGGGTATCAATTCTGGCTTGTAACAGCAGGACATTACTGTCATCATTACTAGTTATCTTGTCCTCCTTGGTGTTAGGGCCAGACTCCATCTGATTCTGCAGAGTATCCACCTTAGCATCAATGGCACAATACTTAAGGTGAAGGTTCTTGATTTCCTCAAACACCCATTTCATTAGCCGAAAGGAGTACATAGAGGCAGCTTTGGCTATTTGGAGAACCTCAAAAGGAGGGTCAATCTTATCATCCATGTCATCCTTTATCAGTTGAACATTTCTTTCCTGAAGATTCACAATCTCGATAAAAGGAATGTTCCAAGAATTACCAGGGACATTATCTGTCTCCTTCACAGGTGAGGTCGGCTCCTTGATAGGGGAAATGTTCTCCACCTCTGTAGCTTCCTTCTGAGTATCTTGATCACAACCCATTACCACTTCAAGCTTCGGCGATATCAGAACATCATGGTCTTCAGAACTATCATACTCAACCAGAATAGGCACCTTCTGACCTTCCTCATCCTCCTTCTTATCCTCTCTATTTTTCCTGCAATCTTTTTCTTTGTCCATAGAACCCGTCATTTCCTCATTCGTGATATCATTCTCCTCCGAGACAGAGTTCGACACCAAGGAAGCAGAGTAACTATCTTCCTCTATAGAATCAGCCATATTGTCATAGCCTTCCACACTATCAGCAGAGGTATCCGTATCCATGGTAGTTTCCTTCTCCTTCTTAATTTTTTTGCCTGAAGAACTCTTTCTTTTCTCATTTCCATCCCTAATTCTTTTTTAACCCGACCCAGACTTGGACAGGGTAAGGGCAGGGCTATCCCTAGCCTTTTTCTTGATGTGTTCTACAATTAAGAGGATCAACCCTTCATGAAGAATGGGTTTCTTCTCCTTCTTCTTATACTGGACTATGCTAGAACGAAGAGATTGTAAAATAAAGAAAGGCAGAGAGACCCTAATTTTATGCCGAAAATGACAGAGCATAACAAAGTAGTAAGAGTGGGCTCTTATGAGCCTACCATCCAATGTAACATACTCCATGTTCGCCACCATGACAGATTAATTCTTATGTTATTTTGAAACATAACATATATTTCCATTACCAACCATTTTACTATTTGGGCATACCCAAAATTGACACACTGGATTGGTCATTGTCTTGGAGGTCCTCAACAAGCGGGGCTAGCACCACATTGACACATTGGAAAATTCATCACACTCATCACATCTATATAAATAATGCAGGTCATTAGTACAACATTACTATTTAGAATGCATGAATATTAAGCAAAGCTCAACTAGTGTATTTAGATGGCTTTTAATATCATTTTTCATGATCCGTGTGATAGTGGACTACATTATTTTAATGTCTGTGATACTATAATCTTAACATTAAAATGGTAATTGTATTCATTATTGTAATTTTAATTCTAACTATAATGCAAAAAAATTATTTGTAATCATAATTTTAATCCTAACATAACCCTATTTCTAAACGTAACATTGATTATAATTGTTGAATGTATATAAATTGTGTGAAGACAAACATAAATTAAGATTTATATGGATTAGATTTTGAATTTATACTAAGTGTACCACATCACATTTTAAACGTATTAAGACATTCCATATAAATCAATTCCAAATAAAATAAAGATAACATGAATATAGATTTCAAAGTCACAAACTAAAATATATTGATATAATTTCCAATGACAGTTAAGGCTCCAAATGCTCTAATCATAGATAGTAGTAGGTGTGGGTGCCTACAAGTCAAAATTACTATTTAATATTATATGCAAGTATCTAAATTTGATTTTGTGAAGAATTTTTCATTGTAGACTTTTCGGATCTCACACCATGGTTCAATTTCGAATGAAAGAGAGTTCAAAATGATGTAAGATGATAGATCACACAGTACATTCCAAAACATCCATGCCTTAAACCATTGAAAAGGCAACATTCTATCCGTACAAAATTGAATAAAAGATAAGATGATTAGAAGCACAAGGCACGTTCCAATGTAGCATTAATAGGTAATAATTTCACTATCTGTAAATGTTGAAATAATACAACTATTAACATACCTATAATTAGATTTATTTACATAAAAAAACTATTAATAGGAAATAATTTTGATATGGAACCATTAACAAAGAACTTTTGAAGTTGAAAATAATTTTGTAAGGTCAAATATATGGATATCAGATAAGATAATAGTCACAAAGAAATATATGTCCTCATTATGCTAAAAAATCTTACAAAAAGAAAAATTAAATCATATAAAAGTCATATAAGAGTATGAAATATAGTTATCTGTTAAGTATCCATATAAAAGTTACTATACTCCTCCAAACTTCGTTTTGATATATCTGACTCTCCTCTTCACTCATTCTCAGGAACCCTTCAGCTCTTGCAGTTTCAACCATGAAAGTGTCGTATGCCTTTAGCATAGTTCATGGGGGATGGATTTAAGAGCCTCATACACATTATCCATTACTTTATCTAAAGTATCTTCTGAATGTGTATGATCCACTTTGATATTTTGAGGCTTATAGAAGTCTTGTGTAGCTTTTTGAGAGTCTCACACATCACATTCATGGAACCAACCATGCTTGCCTTTTTCCTTTCTGGCCTCCTTGATGACGATGTTGGAGTCTCTTTGTTGCTTGCAAAAGATTGGTTGGATTAAAAAAACTCATCATTTAAATCAGCAACAGTCCCCATAAGTGTAGTTATATCATCAACATCATCAAAATCTAAAGGCTCACCCATGGGGTTCACTTCTTCTGCCTCTTGAGGTGTTGAAGCTGCATTTCAATCAGCCATATCATTCCCTAGAATGAAGGCTAAATAATTTTAGTATTGGAACGACTTCCTCTTATACACTTTGGCATTTTTGAATTCTTTTCTCTCCATGTTGGCATAGAGAATGAATTACTAATCATCTTGCATTACAAACTTTCAACACATGATTTTACTTAAATTAAAATAATTTCAATAGCATGTTACCTTAAGAATATCCTCCCATACACTATCCTCTCCATCCATACATTGAGTGGTCTTATTCAATGCAAAACCACTTGAATTCCTCAAGTCTTTCATTACTCTAAAAACCTGCTTCCATGTTTTGAGCTTGTTTTTGAAGTTATCTTTTGTCAGGTTCATGTTCAAATTTGCATTGAACTTCCTTTCAATGGTGGTTGATGTTTCTTTTCTGAACCCCCCTTCTCCATTTCTTCCAAGATGGACTTTCTCCTGGAGCAAGTCCAGAAGCTTCCTTTCCATATCTCTTGTCCATGTAAAACCTTCTTTTTTGAAGTGGTTGTATGAGTTACTTGAATTTCATCACCCATCCCTATACAAAAATAAACACATGTTAAATACCACATTGTGATCCATCAAGTTTTATGTTAATCCATACATCGAACAGGTATAATACAAATTTTTTTCACTACAATTTGTTGCTAATGCCTTCTTTGATTTACAGAAGGTATGTTGTGATGTTTAATGTAGGAATTACATGCATATTCCCTGGTTCTTCTCTAGATTTTTATGTTCACACTCTTAATTAGGCAAAGAAAAATTTCAATCCCCTTTCTTTAGAATCCTAAAAATCTTCCTCCTAAACATTACCTGCTTCATTCTTTTAGAAAGACTCTAATTTTTGCATTTCTTCACTGGATAATGTTCCATGGGGACCATCTTCAGCTTAAAAAATGAAGCAATAAGTGATGTGAATGCTTTAAGAATCAAATGGTTTTTTCTATTTTATCTAGAGTGGGTTTCAAGCAGTAGCCTTTAGAAATAAATTATTTAAACTCCTATAAATCTATAATCTACATTGCATTTTTAAAGCAATTTGGTATCAAGATAATCAAAGAATATATTTGTACACTTGGATCACTTTTAATCAGAATCTTTTATTTTCATCAATGATTGACTAAAGTGTAAATGACAATTCCACAAGTTTAAACTTACTTTTGAAATCTTCAAGTGTCAAATCTCATCAAATGAACATTGGATTTTAATAGGATTGGATATCAGAATAATCTAAGGATGGAAGTGTACACTTTAAACATATTTTGTCAATATATGGTATTTACATCAATGACTAACTCAAAGTTTTTCCTTACTATCATTTTGAATTGACTAAGTTGACAAAAAGAAGGATATTTTCAGGCCTGAATAGGACCTAAACAAACAAAAAATGATATCCAATGACACATCTCACCCCTCAATTATTTGCATATCAAAAATCCATAAAATGCAATTCATATTGCATTTCCAATAGGATTAGATCTGAACATGGATTTTTTGACCTGAAACATTGTTTCTGACAATCTCTTCTTTTAATCACCAATTGATTTAATGAAAATTCTATGAATTTTGTCTTCTTCAACTAACTCCGTAGGCAATTCAATGAGAGATACTTTTAAGTGAACTCTAATTTTTTTTTTTAAACAAAAGTGGGCTAGCCACTATATATATTTATTAATAAAAACTGGTTCAAGAGCTCATCCGGGAAAGAACCAGTTAGAAAACCTAGAATCCTTGCTCAAATACAGTAATTACAATCAAAGACAAGTTCATCATCCAGATGTCAAAGACAAGTGAACTCTAATTAAGTTTGTATTAAATGGTACAAAGTAAATATATTTCTATTGCATTATAGTAAATCTCATAATAAATATATCAGAATAAGTCATTACATAACAGAGAGTGCTTAGATCTTCAACATTTTCTTGAACATTATCAATTAGCATTATAAGGAAGGAAAATTAAAGTAACAATCCCTAACATGAGGGGTTATATGTAGTGTTGGATAAGAATAATTGGGAGGATAAAGGAGGTAGGATATGAACCCAATACAAATCTCGTGCTTCATGATGTTGAGGAGGAACAAAAAGAGATTCTTTTGTCCTATCACAGTGAAATTTCATAGTGATGAAGATAATATTTGATCTTCTCTAGTCAAGAGGACTGGTTTGAATCAACTCACAATATTCTATTGTATTTAGGAACCTTTTGGAGGGTTGGATAGTCTGCTAGAACCTTCAACTACCCACAAATGATGGTTGAAATGATGCAAAAGATGAAAGTAATGGTTTAATTTGTAAACATATTACAAAACTCTAATTAATTTTGTATGAAATGGTAAAGTAAAGATATTTCTATTGCATTATAGTAAATCTCATAATAAATATATCAGAATCGGTCATTACATAACATAGAGCACTTAGATCTTCAACATTTTCTTGAATATTATCAATTAGCATTTTAAGGAAAGACAATTAAAGTAACAATCCCTATATTTTCTTTATAACCAAAACAAGGGATCACTACAGTGGTCTAAGATCGAGATCTATAGTCTTCCCACATCCTTGTAGCTATTTCATCTCAAAACTTCCCCCAATCATCTCTATCATGTTGACTCATCCCATATGTTTCAAGCGTCGGTACATCTATCCCGCCACGATCTGCATCCTCTTCAATTTCAAATTTGGATAGAAAACCATCCTCTATCAAGATGAAGTTGTTTAGTATGAAACATGCTAAAAAAAACTTAGTTTTTGTCATTAAATGATAAGATGTCGCATGCCTCAGGGTAGGAAAGCGTTGCTTCAAAATCCCAAATGTACTCTCTATTTTATTTATGAGTGAGGAGTGTTGGTGGTTAAACAACTCTTCTGAAGTTTTTATCGGGTTTTCTCTTGAAAAATCCTTTAGATGATAATGTGTACACTGATAAGGGGCAAGAAATACTGGTACATTTGGAGATCCAGCATCAACTAAATAATATTTCCCTGCATTAAATATTTATATTGTTATAATGTATGAATATTTGACTATATAATCATTATACAGTTAGATGTTGACATACCGGGTGGAACTACCAGTGGATCTGCTCTCAAGAGAGCCAAAGAAAGAACACGGTTATCTATAGTGGACCCTTCCCAAGAAGCAAGGATGTACTAAAACTTATAATCAAACAAAGTTACTCCCATAACATTTTGCAACATGTTGCCATTTCTAACACGATATTTGTCTCGTATTTCCACATCGACAGTGACTGGTATATAGGATCCATCGATTGCTCCAACACAATCCTATACAAAGAAAATTTATATTCAAATGAATTTTATAGTAATCAAAGTAAGACACAAGAAAATAAACATCTACAACTACGAGATATACCTTAAAGTATGGATCGAAATGGTTCTTCCCACTAATTTCTTGAGGAGTGTTTTGACCAGAGGGTAACAAAAAATCTGCATGGAGCGCTAAGATAGACATCAAGACTTTGTGGAAGGGTCATCTTACTATCTCTCTAGAGTGCCCAAAGTTATGGGAAATCTTGTGATTCCTCAGATTGTGGCCCAGGGTATGTAAGAATATCACTATTTGTTCTTCTAACGTAATGTGTAGTGTATCCCTAATTCTTTCTTTTTGCCTACTAATATTAGCTAGTTTAAAGAAGGCTCTTCTACTCATATGGATTTGGTCATGACAATATGTGTCATTGGAATAGATGATATTCTTCTAAAAAGGAATTGGATCTCATTGGTTCCAACGCCTTTCTCCTCTAGTTTTATCTAAAAATGTTTCTATGGCTACTGCAAGGGTGGCTACAATAACTACATATAGACAACGGAGTATGGTCTTCCTAAGTATAAGTGCTTCAACAATTTCATCATGAAATAGATCCATTAATGACTTCGTGAACTACAAACAACATTAACAAAGAATTAAGAAATTAAATTTAATTAATCCAATGTCACAATTACAAAAACTTGCCAAATTACAAAATTCAATAGGATATAGAAAGTGGGGTGATGAATATTCAATTAATATTGATAAAAATGCACAACTGATTACTAACTGTACTGAAATCACATGGAACATTATCAACTTGTGATCTCAACATTACACATATTTAAGTTCACAACATATGGAAGTATTGATTGAAATCATACTCATCAATCAAAGTTGAAACTTTTTTAAAATGGGCTGACAGAGAGTTAAATAATTGCAATTTGAGTTGCAAATCTGTGATGTCCTCTTATATCTCTTTCCACATGCTTTTGTGTGAGTTGTCATGTACCCGTAACTGACAGTGAATTAATAAAATCAGTTTTGATACAGTTATTTTGAGTCTTATCAATTTGATTCATGAGTAATTTGAAAAAAAAATTAAAGAAAGCATCTTTCTAAAGTTCTTTAATATTGGTAGAAAATTTGCAGTAGCTGACAAGGACCTTACTTTTTGGTTTTTCTTAGTAAAGAGAGATGTGATGAGTGAAAAACCACTCTGTCAAACCTATTGTTCCTTCATTTGGAATCAACTATTTTACACAGTTATCACAAGAGACAATGATATAATGATTTAGGTAGTGCAATATGGACAATGCATTAAAGATACAATAATTTTGAATGTCTATATATCAAAGATCAGCTAGTAGATGCCTTGAGGGAAAGAGAAACATGCTATGGGGTTCATAGTAAAGGAAGTACAAAGCATGGTCATTGGTCAATTATATATTAAATCATGCTACAAGTGGAAAACAAGATTCATATACTATTACAATATTAGTTTAATTACATAGTAGTAAGAGTACAGTTGCCTTATGAATATACATTTAGGGTGACACCATAAATTTATATAGTCCAAGGTATCTATGATTAATATGTAATATAGATTTGGATATAGCTAAGGGTACTTAATCCCTACAGTTTCAAGACAGTCATGCAACCTTTCATATAGGGATCTCAATCAAGTAATGAAGTCTGTTAGGGCAGTCTAAAATAAACATTGAGATAGTAGTAGCATCTCAATTAGTACATTGAATAGACAATTATGGGACCAGACTGACATTTTGATTGGAATAATAACATATTCAATCAAGGAGTAGCTAGTTGATATCATGTGTCACTATCACTACCAATAACTAGAGTACATCATTTTAAAACATGCTAAATCATACTACAAGTGCAAAATAATATTCTGTATTAAAAGCCCTAGAAACTCAATGCATTTCTTCTCCAAACAATTTGTATAGGTCTGATTGAAGAGCTAGAATCATTAGAGGGACATAGTATCTTAGTGTGAAACCTTTTGATTAAATATAAATGATAGAAGCGTCAACAATCATCAAGGAACCAACATATTCAGAGCAATATCATCAATGCAATGGTGGAAAAGACATGTGAAGATGCAAAGGAAAGTGAAGTGACCTTTCAGGTTTAAGTGAAATACAAGATGCAATATTAAGATCAGAATCATGGATATCAAGTACAAAATGGTCGAGTATTTTGTGAAGTGTCTCACCTACTTTGAGACTGCCTTTGAAATCAATGCACTTAAAGGAGTGACAATATATTGAAGGCATGTCATGGATAATAAAGGTTATTGTCATTAAGGCCATTATAATTAAACATAAATCAATACATAGTTTATTAACCAGAGAATACTTGTGATGACAAGAAGAGGAGTACAAATGGAAGTTAAAAATATGATATGAAAGTACAATGGTCAATGATCCATTTGACAATGTAACATGAAAACAATCATTTTCCTATGAAAAATTGAAAGCCCTCATTACAACAAAATTCTATGAGGATCATAGCTTCTTTCAGATGTTTTCTTATGTTTTCAAAGTGCAGAACTATAGAAACCCATGTCAAATATATGCAAGGAGGTATGTAACAATTTTTAGATAACATGAAGTATGAATTGCATAACCTACAATTCAATATATAACAGTGACCTTTGAATCCCGAAGAATCATTTTAGAAAGAATTCATTTTATTATCGTAAACATAAGCACAGGGCTGAAAAGACAAAGTGCCATGGAGTCAGAATTTTCCACCAAGTCTGAAGGATACCAAAGAATCAAATCCGACATCGTGAATGATTTTTAGATAAATGCAACAAACCCTCATAAGATCTAGAGGCCAGCGGTCAGCACGGTTTTGTCAAATGTTATGCACAACTATATAGAGAGAAAACATAAAGAAACCCTCAACACTGTTGTACGAAGCCCTCGATTTGTTGAGCATGAAAGAGGTCAATTCCAGACATATTATCTTACAAGAAAGTCGCAGCCAGCACATTTTTATCAGTAAGAAATATACATGAACCACAGTATGTAAAGATCATCATTTTTGTGTACAGAAATCTCAGAAAATAGAGTGCGGTTACAATATCTTCTAAGGGTTTGATTTGTTAAGAATCCAATATAGAGGTTCCAATACATTATTCTTAATCATGGCAGTCACAAACATTCAAAGGAGCCCACAAAGAATGTACAGGAAGGGTGTTGATCTAACTGTGAGCATCAAAAGACAAGTCGTGAATAGTAAATAAATTCGCAGCCCTCAAATGTTAAAACCCTCATTTACGGGTATGAATGCTGAGAGAGTTCCAAAAGAAGCATAACATTGTTATAGATTTACACAAAAATACAAGTCGCGGGCATGTTTAAAATTAAAACCCTTGTTTATTATTTGAAAAATGGATAGAGAAATGAAAGAGTACATAGGTTTTTCCAATATTTACAAAGTTTCAACTATGAAAGAGCAATGGAAAGACAGCCGCGACCCTGATTTTCTTAACAATGAAAGAATTTACAGGAAAATTGACCAGAATTTCAAATACAAAGGAAAAGTCACAGTGTGAAATTACAAAAAGGAAGACATGCATCTCGGAAAAATATAATCATGTTTATTATTCACCTTATGAAGGATATGTACAGAAATCCTCGACAAAAGTCTCAGAGTTTCAAGCAAAATTTCCAGAAGCACAGGAGAAATGGGAATGGAAACAATTTCGTGGGCATGGAAGGTTCACCGAGATAAATGGGAATGGATTTTCCTACTCAAAATAATACTCTCAATTCCAATTCCACTTTTCAATTCTAATTCTAGGGTCTAAGGTGGAATTGTGGAATGCTTAAAATGGCCCACAATTAGAATTCGCATAAACCTATTCTAATTTTTTATTTTAGAAACAAACAATAAACTGGACAATTCCCCAAAAATGTCAATCCTAGTCAATTCCGCAAAACAAACGGGCTCTAGAAGAAGTAATGGGGTATTCAACATTTTTATTTATTTGCTTATAGGTCTTCTTTCTACATAAATGTGTATAGGTTTCTTTCTCCAACATTTTCGTTGGCCAACAGGGACACCCCAATTCAAGTGCTGACAAATAGAAGACAAATGTCTTTTTAGGGCATGTGTATGATAAGAATTTAAAGGAAGTGATGAATCATTCTCATAGACATGTGGTTCATGCACCCAAGAAAATGTGTGGAGGTAAATTCATAAAAACTAATCATAGATAAAAAGTTATTGTAGATATTCCATCCATTTTTCTAGCAAAAGGTGATTACAAAAAAGTTGTGTCACGGGTTTTCCAATGTAATCAATAATTATTGTTTCTGGCAATTGATTTTCTCTATCTAATCTAAAATGTACAATATATTGGTATCCCTTTAATAATGATATTTATATGTTTGCAGCCATAATGTTGTTATATCTTATTGATACTCGTTGTCTTGAATTTATTATATGTGAGTAGTGTCACAAAATATATATATATATATATATAGATATATATATATATATATAGATATAGATATAGATATATATATATATATATATATATATATATTCTCAGAGTAGATATAATCCTCTTTTTTAATATAGAATTATATGCTGGTCTTGTTTAGATTTTGCAAAGTATAGATGCTATCGTAATCACCTTTGGCCCCTTATAACTTGTATGCTGAGGCTAAGGAGAGTACGACATTTCATCCTTTTCTTCCAAAATCAAACATTATGATTCTATGGAATAGCAATTTATTGACTTTGTGTGTCACACAACCCGAAAGTGAACTTGGGGTTGAAGGCCTTCTTGCACAGTCTCTCGGTATCAAACTCGCATATTTATCACCCCAATCCCCATGAATTGCAATTTCTTTCCAAATCAATCACGTATTGAATTATGGTTTTTGGAAAATGTTGATTCGTTTCCAAACTTGTTGATTGGATACCTAATGTTACATAACTTGCTGACTACGTAAATCCTCCTCATGCTTTCTCTTGCCGTTCGTATCTCTATCACTATTAATTTTGGTTGCTGAGTCCCTCCTTATATCTTTAAATGGAAATGAGAAGTCACGTCAACCGCCAATAGACATGATCCATGCTTGTTTCCTTTACAATTCACATCTTCCTCTTGTCACGACTAAGAGCAGCATAATTAACATCATTTAGATTAAGTCTTCGACCTTAGTCAATCTACGATCCTATCCCATCTTAATTGCTAAGGGCTCGTTATTAAATCTTCTTAAGTTGTCGACCCATCTTATATTGTTCTTTTTTGTATAATTATATAATATAAGTATTATCTATGAATTCATTATTAATTTTATTATTTTTTAATTATATTTTAATATTATTATTTCATATATTATATTATTATATTTATATATTATATTTAACAATGGATTATATTTTATTATTATATATTATCAATTATTATTATATATTATTAATAATGAATTATATTATATTATAAATCTGATTTGTTCATTAATTTATTTTTAATATTTATTACTAAATCTTATTCTTAAAGTGGGGACATCACAGTCCGCTCTTCCTAAAATTTCTTGTCCTCAACCAATGTGAACCTTCAGTGTGAGTGGTAACCTACTATGTAACCCTGATATCCAATCCAACGATCCTGAAATGGTAATTTCAACTTGAGATTAGAACTACAATACATTTTCAAATATAAGCTTAATCAAATTTACAGATTATTATATTATATATATAAAATACTAAGAACTTATCTTGATGTATTGTTGTACTTTTCTTCTCCTCTGTAAGTATGTCCTTGTTCTGTGACGAGTCTTGATGAATAATCCTAATCCTTAGGGATATTTCATAATCAAGTTCTAAGCTCTTTAAGGAGGACTTGTTGGGGTTCTAGTTTCCTTATGGCCATTCTAGAATGGTCTTGAAGCTATGTCACCCTCTCATTACGACTTTCTCCTCTTAAGGCCTTATGGATATCATTTACTAGGTATATCCATCCTTATAATCCTTAGGAGAGACTTGATCTCTTTCCAATTCTTATGGGAGAGTCCGTCATCAGGTTCTTGTCCCCTTTGGGAGGACTTCATAGGGTTCTAGTTATCTCATAATTAACTTAGAACAATCTTCTAATTATGATACCATTTCCTCATGATTCCCCTCCCCTTAAGGCATTGTGGATATCCAATATTTTGCATATCCATCCTTTCTAGAAGATAGATCTTTCTTTCCTAGGCCTTTAGAGATGTGAAATCTACCTTGTAGTAGGGTGCCCTCATAGTTCTCCCTTACTCACCGTGTAGTAGGGTACCCTCGTAGTTCTCCCTTACTCACTGTGTAGCAGGGTGCCCCGATAGAGGTTCTCCCTTAGGCCCCGTTTGTTTGCGGGAATTGAACCGGAATTGGCGGCGACACTTCCCGATAATAATGAAATCCGCCGTTTGGAACCCCAATATGCAATTCGGGTTATGCAGGTGAAAACCAGGTTTAGGCCCGAAAACGAGCGGCACCATCTTCCCAGTGAAAAGGTGGAATTTGATTTCATATTCCCGTTTTCATTTTTTCACAACCAAATTTAATAAAATGGTAGGGTCCGTCATCTTCCCGCTTTGGATTTTGGGGTTTTCTTTCACTTCCGAATCATTTTTTTGCCATTTCCGAATCGTTTCTGCACTGTTCGACTGCACTTTGCACTATTCGAACCATTTGGTTTTGCCATTTCTGAGGGTTTTTGTTTCATCTCTGCATTGTTCGACTACAACTGTTCGACTGGAAAAGAAGTGTTTCCAAATCTGCCACCGTTCGACTGCTCTTCTGCTCTTCTCGGTACGCAAATGACATTCTACTTTATTGAAACAATACAAATCGATGAAATAAATTGAAACTAATGTGGTTTTTGAAATCCCTTT
>MU223405.1:25153-84710 GCA_018584345.1 Thuja plicata | reverse complement strand
ACATGTATGATCAGAAGCGCAATTAAAAAAAATTAAAAATTAAAAAAATTAAAAAATGGACAAAATAAATCACAATATAAATTAAACATTATTCAATAATAATAAAAAATAAAAAATAAAAAAATAATGAAATTGACAAAATCAATCACAATATAAATTAAACATTATTCAATAATAATAAAAAATTATAAAGTCTTTTTCGAATTCCAATTCCAATTCGAAATGTAGAACCAAACGCGGAAGTTGGAATTTTTCAATTCCAATTCCAATTTCGAAATTGGCAACCAAACGCAGAAGATGGATTGACTAATCCATCTTCCAGGTCAACCAAACGGTCCAAATTATAACTTGAAGATGCAAAACCAGGATTTCAAAACCTGGTTTTGTGATAATAAGCTTTTGACTCAATTCCAATTCCTGCAAACAAACGGGGCCTTAACTATCATGGAAATAGAGTTCCCTTAGTAGTTCTCCCTCAACAAATTTTGCAATAGGATTCCCTTAGTGGTTCTCCCTCAATCACAGTGTAGTAGGGTACGCTTATAGCAATTCTCCCTTATGTGTCACTGTAATGCATGCCCTTAATGATTCTCCCTTAATTGCAAACTTTTTTAGTTCTGCAATAGGGTGCCCTAGTAGTTCTCCCTTCATCCTACTTCAATAGGGCTCCCTTCATGATTATCCCTGAATTGCAGCCCTTTCCCCTCATTTAAATTATATCTTAGATATCTATTAATAATAATAATAATAATTCCCTGGTCCTGACGGCTTTCCCATGTTTTTCTTCCATAAGTACTGGGAAATTGTCAAATTTGATGTGGTCAAAGCTGTGCAGGAATTCTTTGGGTCCAAGAATCTTCTCAAAGAACTCAATGCTACTTTTATGGTTCTTATTCTGAAAGTCACGGGGGTAGACTCAATGGATATTTTTAGACCCATTATCTTATGTAATTCATTCTACAAGATTATTTCCAAAGTCATTACCATCATAACTCTTCATGTGCTCCCCTTCATCATCGCTCACCAACAGTTGGGCTTTGTCCCTGGATGACATATCCTAGATTCCATAATGGCGGTGCACAAAGTGATTCATTCTTTAGTAGTTAAGAGGGAATGTTTTCTCCTAAATCTTGATCTGTCTAAAGCCTATGACTGGGTTGACTGGTCTTTCATGTTGAAAGTATTGGGAGATTTTGGCTTTAATAGTAAATTTTACCTTATCATCCATCAGCTCATTTCTTCGCCTTCATTTTCGGTCTTGGTTAACGGGTCTCCTTCAGCCTTCTTCAAAGATTCTCGGGGCCTGAGAGAAGGGGATAGCTTGTCTCCTATCCTATTCATCATCTTGGCTGAGTGCTTGGGAAGATTGATTTCAGCTCATAAGATATTTGGGGAGATGAAAGGCATCAGGTTGTCCTCTAGTTTTTCCATTTTCACTTATTAGAAATTCATTGATGAAACTATCTTAGGAGGAGAAGCCTCAGTTAATGAGGCTAGAGTTGTTAAATGCTTACTAGATTCCTATACCAGGGCCATAGGCCAATCAATCAACTGGTGCAAGAGCTCCCTCTTTTTTATTAACACGCCTGAGGCCAGACAAAGGAGAATGGAAGATATTTTTGGGTGTAGTATTGGATCTCTCCCCTCCACCTACTTTGGCCTCCCTCTTGTAGAGCTAAACCCCTGGAAGCTTTTAGAATAGAATCATTGATAGATTCAATAGAAAATTGGGAGGGTGGAAGGGAATTCATCTCAGTTAAGCTGGCAAGATTCAGTTGGTCAAATCCACTCTTCAAAACCTTCACATTTATGCCCTTAGCCTCTTTTCTATCATGGATAAAGTGGCTGAAGCTATGGAAAAAATCCAAAGAAGATTTCTTTGGTCTGGGGCAGAAGAGCATAGGCGTTTCCCTTTGATTTCTTGGGACAAAGTTTGTCTCCCTAAAAGGGATGGTGGTCTAGGAATCAGGAGGATTAGGCCTTTAAATAAGGCGCTTCAAGCCAAACAGATTTGGCATATTTTCCATGGTAAAGGGGAATGGAGGGATTTATTCAAGGATAAATACTTGTCCAATGCTTCTTTGAATTCTTTCTTTGAAAGTGATGATATCCCGAATGGTTCTTGTATCTGGAATGGCATTCTCAATGCCAAAGATCTGGCCAAGTCAAAAGTGAAATGGAAAATTGGAAATGGTCACAATATTAGCTTTTGGAATGACAATTGGATTCTGTCTGGGCCCCTGAAAGATATAGATTACTTTAAATCATGGAAGGATGAATGCACCTTACTTTTTGGGGATAGAGTTTGTAATTACAGAGTGGGTAATTCTTGGGTGGATATGTCCTCTGTTTCCCAAGATCTTTCTTCATTACTCACTTCTCTGAATGTTATTTCTCTTTCTTAGAATCAGGATGCTCTGTTATGGGAAGGATCCCCTAACGGCTCTTTCACTGTGGCCTCTGCCTACTCTGTTCAGTTGCATTAGGAGGCTACTCCTTTCTGGGCTAAAGCCTGGTTACCTTGCCTTATCCCAAAAATCAATTTTTTTTACTAGTTTTTACTTCAAAATTGCATTCTCACTGTCGATAACCTTATCAAGCATGGCATCCCTATCCCCAATAGGTGTATTTTGTGTTAGAGCCAAGTTGAATCTATAAACCACCTCTTTATTCATTGTACCTTTGTTAGGTCTGTCTAGTAGTTTCTCCTGTCGCTTTTAGGCTTGCCTTGGTGCTTCCCTTCCTCTGTCAAGGACCTCTTTGCCCATTTGACCCTTCCCTTCAAAAACACTACCTTTCACAAAATTTGGTCATGGGTGCTTCCTCACCTCTGCTGGGGAGTTTGGAAAGAGCACAATAACCACATCTTTAGGGACTATATTACCAATCCCAAAATCATATATGAGAACATACACCATGCTCTTTTGGAAAATTTTGTTACTTGTGGGAATACTAATCCTTTTGTAGGTATAGATGACTCCACTAATCCCATGAAGACCATAGATAAAAGACATCACTCTACCTGGAGTTGTCCTTCGGAAGGATGGGCCAAAGCCAACTTTGACGGTGCGACCAAGGGTAACCCAAGGAAGGCGAGAAGTGGTGGTGTGATTCAAATTCCTTCAGCTAGGGCATTTTTGTTGTCAGCCTTCCATTGGGCACACAAACCAATCACTACATGGAAGCTAATGCAGCCCTCCAAGTTACTAAATTAGCTCATGACTTGGGAATCAAAAAACTTTCGTTAGAAGGTGATTCACGCAAGTGTAAAACAAAAAATAGAGATGATGACCTAATGTAGGATAATATGGATGTTGTTACATTTAAATTAGAATGTTTATTGAAATGTGAGGGGTGAATAAGATGTTCTATTTATTCTTAAATACACAAAGGGAGGATCAAAATTGATTAACCTTAAAAAAAGGATCAATGCATAAATGAATCAATTGATTGGAAACAAGAATAAAGAAGAAGATCTTAAATACCCATTTATAGAAAATAATGTGTGATAGTTTTAGATAGACTAAGAAGTTTAATTGAAATGAATAGGAGAAAAGCACTAACCTTAAAATGTTTTAGATCTAAAGAATTCTATTTTTTGGGGTTTGCACTCACTTTCTGGAAAATCTGAGACCAGATCTAGAGCAGAAATGCAGAGATGAACAAAACCCAGAAATATTTTTTTGTTCTGACACAGTCCCATTTTTGACCCTCAAGTCAATGTCATCATTGACCCAGAATTTCTGATTCTGACCTATGGTAGAATTGACCTAAAATGTCTCCGACATGAGATCTATTTTTGGATCCCAAATTTTTGTCAAAAAGGGTATCCAAATCTACACTCTGATCTGTTGTTTTGAACCTATACCTGCAAGAAAAATGGATTATTTATTGGGGGCAGGGGTTTACCATGGTCAAACCCCAGTTTTGGAATTAACCTCGAAGTATAATTGAAATTGCATAAGTAAAACAAATTAAATGAACAAATTCACCTTGCTTGTAGAATCTGTTGTGGCGGATTTGAATCCGTGAATCCACAAGTATATATGCACCAAAAAGGATGTGGAATGTAGAATGTAGAATGTAGAATGTGTTGATTCCTTTTCTTGTTGATATGAAAAATACTCTCAGGGAGCTTGCTCTATTTATCCTAGACACTGACCAGGCAAGATGCAGAATGACAGAAACAAGGTTTTAAAACCTCCTACATTTTGAGCCCCACTAACTCAGGCGGGATTACCCTTCTAACTTAGAATAATGAAATCACTGAATTATTCCAATTAACTATGGATAAAATTATAGGGATTGATCAATGTAAATTTTAGTGAATATAGACCAGACCATAAGAAAAGATTAATTTTAATAGTGATAGTCACTTGATTTTATAGAAATAGACCAGTGCTTAATCCTAGGGCATGGAGTCATTTATGAATGATTTTAACCAGCTTGATCATGAACATGAACTTGACACAATTACAGCATCTAACATAAACATAGATATACCTTATATATCTATCTCAACACACTTAACAAGTTAATTCATCAAATTCATTTTATACCCTGAATCTTATTGAAACATTCCTAAGGCATTTTTAGTCTTTCCTTGAAAGAACCCTAGAAATATTTTATAATCTTCCTGACAGACATATAAATTGAACATTTCTTAAACATTCAATCCAAATAAAATTCAGAACACCAAAACAAAGACACAATACTCATTATATGCTTCAGAAATTGTTAACTAGATTTCATTTTTATTCAAAATCAGAATTGCTTGCTACATCAAAAAATAATTCTCCAAAAACCTGATGTATTGGTCTTAAACCAGAGTTTACAATTATATTTTGCATTCTCAAAACTAAAATGGCTATCTCTTTTCCCAGTAGTCTTGGAATCCTTTTATAATTAAGGATGCAACAAGCTACCGACTTACTGGGAAAGATTTACAAAAATATTTTGCAACAGACTAGAAACAAAATTTGTAACAGAACATGGGTGGTAGCTATTGACAAAGTCTAAATAAGGTTTGTTGTTTTTGTTGACAATGTCATCCTTATCCTTTCATCTTTGCCTCCCACCTGTTTACCTCTTTGGCGGTGGGCCAATCAAAGGTATTTTCTTCCTCTAGCTTTGCAACAACTTCTATCCATCTAGCATCCATGGCAGTTCTGGCCTCATAAACAAATTTGGCCATATCTCTCTCGATTTTGAAAAGGCTATCAATCAATTTATTGCAATATTCTGCATTTGTATCCTTTTCCAAGCGTTGCTTTATATCCTGATTTCTTAGTATAGCATCAAAACTAGCCACCCAATCTGATTGTGTTTTCAAAACACCTGTTTCATCATAAATTTTTGGGATCAATGATGGACACTGATCACCAAATAGCTGCAACTTGTTGTCTATTAAATCAAATTTGCCATTGAAAAAGGCAAAGGTGTCGTTCAGCTTACTAACCATCTCAATGGTATCTATTAATTTATCTGGGAAATCATCACTATATAGCATAGCAATTTCTAACTTATCCAAAATCCTTTCCTTCCCTGACTATATTTGGAAAGCAGGCTCTAAGAAAACCATAGCTTCTATAAATGTCTTTGAGGCTTCTTGTAATGACCCATATAGTGTATACACTATGTCAGTTTTCTATTTTAAGACATCAATCATGTGCTGCAATATGAGCAATATAATAGACATAGCATTTATGCTTTGTTACTCTAATACATCCTTTGATTGGATTTCTACCAATGCAGAGTCTTCCTTAGCTCCAATGGCAACATCTGTTAGAACTTTAGCCACCTCCTCAAGGGTTGGAGTTTTTTCCCTTTTACTTTCTATTAATTACTCTTTTAATCTGGCAATTTCCTCTTCTAATGTGTGGTTATAGAACACCACTTCTTCATGTTTCTTCACCAGGGCCATCATTTGGCCAAAATTTGTTTCATATCTCTTGGACAAGTCATCAACTTTTGTCAGGTTCATGAATGAAAATTGTGTCATTAACTAAGCTATCTCAGTATCTAAAGTATTTTGCAAATTCCATATCGTCCTATCTTCCCTGTTCTCTTCTCTGATGGTCATGACTAAGGGTTTTTGTGTGGCAGGAGCTAGTGACCATACTGCTAGGGTTTTGGATTTAGGATCAAATCCTGATCCTTTTAATACTTCATCCATTTCAAAATTTGTTTTCAACAGAGGATCTTCTTGCCACCTGATCTGATCAATAATGAATGTGGATTGTAGATCCCAACCAGGCATCAACATTACACCACTATATTGTACCAATAGCCTGGCTTGTTCCATAGTAATCTTTTCACTCTCAGGATCATAATCTTGGAGTGTTTGTACAATTTCCTCATTCTTATTTGCATTTTCTTCTTCTGCAGTCAACGCTTTTCTCAAGTTCTTTTGTTTCAATTTAACCAAGAAAGTCTTGAATTATTTAGACTTTATGAACTTGTCATCTTTCATGAACTCATTGGCCATCATGACCCTCTCGTCATCCTTTTCAAATAGTACCATTTGATTGTCTCCTTAGCCCTCAGCCTCAAGCTCTTTTTGTAATTGTCTCTTCAATTTTCTAAAATATTTACCATGCTCAGAGATCATGGCCTTGGCCATGCTTTTCCTATCCTACACCATCTTGTTCTCTTTCTTTTTTTTCTTCCTTGGTGTCTCTATAACCAAAGTAGCCTCTTCATTGGCCTCTTCACCTACCTCTTCCTCTTCATGTTGTTCTTCTTTTTGTTGTTCCTCCTATTTTTCTTGGTGTTCTTGGTCATGTAGTGCAACTGGAATTGGGGACCCTTTAGATTGTGCATCTTCAGCACTGAATTGTGGTACTTGTGCCATTAAGGTTTCATAGGACTTGAGCATTTCCTCTATCCTTTGGAAGTATGGGAGATCAGGGAAAAAACCAGAGAATGAATTATCTGATTCTTTCCACTCAGATTCTGCTCTTAGGAGGTCATTCCACTTCCTTCTCCTATCCTGGACTTCTTGTTTATTTAGTTTTTTCCTCACAACATCCTCATCATCCAGTGGCTCATGGTCTCTAATTTTCTGCTAAGGAGTCATTCTTTTTAGGGCTGTTTGCACAAACTTTTCTGGATCACAAAATCTGGCAATTGATGCAGACATTCTGTATTGCTTCAAGAAATCATTTATCAGATCAAATTTTTTTTTTCCAATGGAGAAATCAAAACCCATCCACAACCTGGGGATAAAATTTCCCTTTGTATGCCCCTCTAGAAATTCCTTATCTACCCAAGTAATTTACCAGACAAATTCTAAGAATGCAATCCTAGGAGGAACAAACTTGGGAAGAATGTGAGGGGGCTGAGTACAACCATATACTCTGATGATAGTAATGTAATCAAAAAAGAAGAAATCAGCCCAATTGTGAGAGATAGGCTAGTTTGGGACATACTCCCAAGGTCTCAGATTCTTTCTAACCTCAAAAGGAATCTTGTGCCTATCTGTTCCTAATAAATTAAAAATTGGATCCATAATCCAGTTGCAAAAGCATACAAATGATGAGTTTTTGGATGAACTATCCCATACCTGAGTCCATCTTTGGATTGGTGCATCCACACCATATTTTGAAACAAATAACTCAAGCTCTTTATCCATTGATGCTCTGTTATAATATAAAATCATATACATCAGATGAGAATAATGCTTAAAAGTAGGTGTTGGAATATCTAACTATATCTCTAATAGTGCAGTTAGGAATAAGGTGTCTCAACCTTGAATAATTCCTATTCTTATTATTTGTTTTGTAAAATGTATTACTTGCAAATAATGTTGATGTGTCGGCATCTTGAATTGTGTGTAAGGAGATCATGGCTAGAACGGTTATGACGGATTCATATGACACGTAAGAGCTATGTCAGGAAGATTCAATGACAGGTGAAGACATGTGACAACCAATAAATTTGAGTACTGTACACTCTTCCCCAATCCCTAATACGGTTATCTTTGGGAGTAGCCCTAAAAAGTAAAGCGCATGATATAAGCATTTTTTAGGGTTGCGAAGAGTCGTGATGCGAGTGTATTGTTGGAATGTTTTATGCTGTCGTGATTTGTCTTCAAGGGTTTTGAAATCTTCTGAGAGAACTTGCATTGCAAGTGTATTGTAAGATGTAATAGTTTTGATCAATACATTGTGCAGGTTTTGAAGTGCTGGGGTTTTTTACCGAAAGGTTTTCCTGAGGGAAAATCATTGTGTCACTCTCTAATTTTCTGTATGCATGGTATGTGGTTGCAATATCTTTGTTAAAGTAGTTAACGAATCTGTAATTGTAAGGATTTAAAAGAATTTGCACAATACTTTCCTATCAGAGATTAGCGTAGGAAGTTGTTTCCGCACCTGAGTTTCCTTACAAGTGCAGCATAGATAGCATCAACTATATATCCAACATAGTCATAATTAGTGTTGACCTACGGGTGCTGGATGTTCATGGCCATCATAAGTAAATCTTGAGACACTATGGAGTCTCCATCAAAACCTAAAACTCTGCTCAAACCATAGACTGTGCATTTCACATAATGATGAAATAGGGATAAGTCAAAAGGTGGCTTGAAATTGTCTGGAATTTTAACCAGGTGCCTATCTACTCTAGGCATGAACTTAGGCATTTCATATTGCTTGATTAAATGCTCTCTTTTGACAAAGTATGCTTTAATATTCTTTAAATCAATGTCTATGCACAACGCACCAGTGATTCCAAATACTTCTGCCACTAACCTCCTATCTATGGAAACTAGGGTCTCTTTATTCCTTTTCTTGATTACCCTAGCTACTGGGCAGTAGTTTTTAGCTAATTCCTTAATAAGACCTATGTCAACATAGACATCAGGCACGATCAATTTCACCATATTCAAATCCCATGGATTACAAATTGGGACTGATTTGATCCTATTATTCTAGAAATAATGAAACAAAGTACTACCAGAATAATTTGGGGTTACCAAATTTCTACATTGACACCATTTGTCATTCCATTCATCCCAGTTTGCGCTGTTCATATTCAGAGTTCGAGGTAGAAAATCGGCAAATTCTTCCATATACTTCTTCAATGTGACCTCTTTCTTCTTCTCAGATCCTTGCGAGGTAGTGGGAAGAATATCTTGACTCATCCTTCTTCTTTGAATTTTACTATCTCAGATAAAATACTCCAGACCAACAAGCCTTTTCGCTCTTCGCAGAAAATCTCAAAATGCAGAAATGAGAGTTGTACATAATCAAAACTAATCATTCAAACTTATAGCCATTAAATCATGTGTCTTGTCCACTTGAATGCTAAATTATTGCACTTGCAGTGTCATGAAATCATCACTCTGTCACTAATGCTGCCATTAATTCACACTGTTTGATCCTAGCTGGAAAAGAGTGTAAACTTTTCTCTTTTTGCACTTGTAAGCCTAAAACTAGCCAATTGTCAATCTGGTAACAACCCTCTATACTTTACTCGTACTTAGAATAGTCCTTGAGAGTGAGCGATGCGACCTTTTCATTAACCAGTCGCATACTTGCTGTCTGTTTCTACCTTGGTTTACATCTTTTGCGGGTGAGCGATGACCTAATTTGCACTTTATCATTTGGTAGTCGCACACTCGCTACCTTTCTACCCTTTTCTTTTATGTCCATGCGAGTGTGTGATATTACCTTTTCTTCTCCCATTGCGTACTCGCTGCTCAATTTTTAGCTTTGTATGAATTTTCACGAGTGAGCGAGTACACACTCATTTCTCAATTATTTCACAATCGCACACTCACTGGCTTCTAAATCATTGTCTTTGGATCTGAGCGAGTGAGCGATTTTCATTTTTATCATGCACTTTATTTGGTCACTCACTCACATTGTAGAACACTTCAACTTATAATATGAGCGAGTGAGCGATGATCCTTGTTCTTCATTCAGTTGCCAACTCGCTGTTGAAAAATCTCTATGGCTTAATCCTTTGCGGCTGAGCAAGCTCTTTTATCAAAATCTTAAAATTCTCTTATTGCACACTCGCTGACCCCTTTTTCTTTTCTTCAATCTGTGAGCGGCTGGGTGACAACTTCATTTTTTTCTCCATCGCACACTCGCGGGCTTAAAAAATTAACTGTCTCATCGACTGTGAGTGTGTTGTTGCCAACCTTCTTTCTTCAATCGCATACTCGCCAACAACTTTCCTTTTGTCTTTATTTATGGGTGAGTGGGCAATATACCTTTTCTTTTCCTTATCGCATACTCGTGAGCTCATTTCTTCAAACTTCAAATCATCAGCGAGTGAGCAAGGTGATAAATGATCTCATAATCGCCCACTCACACACCTTTTAGAACATTGGAAAATACCTCTATGACTGAGCGGCGAGCTTTCAAGTGATAACTTTGGCATGAACTTATCTCTTACTCGCATTGCAAAACATATATGAGTCAAAACTTGAGTGAGTGAGCGACCTCTACAAGCTGACTTCCTCGCATAGTCGCTGACTTAAAAGACAAACATGGAAACCTAACACGGGTATGCGACTACTTCATTTTTTTCATAGCACTCACTTGGTCACAAATCATAAAATGAACAACATAAAATTAAAGAGACTATGCGACACACAAGATTTTGAGTCATCGCGGACTCACAAGACATTCTTTTAAATGAGTTAATTCCTCGCAAGTGAGTGATAAAAAAAACCATTCCTAACCCGCTCATTCACGAACTTACAACCCAAATTCACAAATACATCGCGATTGTGTGACTTACATTCTTTAGCACCTAAACCACTCACTCACACCGCTGATCATGACTTGACATAATGTTACCGTGACTGCGCGATTATTATTCTTATGACTCATCACTCACTCGCACAACTTGAAAACATGTTAAAATACCAACGCGACTGAGTGACAAATATTTAAAATAGAACATCATTAATGAATTTTGACCTTTTACACATAGTAAGACATGGGATTTAAACCAGAAAGTGCGGGAAAACAATCAATGCTAGGAAATTGAAAATTTTCTTGGTAGAGTACTAACAGAATGTAGAGTGTAGGATATCTCAAATCGATTTCTTGTAGATCTTCAAAACCAATTTTGAATGGATCTTGGAATAGAGAGAGGCTTGGAGGAATGTGGATGGAGAAATCTTCAACAAGAGGGCTGCATGGAGCTTGAATCCTTCAATGTTCACCAATGGATCTTCTTAATGAAATGAGTGCTTGAGAAGTGCTTGAATGCTTGAGAATGGATGAATGCTTCAATGGGTACTTGGCTTGCTTCAAATCTTGCTTCTTCACCTTTGGATTTCACTATTCAAGTCTTGAGCTGTTGTGATTATGCTTGATGATGGTTCAAGTGATTATACTTGGATTTTGTTGCTTATGACCGAATCCATGGGAAGGAGGGATTTATTAATATTAATCATGATTGTTAATGTATTGAATGGTAATGGCTTTTCCATTAATGGAAAGTATGAGAGAGACTAGAAAGGAAATCATTACAAATCACACCCGCACACTTGCTGGGTGCCCAGATGCTTTGGCAAAACTTAGCATTCAAGGCAAAGTAGAACTATTTGGAGAAAAAAGGTCTGCATTTCTGTTCTACCTCATTTCTATCTATATTTTTGTTTCTTGTGATAGGAGGAGAAAGGCATAGGAGGGAGCTTGCTAAATATTGTGAAAAATGGAGGCGGCATACCAAGATTTGGAACTACCTTCAAAGTGGGGGCATTTCTACCTTCATCGAGAGGCTTCATGGTGGGAATTCATCTCTAACAATTTTTTTTGTCAAAAGTTGGAATGAAGGTAGTATTGAGATTGAGGGAAGAAATTTTACAATGATAGAGGAGGTAATCTCTGGTGTCATGGGTATCTCCATAGTTGGAAAGAAATTCTATAGAGACCAAAAAATTTCAGATTCGGCGATTAGCGACTTTGGCATAAATGAAGAAGAAAACAAAGAGCTCACCAAAGTTGGCACCCACTACCTTCCTAAAGGGCTGAAAAGATTGTGGAGGTTCATTTTAAGAGCCATCATCTACTACATCACGCTGGACACTAGGTTTGACAGAATCCAAACCTACCATTTGTCCTCTTGAATCATTTTTTCCATGGCATGTAGGTGTCTATACCCTTTTATTTGTATGCTTCTATAAATGATAACATTAATGGGTTTAGAGAGAAGGCCATATCTAACCCTACCCTACATGAAGGATTTTTTCTTTTAATCTTTGAATATTTTAAGGCCCAAATCCTTGGAAAGGAGGTGACTTAGAAAGATGAGATGGAGGCCTCTAGTTCTGACTACATTCTGTCAGAGATGGAAGATAGTTATGGTTTGCATTCTGAGGATAATGATGAGTATGAAATGAAAAAGTACAATCAGGGTTCATCTTCTAAAAAGTGCAGAGTCAGTCTGCAAACCATTAAAAAAGAGAAAATGGTCACTCCTAAAAAATAGAACACCATGGTTATTTCTTCTGAGGAAGAGTACAATGATAATGAGGAAGGTGTGGACACAGATGGTGAGGAGGTTATTTCTAGTGGCAAAGTAAAAAAGAGAAAAAAACCCACGATGGGTAAACACCAAAACAACAGGGATGTAAGAGCTTACTACAAATCTCCAAAGGACAAGACCTGCCATGTCTCCCCTATTTTAAACCATAATCTAAAAAGGAAGATCCAGGGAGATTACCATGAGACCAATCAGGCTATCCCTTCTCAAAACTCTCAACCCCAAAATATAGGGAAGGATGATAGGAAGGATAGCGAGTTCTATTGCTATATGGAAGAATAGGGGAAGATAATTGGATGAGGTGACTTCAATGTCAAAACTAAAAAAAATGGGGATCACCAGAGAAATTATAAACCCCAAGTTCATTAATGATGAGGGAGGTCGAATTAAGTTGGATGAGCTTATCAACCTGTCTATGGTGGTGCTTAGTGATAACACTAGGGAGTTTGAAATGGACCTGCTAAAAATTTCTAGGAATAGCATGTTAGATAACTACATAACCATCAAATGGATATTCCATGAAGTGGAGGATCTTAAAAAAAGGGTTAATGGCATTAACAAGGCTAAAAATGATAGTAATACAGAGAAACAGGAGAATCTGAGCATAAGAGTGCAAAAAATGGAGGATAATATGACTAGGGTAGAAGTTACCCTAAAGAACATAGTGGAGAAAAGCTATAATATCCTTAAAGCGTCTAAAGAGCACACCAATACTATCATCAAGAAGCTAGAGGAAAAATTAGATGGGATGGAGGCGGTCAACTTGGAAGTGGATACTGAACAGAACATTGAACAAGGTCTCAGAAAGAGAACTAGAGCAAGAACCAAGAAGATAAAGGATAAGGAAATGGCATTTGATCTCCAGAAGATCAAGGATTTTGCTGCTAACATAGAGTTGCTCAAGGCCAAGAAAGCCACCCTAATGGTGGATTTATCTTGAAGGTCCTTGGTCTTTTCTTATGACTCTGTTTTATTTTCTTTTTTAGAAGCTCTGTCTATTTTTTTTGCTCTGGCCTCTGTTGGCATGTTTTGTCTTTTGCCTTCATTTTGTTTTAGACTGGGTGTAATGCTTTTTTTTAACTATGTTTCAGGTTTCACGAACCCTATAAAACCTGTTTTACTCAATCAAAATAATAATAATTTGAGTACATAAATATATTATTTACAATTACTATATTATCAATTAAAATAAACCTCTAGATTGGTGTCATGGTTATGATTGAACCTCCTTGAATCTTCAGTGGTTTCCTATTCCTTCATCCCTTGATTGGATGTTGTTGAGACTCCCTCAATCATATTTTTGTTTCTTATGTGGTTTTCCTTCTATTTCTGTTTTGAGTGTTGCTTCAATTCTATGGACTTGACTCTTTTTTTCTCACTTATGTTCTAGTTCCCAATGTCCTTTGCATCTAAAACATACACCTTTCTTGAAGACACCATCTTTCTATTTGAGGGATTCCTTACTTTGGCATTAGCATTCCCTACACCATCGTCCTTTGTAGAAATAGAATTCATTTTCTCTATTGTCTTTTCCTTGTCCATAATGTTCATATTGAGTCTTAGTTGAGTGATTTTTGGTTATTTCCTTTGAAACATAAATTTTATCCTTCCTTTATTTTTATATTGTTTCCTCTACCATTTGTGGTTCCAGAGGATTTACAATACTTTTGATGGAGTCCTTAAGTCTTTCAATAAACACATATCTGTCTTCTTCCAAGTGGATCAGGGACCATGATGGAAAGTTTTTGAAATTCATTGGCAAACTCCTCCACTATTCCATACTTCTTAAGTTTTCTAAGTTCCTTGAAATACTATTCAGGGTCTTGCTGATGAAACCTATTGATGATTTTGTGAGATAATTCTTGGTAAAAGGTTATATGTTGATGTCCTAGGGAGAGAATCCAATCATTCCACTGTTCATGTGTTATCCCTTTCAAAAAGAGAATGGAAAATTAGAGCACATTCTCTTTGGTCATTGGATCGAGGGTGAATTGCAATTTCTTTCCAAATTAATCACGTATTGAATTATAGTCATGACTAAGAGTGGCATAGTTAACATCATTTAGATTAAGTCTCCATGAATCCCCATGAATTGCAATTTCTTTCCAAATTAATCACGTATTGAACTATGGTTTTTGGAAAATGTTGATTTGTTTCCAAACTTTCTAATTGGATACCTCATTTTACATAAGTTGTCTACTATGTAAATCCTCTTGATTCTTTCTCTTGTCCTTCCTACCTCTATCCCTATCGATGTTGGATGATGAGTCCCTCCTTATATCTTCAAATAGAAATGAGAAGTCATGTCATCCTGCCAATAGACATGATCCATGCTTGTTTCCTTTACAAATCACATCTTCCCCTAGTCACGACTAAGAGTGGCATAGTTAACATCATTTATATTAAGTCTCCGGCCTTATTCAATCTATGATCATATCCCATCTTAATTGATAAGGACATTTTATTAAATCTTCCTATGTTTCCAACCCATCTTATATTATTCTTTTTTGTATTATTAAATAATATGTGTTATTTAATAATTAATTATTTATTTTATTATTTTTAAATTATGTTTTAATATTATTATTTGATATATTATATTATTATATTATATATAATATTTAACAATAGATTATATTTTTTTATTACATTATTATTATTATATATATTATCAGATATTATTATATAATATTAATAATGGATTATATTATATATTATTAATTTGATTTGTTCATTAATTTATTTTTAATATTGATTACTAAATCCTAATCTAAAAGTGGGGACATCATAGTCTACCCTTCCCAAAACTATTTTCCTCAGGAAATGTTAACCTTCGGCGCGAGTGGTATCCTTCTTTGTAACTATGATATCCGATCCAACGACCCTGAAATGGTAATTTCTGTTAGAATAACTGAGAGGGGGGTGAATCAGTTAGAATCAGTCTCCTCACAAATTATCCTACAGTCCCAAATTTCTCTAGATGTATACCAAAAACAATTCAAATATAAAACTCAGCTCAGTGAAAATGTATTTTGTAATCTCAAACTATCATCAATAGTGTTTATCAAATATCAATAAAGTAATACTGTGATTACTGATCTAGGTCAATAAAGTAAAGTGTAAATTAAAATGACAATCCACAACATTCATGCAAATTGACACAGATTTTTAACGTGGAAACCCTGCTAAGGGAAAAAAACACTTGGGACCGGTAACCCAAAATCTTTTCACTCTTCTGAAGTGAGCTCAGTGAAGAGCCAACCCTGTTAAAGGTTACAGTGCATGCTGTTAAAAGTGACCTGGTTAGAGGATTTAAAACTAATAGTTCTCTCTTGACCATACATTCACTATGGGGTCAACAAGAAAACACTCAACATTCTCTAAATTTTATAATAAAGACTTCATTGTCCTACTCGGTTAAGAGATTTATCTGTAACAATGGTTAAATTGATATAGTAGTGATCTGATTCAAATATTTTTTTTTTGTAGATATTGAGATCTATGATAAGTACATAATACCTCTGATCAATTTGTACTTCTTCAGTTCATCTCATATATCTTACTTGTTCTACTTGGTACTCTTCTTTCCTCTGTCGCTCGGTGATGTTTGCGGAAAATGCTCTCCATTCTGTCTTTAACCAGTTTGATCACCCATGCGTAAACTCGCATGTATGTGCATCAACTATAACATCCTTTTTTAATAATGAATCTCTTGTCTCTTATATAGACATCATCGCTCATTTAATTTCCATCCTTCAGATTTTACTACTTAATCTTCATTGTCCATTTTCCCGCTTGATCCTTCCTCAGCAGTTGTGTTAAAAACACATTTCAATATTTGTCATCTGATCTTCCTTGAATTTTCATAACCGTTTGATCAAATAACAAACTTTATCTTTTACCTCAAAATCATCAATTGCCAGCTCAGCATCCTAGTCAGCCTCAATTTGAATAAACTACTCACTCCTAGTATTAACCATGTTGTGTCAACGATCCCTAGCTCGATTATCACTATGCTCGGTATATACTATATTTTACTCAATTATTATTGTCTCTTGGTGTATACAGAACTCTTCATTTACCAACCACATAAATTTTGATTGTTCTAGATCTCCAAATCATAACAAATGTTTTCCACCATAACAATACTCAAATAAGTTGACATCAATGACAATAAATTAACTGATAATGTTTATCATCACTTCTGCAACTCAGTTGAATATGAACAAATGACTTCAACTATATAATCAATTGTAGCTCATCAATTTCAACTTTAGATTATAACTACAATACATTTACAAATATAAGAGTAATCAAATTTGAAGATTATATTATTTAATTTAAAATACTAAGAACTTATCTTGATGTATTTTTGTACTCTCCTTCTCCTCTATAATTATTTCCTTGTTCTCTGATGAGTCTTGATGAATTATCCTAATCCTTAGGGAGATTTCATAATCAAGTTCCAATCTCTTTGGGGAGGACCTCCTGGGGCTCTAGTTTTCTTATGGTTGTTCTAGAATGGTCCTAAAGCTATGTCACCCTATCCTTATGACTTTCACCAATTAATACCTTATGGATATCATTTACTAGGTATATCCATCCTTATAATCCTTGGGATAGACTTTATCTCTTTCCAATCCTTATGGGAGAGTCCATGATCAGGTTCTTATCCCTCGTGCGAAGACTTCCCAGGGCTTTATTTATCTCATAATTAACTTAGAACAATCCTCTAGCTATGATTTTATCTCTTCACAATTCCCATCCCCTTAAGGCCTTATGGATATCCAATATTTGGAATATCCATCCTTCCTAGAAGATAGATCTTTCTCTCCTATGCCTTCAGAGATGTGATCTCTTCCTTGTAGTTATGTTCCCTTGTAGTTCTCCCTTACTCACTATGTAGTAGGGTGCTCTGATAGTGGTTCTCCCTTAACTATCATGGAAATAGGATTTCCTTTGCAATTCCCCCTCAACTAATTTTTCAATAGAATGCCTTAGTAGTTCTCCATCAATCATAGGGCAGTAGGGTTCCCTTATAGAAGTTCCCCCTTATGTATCACTGTAATGGGTCCCGTTAATGATTCTCCCTTAATTGCAACCTTGGGTACTTCTACAATAGGGTTCCCTAGAAGTTCTATCTTAATCGTAGTGCAATAGAGTGTAATTATATAGTGGTTCTCCCTTAACATGCTACTGTAATAGGGTGCCCTTATATAGTGGTTCTCCCTTAATCATAGGGCAATAGGTTCTACTTATATAGTGGTTCTCCCTTAACATGCTACTATGTGGGTCAAAGTTGTGAGATGATTGAGGAATGATGTGTTGAGAAAAAAGGGTGGTGGATAGGAACTTGGCTGGTGAATAGCCCATTTAATACATAATTTAATGGGAAGATGGTCAGACAAGGTAATATATGTTGAAGGCAAAACTGGTAAATCTTGGGAAGTCACAAAGGAAAAAAAATTAGAGGATATCATGGCACGATCAAGCCTCTTAAAAACTTTCAGAACCAGCTTGATAATTGCTCCAAGTATGTGAGGTCGCATGTGGGATGCGGCGATCGAGATTGGGATCAAAAAGACCTAATTTATTACATATGTAAAACCAGATCTCTATTTCTCCAGCTGTCCAACAAAAAGGTGAAATTCCATCCTTATAAGAAGCCACCTCAATCATATTAAAATTGCCACATAAAACCCACGTGGCATAAGGCAATGAATCAGCAATCCATTTCCATTGAAAAGCTCTTTCCACAATGTCATTGAGAGCATAAAGATTAATAACACCAAAAAGATGATTGTTAATATTAAAAAGAATCCAACCAACCTATGCATTGGGTCTCTCCATGTTTGATAATGGATTTTTTCCAGCATGGATCCAATAATGTAACTACCCCTCCTCTACTAGCCTTGTGGGAGGATGGAAAAACCAAACTTTAGGGCCAAACGACTCTGCAAGTGGCAGAAAGAAGAAATCCTACAATCTTAATTTCATGAAAGCATAAAACATCTAAATGAGGAAATCGATGATGAACATCTCTAAAAATATATTTTATGGGGAGGTCTGTAAGACCCATGATATTACAAGAGATAAAATTCATTAAAAATCTTCATTCATGGTGTCCTCCCCAAGTGAGGAAAATATGTTATATAGGAAGGAAGACTTAGAGTGGAAATCTGAAAAAAGGTCACCTAGCAAAAGAGGACGCTTTCTTAGCCCTACAATGTCAAGCTTGTCATGGCCAGAAGGGATGCGAGAGTGATGAGGGAAGGAGCCACTGAACTCTGTTGAAGTATATGGTGGAGCAAGAAGAGGTAGAAGATTCATGGAGATGGTTGGAGGAGTGATCATTGAATCGAATGAGGTTGGAGAAGTCCCTTGAGAAACAGGGTGTCACATGATCTTGGTGGTCTTCAATGGATCCTGATGAATTACTAGAAGCCTTTTTAGACTAAAGTGACTTTCCTTGTTTTTCCTTACAAACCATAGTAGTCCATGATGCCTCTGCTTTATTATCTTATTTATTAGTGTTTGTGGAACAAGGAGCAACTCATTCCTTAGGAAGAACCCTAGGTTAAGAAGTCGCCAAAGGAAAATCATTAATATTGTGATCTATAGAGTGGAAACAGAGACAAGTATTGGGTAAATTTAAATACATTGCCTTCTGTGTGAAAGAGCACCCTCCAATCTGGATGTCTGAGGACTCACAGATGTCCTAGAAAAGATTGACCTCTACACAAACCCTCTTTTGAGGGTGAGCATGATAGGTTTGGTCGGGTTCCAAATAGACAACCCAACCAAGCAATTGAGCTATGTTTTGCAGGAAAGGCCAAGTTGGTAGAGGCAAACTAGGAAATTATTTGACCTAAATAGGTATTTTCAATTTCTTATCATTAAAGATGGTAAATTCTCTCAACCATGGCTGGAAAACTAACAAGGATGTGCGAATAAACTAGGGACCATGCTTGAGATCACCGTCAACATGTGACGTCTTGCCAAAGAGAAAACAGAAAAAACCTTTAGTAAGATTCTGGACACCATCCAGGCAGACCCCATTAGGGGCCTAGGATTTGATGACCTAATCTTTAAGCACACTCTCAGATGGAATTCTACCAACAAAATAACAATTAAGAGTATGATTCTCTAGCCAGTCACAAGCCTGGTCAAAATCTTACACCGACAAAACCACATCAGGGGTAGAAGACTTACCTCGTGGAAACCCTTGGGGATAAATTTCCAGGGACACTTTCTCAGTATAGCCAATAGTGCTAACAGCCAACACTTCGGCACCAACAATAATTGCTGAGCCAGAATTGATTGCCTTCGTTAAAACCTAAATTCCTGGAATCAATGTGGTACGATAGCTATGTACGGAAGACCTAATAAGGAAACACTAAGGAAGATGCAAAATATATTTGCAGAGCTTAATTCTCGCCATTCAACCAAAATCCTTTTTAGCTCCAATCTCTTTTAAAGAGGCAAAGTAATTTTGTGATAAGGGTGATCTATTA
Source organism: Thuja plicata (assembly GCA_018584345.1). Classification (NCBI taxonomy): domain Eukaryota; kingdom Viridiplantae; phylum Streptophyta; class Pinopsida; order Cupressales; family Cupressaceae; genus Thuja; species Thuja plicata. The sequence continues at coordinate 64,689 of MU223405.1, read as the reverse complement.
CAAATGTTGGCCATTTATTTGGGGAATGGTATATTGTTTCCCAATGAACCTTCTACAAGCCAATTCTTAAATCTATGCATAAGATCATGGAAACATTCTTTTATCTTTAAAATTCAAGATGAAAAAATATATCATACATTTAGAATTATCTAGATAAACTCATATAATTCATAACTGGTAGCCATAAATTTTTCAAAAAGAAAATATGATGTAGAAATTATATGTAAGGTTGCATAAGAGAAATTTGGGTGATTAAGATACATTCTAATAAGTAGTTGTGCAACCAACATGTTTTGAATAAAGATTGAGTCAAATAAATTAAATTAAATTAAATTAAATGCATATTCGAGATAAGATGACACAAGAAAAATTATAATGAAATAATGCACACAAACAAGTTAAGTAAAACATTAGAATTTGAAACCTAAAATTTTTAAAAAGTAAATAAAGAAAATTTGATTACAATATTGGATAATAAAATTAAAATTAAAAACTAAAATCAAGAAAACATCAAATAGATTTTAAATACAAGGAAAATCTTAAAAAGAATTAATCATACAAAGTTGAAAAGGAAGAAATAAAGTTATATTATAAATAAGAAAAACATAAAGAATTAAAAAGATAAGTTTTGGAAATTGAAAATATAAGAATAGTATGTGAAAATAATAATTTACAAAATTGAATAGGCAAATAGATAGAAAAAATAAATTCATTTAAAAAAAAAACGTAGATAAAAAAAGCAATACAAAATAACAAGAACAAAAGATACTAAGAAAAAACCTAACAAAAAACTAAAAAACTAAAAAATAGCCTAAGAAACTATCACAAAAAAAAATAACAAAAAACTAAACCTTCTACAAGCCAATTCTTAACTCCATGCATAAGATCATGGAACATTCTTTTACCTTTAAAATTCAAGATGAAAGAATATATCATACATTTAGAATTAGCTAGCAGTAATATGGTAAACTCATATAATTCATAACTGGTAGCTATAATTTTTTCAAAAAGAAAAGATTATGTAAAAATTATATGTAAGGTTGCATAAGAGAAATTTGGGTCATTAAGATACATTTGAATAAGTAGTTGTGCAACCAACATGTTTTGGATAAAGATTGAGTCAAATAAATTAAATTAAATTAAAATAAATAGATATTCAAGGTAAGATGACAAAAGGAAAATTATAATGAAATAATGCATACAAACAAGTTAAATAAAACATTAGAATTTGAAACCTAAATTTTTTAAAAAGTAAATAAAGAAAAGGTGATTACAATATTGGATAATAAAATTAATTCTAGTTTTAAATAGATTTTAAATACAAGGAAAATCTTAAAAAGAAAAATAATTAAGAAAGAAATAAAGTTATATTATAAATAAGAAAAACATAAAAAATATAAAAGATAAGTTTTGGAAATTGAAAATACAAGAATAATATGTAAAAAATAATAATTTATAAAATTGAATAGTCAAATAAATAGAAGAAATAAACTAATTTAAAAAAACAAAAAGCAGATGTAAAAAGCAATACAAAATAATAAGAACAAAAGATACTAAGAAAAACCTAACAAAAAATTAAAAGATACTAACAAAAAATTAAAAAAGAGTCTATGAAACTAGGGGAGAGGGCCCAATAGTTGATCGGGTCCAATAGTTGATCACCCACTTGTGAATATATTATCCACTCTTGCCACATATTAAATAATCCGCATGTAAATTAAAAAAAAAATCCAAATGTTGATAAAAATGGACCAGTACTTGAACACATGAGAACCTATAAATGTTATATTAAAAACACAAAAATAAACTCATTAACAAGTGAAATAAATAACTTGTGTTTCCAATAAAATATCATAGCTATCTTTGTTATCTTAGTGTACAAATAATATTCTTATGTATATAACTGTTGAAATACCAATGTATATGGGTTAGAGTATTTATCAAAAAAAAAACAGAAGAAAACAAACATAAAGAAAATTTTAATTAAATAAAGAAAACAACCATTCTTATCCACAACTTTTCTCGGCCTCTTCCTCCCAACTTTACATTCCAATTTTCTTGAACCAGGGATTTAATGGCGGACGACGTAAACAAGGCTGTAAAACGAGTATGTGTGACTGGAGCAGCGGGATACATCGGATCGTGGTTGATCAAAAATCTGCTAGAAAGGGGCTACACTGTCAACGCTACTCTCAGAAACCCAGGTACTTGTTTTTTAAGCGCAGAATACAAAAATTAACGAAATAGTTAAAGAGTTATACATTAAATCGTTGCAGTTGTATATGGGTTTGTGATATGCAGAGGACGGGACAAAATCTGGGCCTTTGTTGGAGATGGCAGCTGCAAATGAAAGGCTTAAGCTCTTTAAAGCTGATTTATGTTTAGAGGGGAGCTTCGATTCTGCAGTGCAGGGTTGTCACGGAGTTTTTCATGTGGCAAGTCCCACGGATTTTACAAAACCTAATCCGGTAAACACACGATCAAATGACTCTTTACCTCTTTATTCATAATAACACTTAAATAGGTTTCTAAAACTTTCAGGAATGAATTCATGTTGTTAGGATGACTTTATTGTACCTGCTGTAAATGGGACACTCAATGTTATGAGAGCCTGCGTAGGAGCTAAATCTGTTAGACGTGTAATTCTTACTTCATCAATTACAGCAGCTTCCCCAATGAACGACAAAGGGGAAATCGTCCAAACATGCCTTGATGAAAGGTGTTGGAGCTCCATAAGTTTCTTTAAATCTCAGCCAACTAATTCAGCTTGGTATACGACGGCTAAGACATTAGTAGAACAAGAAGCCCTTAAATATGGGGTTAATAATAACATTGAGGTCGTGACCATTCTACCAGGTGTGGTAATCGGTCCTTGGTTTACAACAACTACCACTTCTCCAACATCTGCTCGAACAATATTAGCTCTGACTGGAGGTATAAATTATTTGTGTGTTTATTCATACTTTTTTATTCATGATTCTATATAGTTCTTATGTGACCACATTTAACAGCAAATGATGAGTATTATGAAGTGCTCAAGTTTCTGGATTTCATGTTGGGATCTGTTCCTTTCGTTCATATTGATGACACTTGCAATGCCCACATATTCCTCATGGAACATACAAATGCTCAGAATCGCTATGTTTGTGTATCTGATTCTTTGAGTTTCAAGTCTCTCAAGGATTTCCTTGCTAAACAATATGTACAACTCAAGAATTCTCTCAAGTAAGGAGATAATTTTCATTTGAATCTAGTACCTAGTTATTTAAGTTGTCCACAGAACTTTCAATTGCAAGATTTTTTTGAACTGTTTTATTCAAATTGGTACAGGTTGGATGAAGATGATGTAGCTGAGAGATTCCTGCCTGTCTCTTCAAAGAAATTGTTGGACATGGGTTTCTCTTACAAGTATCATTTACCAGAAGCTTTTAAGGAGACCATGGAATGTGTCATAGAGAATGGGCTGCTGAAACTGTGATCAATAATGCTGTAATTGGTAGAAATGAAATGTTATTTCTAGCAAAAAGAAAACACTATTCAATGTTGTACTAGTTGCAATCCTTTTCTGTATTCCATTTCCTTTCAGGTCACTGTCTTATTTTTTCCCCAATCAAGTGGAAAATGTTTACTGTTATCATGTTTCATCTATTTTTAATTCTAATTGAATTTTCCTTAATCAATATTTTAGACTTACAATTGTTGTCAAATAATACCTCCACCGGAAAAATACAAAAGATTTTTGACGTGCAAGTTTGTATGATAGAAAGCCAGAATCAAATTTGTATTCAAGTTGCATTTGAATTGTAGTTGAAAATGCAAGTCTAATCCGAAGAGATCTTTATTTGTTTCTTCCTGATCCAACATATTCACGTGACAATGGGTCCGATGATGGAAAGCTATTTTGTCTATTCACACCACACAGAAGCTTCTTTATTTTTCTGGTACGGGTCACTCTATTTTCAATTCTCTTGATAGAGATTTATTAAACGTTTAGAGATTGTTTAGACATTGATACTGTTCGATTATTTGGGGTTATCATAATCAGGGGATTTTCACCTGTACTTGGACATGGGAATGGAAACAATCAAAAGGAATTTGCAATTATTTTGTTGGAAATATTGATTGATATTTTAACTAATTTAATCAATATGAATGAACTGTATGAGGTATTTAAATTATTTTTTAAAAAATAGAAAAGAAAGAAAGGTAAATTAGATATAGTGATAGGGAATTATATTTTTTAAATAATCTTATCTCAACAATATTAATAGACCTTCTAGAGAAATATGTAAAAGAGTTAATGACCTTAAAAAATGGCATCAAGGAAATAATGAAAATTGGAATGACAAAAAGATAAAAGAAATTATTGAATCATATTTGTTAAGTTTTTAGGATAGCTGCAAATATAATAGCATTCTATTTTGTATGTGTTTTCCAAATGAAACAATCATTTTTGACATTTATATTGGGAATGAGGCTAGGAGAGACGTGTCTCTTCATGGACATGTCTATTCATTGTTAGTTATAAGAAAGGACATGTCTCTTCGGATTAATTATAATTTAATCAATCTTATAATGTTTCATCAATCAATAATTAATTAACAATAATATATTAATTTAATATTGAATATTAAATTTCATATGATTAATAATAATATAACATATATATTATATTATTATTAATCAACATGTATTATACGTATTCTAATGATCATACGATTGAAGCTACAAACATTAACAATATTGAAACCCTATAAAATGAGAATAAATTATGAAAGAATGACTAGACAACTTGCAATGTATCATGGAGAAGGGGCAACAAGATCTAACCTTGGTAAAACAAGAGTTGAACTAGCTGAAGCAAAAAGAAAATTAAATTAAATATGTTGAATGGAATACACACCAGAAATTTAAAACAATTCAATTTACAATCACAAATATGGAGATCAAAGAGAATAAGATAAGAGACCGAACCGTAGGCATGAATAGTGAAGGGAACATTCAAACAAAGAGAACTCATAGACTAATGATCTAAGATTCTATAGACTCTTATGCTTTTTTTCTGAAAAACAATATTTTATTATTTAGTACTATGAATGGAGTCATAGTTATAGGTGACTTCAAAGTGACAATAAAAAAATAATCAAGTCCTCATGTTGAGTAGTAAGGTTGGAGGAAAAAGAGGCCTAAGGAGAAATCTCCAAAAGGACTTCAAAATTTGATAAGTGAAAAATTATACATTATAGGGAAAATAATAATGGTCATGTAGCTAATGTTTCAATGGTTGAATTTAGGTGTTATCACCTGTCAAAAATTTGAATTTTCAAAGCATGTCCGATATGATATTTGATATTGGTTTAGCTTATGCAATTATAAGCCACAAGTTGCCCTAGCAAGCTAAAACTAAACATAATATGATATATGTAAAATTTGAAATTCTCATTAATAATTACCAAAAAGAGAAATCTCACCAAAATCAAAATATGGCTGAAATCATTTTTCTCTATCAAACATCATGTATTAGTTCAATGTGTATGTCAAGTCACTATATAAGTGATTATATGTCAATATTTCCTTGTTTTAAAAGGGGTCATGAACATGAAAAAGTTATAAGTCTAAGAAATTAATTGCAAATATGCTCTTTATATTTAAATAATTATATCATGAAATGTACAGAGACAAAAAAAACTTTGGGGAGTTAAGGATGGATAGATAAAATAAGGATATTGAAAAATATATATTATCCATAAGGGAAATATATATGAACATTATAAGGGAGAGTTTAGTTTGTCTTATAAAGGAAAAATCCAAGATTCATTTAGTATCATGGATTGCAATTGGGTTGACTATACAAAGACGCTCTATAATTGATTTTAATATTTAAAAAAATTCCCAAGTGAATAACATAGCTATGAATCTCTTCAATGTGGGATAATATTAGTCCAACTAAAAACTTGTAGTAGGTAAATCAAAATTGACATAGATGGGTTGTAGATAGATTATTCAAGATTGGGAATAGATATCATTTTAAACCACCAACCATAAAATTAGACACAATAATAGCCTCTTTGTCTCACAGTTTTCTTAAAGTGGGAATTTAATGACAGATAAAGTAAGCCAAACTATAAAACCAGTGTTTGTGACTAGAGAAGTAGGATACATTGGATCATGGTTAATCAAGACCCTTATAAAAAGGAGTTACACTATCAACAACACTCTTAGAAACCTAGGAAAACATTTTTTTGCACATTAATAAAAACTTACAAAATAGTTAAAACTGGAACTATTAAATTTTTCTAGTTGTATATGGGCTGATGATATGCTAGTGACGAGACCAAATCTAAGCCTTTGTTGAATTTTCCAAGGGTAGAGGAAAGGCTTAATCTCTTTATACTTCATTAATATTTAGAGGGAAACTCTATTTCAACAATGGAGGGTTGTCAAAGACCTTTATATTCTATTAGCTAAAACATTAGGTTTTAGATTAGGATGCTTTTTATATTATTTTCCCCAAAATTAAGAAAATATATGTTGATAAAGTGTGTAAATAAGTATAAATTTGTTATTTTTCTTGTTCAAAGTTTGGAACTATTTGTCTTAGTCTTCTCTATGAAAATATATAACTTTCTTCTAATGGATAGAAATAACCTACACATAAAGAAGATGATAAGATTGTTGTGTTGTACAAAGGGTTACCTAAGTCAAACCCCATGTTGATATTTCTAACTAAATGATAGCAATGATGATGAAAGGAAAAACTAACTTGAAACAATACTTGAAGATAATTTATTTTCGCTTAAAACTCCTTGTACTTAGATATTTATTGAATGAAGTAATTTGGACTCCTGAATTAGAATGGTAGCTTCTGAATTCTTAAATTGTGAATGATAAGTGGTTTCCTTATATAAGGTTCTAAAGATATTTTCACATAAAGGAAAAATTCCAGTAGTCAATTCAAAATATTATGAGTAGATCATAAATGGTGTGAATTGACATGAAAAAAATTGAATTTGGACCCCTCTTGGTTGGACTAAGGTCCTAAGAACCATAATGCAATAGGACTAGGGCACTAGGTTCAATAGTCAAACCATAAAGAAATAATAGAAAGGTGGTTGTAGACTGTAGAAGCTAATCAAATAGCATCAAGACTCCTCATTATCATATGATGATAACTTGAATACAAAAATCTCAAAATAGGATCAAAATTATCTAAAAGGAAGTACACAAGAGAAAGCCCCAAAAAGGAGTGTAAAACTATAAGAGTTTACAATTTGCAATAGTATAATACCTTATTATATAATAGTTGTACCAAAGAATGTCTTCAATAATTCAACTTGGTTGGATTGATCAAGAATTTTATTTTTCTAGGATGAGTAAATAGAATACTTGAATAGACGAATTGAGTAATAGGAATTTATGATAATCACAATACAGATTTTGGCTCTATAACTAGGGCTTCCATTTTTTCATGCTACCCTTCTTCCCACGCACCCAAGAAGGTGTACCATTAATGGCCTCCACTTCCTAGGGTACGACAGTGGTCATAATGGAGAGAGAAACCACACCCATATTAAAAATAGGAACAAAGGCTTTGTTAAAAGCATTATTATCGACCCCAAAGTGGAATCGCAAGCCAAAACTAACATAGCGGCTATGGTAGAAAACTCACTTGTAGCAGTTGTAGTTGAGAATGAGCAGGAACATGAGAAAGATAGAATGCAAGGAGCAAGACCCCAACAGAGAACCTTCAAGAAGGTTGTCCAGAATGAATGAATGCTTCCAAAAGGCACCCGCTTTATCTTAGCAATCTCCCACAAATCGGAGGCTTCTACAAGAGATGGAGGTAAGATTTCATCACCTCCCAAACTCATCATTAAGGCTAATCCTCAAATGATTTTCACAATTGAACAAGAGAAGAATAGGCTAAAAGATAGTGTGATTTTATTTATTTTTGTCAATGCTTCCAGAATTCCATCTAGGAATTATCTTAATTATTGGTTTCAAAGGATTAGGGGGAAAAACTAGGGTTTCATTTTTATTATCATATCTAATGTTGCAAAAGGGTTTGTTCCTAATTTTCTTCGTAGACCCTAAATCCCAGAAAGCTATAATTGACAAGAAATTTTGGAGAGTAGGCCCATATGAATTCAGATCCATACTATGGTCTCTTGAAGCCCCGCATAGCAAATTTGTGGCTCTTTTTATCCCCCTATGGATTTTCATTAAAAATATTCCTCCATTCTTACTTAACCTAAACCCCCAAGCTCGAACCCATTGGTAAGGTGTTAAGAATTGACCAGTCTAACATCCTTATTCCTCTTACAGATGTTAGGGTGCTCATCTCCCTTAAACCTAGCATTGACTTCCCTGAATCTCTTCACTTTGACCTCAGCAGATGCTCTATCAATTGTCTAGTCACCTTCCTATGTGGTATTAATAGTTGTTACCTCTGTATAAAGGAGGGCCATAAAAAAAAAGATTGCCCTATTTTAAAAAAATTCAATCCCTCTCCCTTTGGAGACCCTAACCCCCTATTGAAAACCCTACTTCCCCTATAGCTATCCCTCCTAATGATGCTCATTCTAAAGTATCTCAGGCCATTACCCCGCCTAACCTCCCATCTCAGACTGAACAAAGTCCTACACCCATCTCGAACAACTATGTTGCAGACTGGATGAAGAACTCAAATATTATCTCTACAAACCTCTATAAACTCAAAGGCCACTTTGATGTACAGTGAATGCCCCCAAACGTGACCCTGGTGATCCCTAAGGCTATGAAGAGCCTCCCTTCTACTAGTGAATTGGATTTTGGTTTGGGAATAGATGCAATCCCCACAAAGCTGAAATATAAGACTCAAAATACTCAGCAGATAACTATTGATCGGATTAAAATCAAGGCAGACAAGATTAGGTCCATTTCTAAACCCAAATGGAAAATTTATTCTATCCTTCCTCCAAACCAAGATTCTCCTAGTGACCTCTCCACCATACCTGGTGTACCAATTGACAAGATGGGTAGCCTTGGAAACTCCTCTCTCCTGGCTTGCTCCCCCAACTCAGTTGAACCTATTGACCATCACAATGGACCAATCGTTGAGAGATTGACCCCAAATTTATCCATAAAAGAAAAACTCAATGAATTCAATGTGTTTGTTATCCCAGCACCTCCCCCTCCCTCAACCGCCTGCTCAATGGAGATATGTACCGAAGAGTATGAGCAAAATAGAACTACCCACCTTGGCAAAGGGTACAGTAAGAATGAAGTATGGGTGCAAGGAGGACCTTGACCTTGAGGACGGTGAAGTCACTAGGGAACTGGAAAGTTCTAGCAAATCAGAGGGTGATAGGTTTATCTTTATCTAAGATTCTGAAAAGAAGAAGAAGAAGGATAGCAAGATAGATAAGAAAACTCCACTAGATATTCCTTGGTATTCTTTAGATATCTTAGAATCCTTTTCACAGTAGTCAAATTTTCCTTCAGTGTGACTTCAGCTGTCATCAAGATCTCCGTCCTTATCTTCTCCATTGGGCAACACTAAAATTTTGTCTGTCACGTTACTTTGTATTTTTCTCGTCGGGCAACACTGTAAATTTTCTCATTGGTGATGTTGTTCATTTCCTCGTCGGGCAACACTATGACTCTATTCTTTTACTTTGACAGCCGGGTGCACTCCATCGGTGTATACAGTCACTTAGTAAATACTTGACTTGTATGCATTACTAATTAGCATAGCCTTGATTCATCGGTTCTTTGAAGTCTTTGGAAATATTACAATAACCATACCGATTATATTAAATTGACATCAATTAAAATACAATACATTAACTAATTCAATGCCTTGCATGATCATTAACTTAACATCTTCAAACATTCAATCAGTTACATGTCAGTAATCTCTCCCTTTGGCATTGATGGAAACACACTACATTATCATACTATACTATTGCTAATAAAATATGAAATATACAGTTTCATGAAGCTTTTCTAATGTAACTTATACAAATGTATGTTTATCGATAAGCTCAAATAGCTTTGATTTGATTCTTGTAGCTTTCCTTTTGTCTTCAATCCCTTCACTAGATAGATGTAGAATCTTTTTTTCTCTAGTGTGATGTGTTCTCCTTCTGTGTTAAACTCTCTCCCTTTGACTATTCTTATCTTTTGATTTTTTCTCTCCCTTTGTATTTGCTCTCCCTTTCTGATTACCTTTCTTCTTTTGGATACTTCAATGGATATACTGAGATGATAATGGATAAACTCTCTCCCTTTATCAGTATGATAATGATATATCTCACTCCCTTTGACAACAATGCCAAACATCTTATCATTTCAAACAAGCTTTTGATAGTTATGTCAAGTGAATCCTTTCTATCCATAATATATTCCTTGAATTTCCCAATCCATCAGTAATAACTCTATTGCTCAGAGTAGATGAATACCTTGATGTGTATAGATTTAGCTTTGAAGTCCATCTCTCTGCTTGAATCAACATGAACGATATTATGATAATATGTAGGCTGATGCAACCTTCTAATAAGCTTACTAACTAGTAGACAAGAGTCTAACCCCTAGTCTCTTTCTAAAGTATTCAAATGCATCCTTGGGCAGTGGCTTGGTGAAGATATTGGCCAATTGTTCTTTTGATTGCACATACTCAAGTATCACCTCCTTTGCCTAAACTTTTTCTCTTAAATAATGATACTCGATGGCAATATGCTTTGTTTTAGCATGCATGACTAGATTCTTGGAGATGTTTATTGCACTTGTATTATCACAATAGATAATTACTGGTTCTAAAATTTTCATATGCATACCTTCCAATAACTGTTTGATCCATGCAATATTTGAGCATTTTACAGCAGCAGCAACATACTCTACCTCTACAATAGATTGTGAGATGCATCCTTGCTTCTTGCTGATCCATGTGACAAGTCTGTCACCCCGAAAGAATGCTCCTCCAGGTGTGCTCTTCCGCTCATCAAGATTTCCATCCCAATCAGCGTCGGTAAAACCTTAAGTTCAAATTTTCCTTCTCTTTTATACCATAAGCCATATTCCTTGGTATTATTCAGATATCTCAGAATTCTTTTCACAACAGTCATATGTGATTCCCTGGGATTAGCAAAAATTCTAGCAACAATTCCTACTACATGTGCAATATCTGGTCTAGTGTGTACAACATACATGAGTTTTCCAATCATTGATTTGTACAAACTCTGATTTACCTTTGATGACTTGTCCTCCTTTATCATTTTGCATCCAGTTGCCATCAGTGTTCCAACTGGTTTGGATTCTTCCATCTTGAATATTTTCAGTACTTCTTTGATGTATTTGGATTGTGTAATAAAAATACCTTCATCTTGTTGCATGATATGTAGACCAAGAATGAACTTGATCTCTCCAAACATAGACATCTCAAAATATTTGCTCGCTTTTTTTGTAAATGATTTGCATAGCATATCATTGCCTCCAAATATGATGTCATCCACAAATATCTCAGCAATCAAAATGTTAGCATTAGTATCTTCCTTCAAATAAAGATTACAGTTTTCACTAGTCCTTACGAATCCAATACTTATAAGATAGGAATGAAGTCTTCCATACCAGGCTCAGGGTTCTTGTTTCTATCCATATAGGACTTTGTGAATTCTACATACCATGTCCCTCTTGTCTGGATCAACAAACCCTTTTGGTCGTTCAATGGATACCTCTTCTTCAAGTATTCCATTCAGGAATGCAGACTTGACATCCATTTGATATACCTTGAATCCTTTATATGCAGCATAAGCAAGTAATATTCTTACTCCTTCTATCCTAGCAATGGGTGCAAAGGTTTCTCCATAGTCAATTCTTTCTTCTTGAGCATACCCCTTGCATACTAGTCTTGCTTTATTTCTTGTGACTTCTCCATTCTCATTCAGCTTATTCCTGGATATCCATTTTGTACCAATGACATTCTTTTCATCTGGTCTTAGTACAAGTGTCCATGTCTTTTTTTCTCTATCTGTTCAATCTTTTCATTCATTTCACTTATCCATTCATCATTATCTAGTGTAGCATTGACAGATTTGGGATCATAATCACAAATAAGACATCTTGTATTTAGAGACTTACTTCTAGTTCTCATACCAACCTTTTTATCTCCTATGATCTGGTCCTGTGGATGGTTCCTTCTGACATGTCTTGCAAGTACAGATTCAGCTCTTTGTCTATCATCTTGATCATCATTTTGTTCTTCATTTTGTTCTCCATCAATTTGTGCATCATCTTGAGCAGTATTCTGATCGTCGGTATTTGCAGCCTGATGCTTGGGTGCAATGATCTATTGCTCAGGAGCTCTACATTTTTGGTAGGGTACAGAGTCAGGTTACTCATTGTAAGTAAACTTGTTGTAGTCCTCTGGTTACATAGTACTTTCCTTTTCATTCTTTTCTACAAATTCATATATCTTTACATTTGCACTTTCAACAATTTTGTTAGAGGCTTTGTTTAGACATTTATAAGCCTTTCTCTTGGTAGAATACCCTAAAAAAATTCCTTCATCACTCTTGGAGTCAATTTTTCCATTTCTATCATCTTTTAAGATATAACATTGACTACCACAATTTTTGAAATAACTCACATTGGGTGTGTATCCATACCATAGCTCATAAGGTGTCTTTTTGGTATCTTTCTTCAATTGTACTATGTTCAATGTGTAAACAGCAGTACTGACAACTTCCCTCCAAAATAATTGGGTGATGCCTTTCTCTATCATTAGTTTCCTTGCACAATCAACAATGGATCTGTTCCTTCTTTCAGCAATTCCATTTTGTTGTGGTGTTCTTGGTGCAGATACCTGTCTTTTGATTCCATGCTTATTACAAAAGTTTGTGAATTCATCTTTAATAAATTCCCCTCCTCTATCTAACCTTAAGCATTTTAACTCTTTACCACTTTGCTTCTCAACCATTGCTTTATACCATTTAAACATCTTAAATGCTTCTGATTTATCTTTTAGAAACATGACTGTCATCATTCAAGAGTAATCATCAACAAAGAGAATAAAATATCTATCTCCATAATAACTCTTTGTCCTCATAGGTCCACATAAATTAGTATGGACTAATTCTAGAATTGCATCAGATGTATGGGTTTTTCTTTCAAAAATAGACTTTTTCATTTTACCTTTTTGACAATTCTTACACATGATGTTATCGGGCTTGGTCATCATCACTAAGCCTCTGACATTTCTCTTTTTTCTAATCTTTATCATGTTGTCAAAATTCACATGACACAATCTTTTGTGCCATAACCATATGTCTTCATTTGGATCAATCAAACAAGTTGTGTCAGTATCATTCAAATAGAATAAGTTACCTTTTGTCTGGTCACCGGTACCAATCATATTTCTTGATTTATTGAAGATCTTTGCCTTCTTATTTTCAAATTCTAGTCTATGACCTGAATTATTCAACTTAGAAACACTCAATAGATTATAATTTAATCCATTTACCCAATAAGCATTTTCACATTTTATGTGGTTATTCAACATTATTGTTCCTCTACCTTCAACTGGACAAGGTGTATCATTACCCATTCTTACTGAGCCACCTTTATAGTATTCAAAAGTCTCAAACTTTTTTTTATCACCGGTCATATGGTGAGTGCAGCCACTATCTATGATCCAAACATCATTTTTGCTAACTTTAGATATGAGATTTGTTTCTAGTATCTACATACCTTTCTTCATCATCATCTGAATCATCTTTCACTGCTACAAACACCATCTCGATGTCTTCATTAGATTCGGTGGTAGTGTCATCATCTTTGCATTTTGCTAGGTAAGTGGCCTTCTTTCCTATGTCCTTGTAGTCTCAGGTATCTCTTCTTTCTGATTGTTGGTAGCTTCTGTAATCACCTCTATCAAACGTCTTTTCAAATGATCTATCATTACTTATATCATCTTTTCTTCTGTAAGTACATCTTGCACCAAAGTGTCCAATCTCTTTGCAATTAAAACAAACAAGTGGTAATTTACCTTTGTATTTACCTTTGCCTCTCTGCATTCTTCTAGCCATAAGTGCTTCAATTTCTTCAAGTTCATCTTCTCCACTTTCACTATCACTATCTTTTCTCATAGTGTTTTTATGACTTGATTTACTTATTCTCACAGAATATTTGAATGCAGACTCTATATTTGGTAAGACACTATTGTCAAAGTTATTCATCTCAAATGAGATCGGTCTTCAAATCAAACTGTCTAGAGTAACAATTCTATTTTCTACTGCTCTCATTTCTTTAATGGAAGATACTCTAATAACATATGTAGGCAGTAAGGTTCTTAGAATTTTACTTACCACTTTATCTTCTTCTAGTACACCTCCAACTCCTCGGATAGCATTGACTACCTCTTTTATTCTTGTATTGTACTGAGTGATGTTTTCACCTTCTTTCCTTTTGAGATCATCAAACTTTCTTCTAAGGCTTTATGCCTTGGCTCTAAAAAAAAATTTGTCACCACCATGTACAAGCTTCAATTTTTCCCACATCTGCTTTGCATTTTTGCATTCTTTGACACCTTCAAATTCAGCATCGGAGAGTGAGGAAAAAAGTTCTATCATCATGCTGTTGTGTTCATGCTTCTCTCTCATTTGTTCAACTGTTGGTGCTCCTGTGAGAAACACATATTAATTATCTAAGTATTGAGTAACATCATTACAAATACCTGATAAGTGGAGTCTTATTATGCTCTGCCATGAAGCAAACTTATCTTTTTTTTGGGCACATCTCGTCTGTTCATCTTTTGATCTTTAGCTTAGGTCTTGAAACCTTCCGTTCTAAGTACATAATCTCTAATACCAATTGTTAGTAATAACTAATAGGGGGGTGAATCAGTGGCCTCAAATTTTAATCCTCAAATCAACTCTTTGAACTTATAACCACAAATTATATCTCAAATCATGTTCTGTCCTACAAGATGAATGCTTTGAATTACTTGTATCAATTTACTACTTGTTAGATTTCTTTGTTAAACCTTCTTCTATATGTTCACTGATAAGTAGTCATCTATTTACCGAAACACAGTAAATATACTGAGTATACCGATAAATCCAGAATCAAATATGTAAGATACAAAACAGTAAAGAAATGAATCATACAGACATAACACATGGATTTTTAACATGAAACCTTGTTCAGGGAAAACCCACTGGGACCGGTACCGCAAATTTTCACTCTTCTAAAGTGAGCCCTGTTAAGAGCCCACCATGTTAAAGGTTACAAAAACACTGTTAGGTGTGACATTGTTAGAGGATTTAGAAATATTTTATCAACTAGTATCTACCATCTAATGCTACCATCCTTTATTAAACACTCACTTGGCCTGTCAATAGGTATCGGGTATATCCAATGCTACTTTTGTGATCAAACTTTTTGATACTCCTTGGGATGTATCTCAATTGAAAAAGACTTTTAAGTCCTACTTGGTTAAGGGGCTTATATGCTTCAATGGTTAAACTAGAACACTAATGATCTGTTCATACTTACAACTCAATTGTAGATTTTCAGATCTATTATAGGTCCATTACTTCACTGATCAATATAATCAAACATATAACTTTGCTCCACACTTGTTCTACTCTGTGATTCTTTTCTCACTGTTCATCGGTGTCTGTAGAATCTAGCTCTTCCTTTAGGTTGTTGATCAGGACTTAAATGAAGACTTTCTTGTCCTTTAGATTTCTCTTAGAATCTTTCCTCTTTCATGTTCACCCCACACACACAATTCGTAATGAATTGGGTTTGTCTCTTATAGACATGATTTCCTCTTTTCTTGGCTTTCTTGATCTTGGCATGTTCCATAATTCTCGCCAATATATTTAAAACAAATCTCTAGTCTGATCTTATAGAGATCTTCTTGCCAACTGGACAAAGAATCTTTAAATCAATTACTTATCTATGGCTTTATCTAGATGATTAAAACAATGATAAGTATCAGTTAACTCTATCTTTAGCTTCTTGACAGCTAAGCATTTTGTCATTTTTTGAACTCTTTATTCTGTCTGTCAACACTGCAGTTCATCATCGGTGATAACTAGCTCTTCCATAAGTGTGAGTTTAGTTGTCATCGAGATCTCCATCCTTGTCTTTTCAGTAAGGCAATACTGAAATTTTGTCCATCGGGTTACTTTGTGTTTTGCTCATCGGGCAACACTATAACTTTGCTCATCGGTAATGTTGTTCATTTCCTTGTCGGGAAACACTGTGACTCTATTCTTTTACTTTGATCATCACGTGCAGTCCATCGATGTATACATTCACTTAGTAAATACTTGACTTGTATGCATTACTGATTAGCATAGCCTTGATTCATCGGTTCTTTGAAGTCTTTGGCAGTATTACAATGACATCAATGACGATACAATACATTAACTGATTTAATGCCTTGTATGATCATCAACTTAACATCTTCAAATATTCAATCAGTTACATGTCAGCAATCTCTCCCTTTGGTATTGATGGCAACACACTACATTATAATGCTATACTATTGCTAATACAATATGAAATATACAGTTTCATCAAGCTTTTCTAATGTAACTTATACAAATGTCTGTCTATCGGTAAGCTCAAATAGCTTTGATTTGATTCTTGCAACTTTCCTTCTGTCTTCAATCCCTTCACTAGATAGAGTTTAGAATATTTGTTTCTCTGATGTGATGTGTTCTCCTTCTGTGTTAAACTCTCTCCCTTTGACTGTTCTTGTCTTTTGATGTTTTCTCTCCCTTTGTATTTGCTCTCCCTTTTTGAATACCTTTCTTCTTTTGGATACTTCGATGGATATACTGAGATGATAATGGATAAACTCTCTCCCTTTATCAGTATGATAATGAGATATCTAGATCTCCCTTTGACAACAATGCCAAACATCTTATCTTTTCAAACAAAATTTTGATAGTTATGTCAAGTGACTCCTTTCTATCCATAATATATTCCTTAAATTTCCCAATCCATCAGTAATAACTCTGTTGCTCAGAGTAGATGAATACCTTGATGTGTATAGATTTATCTTTGAATTCCATCTCTTTACTTGCATCAAAATGAAGGATATTCTAATAATATGTAGACTGATGTAGCCTTCTAGTCAGCTTACTGACCAGTAGATAAGGGTATGACCCCTAGTCTCTTTCTCAAGTATTCAAATACATCCTTGGGCAGTGGCTTGGTGAATTATTTGGCCAATTGTTCCTTTGATTGCACATACTCAAGTATCACCTCCTTTGCCTAAACTTGTTCTCTTAAATAATGATACTTGATTGCAATATGCTTTTTTTTAGCATCCATGGCTGGATTCTTGGAGATGTTTATTACACTTGTATTATCACAGTAGATAATTACTGGTTCTAAAATTTTCATATGCATACCTTCCAGTAACTATTTGATCCATGCAATATTTGAGCAGTTTGCAGCAACAACAACATACTCTGCCTCTACAGTAGATTGTGAGATGCATCCTTGTTTCTTGTTGATCCATGTGACAAGTTTGTCACCCATGAAGAATGCTCCTCTAGTTGTGCTTTTCCGGTCATCAAGATTTCCAACCTAATCAGCATCGATAAATACCTTAAGTTCAAATTTTCCTTCTCTTTTATACCATAACCCATATTCCTTGGTATTCTTCAGATATCTTAGAATTATTTTCACAGCAGTCATATGTGATTCCCTGGGATTAGCAAAAAGTATAGCAACAATTCCTACTGCATGTGCAATATATGGTCTAGTGTGTACAACATACATGAGTTTTTCAATCATTGATCTGTACAAATTCTGATTTACCTCTAATGAATTGTGCTCCTTTGTCAGTTTGCACCCAGTTGCCATCAGTGTTTCAACTGGTTTGGATTCTTCCATCATGAATATTTTCAGTACTTCTTTGATGTATTTGGATTGTGTAATGAAAATGCCTTCATCTTGATGCATGATCTGCAGACCAAGAAAGAACTTTATCTATCCAAACATAGACATCTCAAACTCTTTGTTCATTTCATTTGCAAATGATTTGTATAGCATATCATTGCCTCCAAATATGATGTCATCCACAAATATCTCAGCAATCAAAATGTTAGCCTCAGTATCTTCCTTCTAATAAAGATTACTATTTTCACTAGTCCTTACAAATCCAATACTTATAATATAGGAATGAAGTCTTCCATACCAGGCTTGGGGTGCTTGTTTCAATCCATACAGGGCTTTTTGAATTCTACATACCATGTCCCTCTTGTTTGGATCAACAAACCCTTCGGGTTGTTCAATGTATACCTCTTCCTCAAGTATTCCATTCAGGAATGCAGACTTGACATCCATTTGATATATCTTGAATCCTTTATATGCAGCATAAGCAACTAATATTCTTACTCCTTCTATCCTAGCAATAGGTGCAAAATTTTCTCCATAGTCAATTCCTTCTTCTTGAGAATACCCCTTGCATACTAGTCTTTCTTTATTTCTTGTGACTTCTCCTTTCTCATTTAGCTTATTCTGGATATCCATTTTGTACCGATGACATTCTTGTCATCTGGTCTTGGTACAAGTGTCCATGTCTTTGTTTTCTCTATCTGTTCAATCTCTTCATTCATTGCACTTATCCATTCATCATTATCTGTGCAACATTGACAGATTTGGGCTCATAATCAAAAATAAGACATCTTGTATTTAGAGACTTACTTCTAATTCTCATACCAACCTTTTTATCTCCCATGATCTGGTCCAGTGGATGGTTCCTTCTGACATATCTTGTAAGTATAGATTCAGCTCTTTGTCTATCAACTTGATCATCATTTTGTTCTTCATTCTGTAATCCATCAATTTGTGCATCATCTTGAGTAGTATTCTGATCATCAGTATTTGCAGCCTGATGCACGGGTGCAATGATCTGTTGCTCAGGAGCTCTACATTGTTGGTAGGGTAGAGTTTTAGGTTCCTCATTGCAAGTAAACTTGTTGTAGTCCTCTGGTTCTTTAGTGCTTTCCTTTTCATTCTTTTCTACAAATTCATCTATCTTTACATTTGCACTTTCAACAATTTTGTTAGAGGCTTTGTTTAGACATTTATAAGCCTTTCTCTTGGTAGAATACCCTAAAAATATTCCTTCATCACTCTTTGAGTCAATTTTTCCATTTCTATCATCTTTTAAGATATAACATTGACTGCCAAAATTTTTGAAATAACTCACATTGGGTGTGTATCAATACCATAGCTCATAAGGTGACTTTTTGGTTTTTTTCTTCAATTGTACTATGTTCAATGTGTAAACAATAGTACTGACAACTTCCCTCCAAAATATTTGGGTGATGCCTTTCTCTATCATTAGTGTCCTTGCACAATCAACAATGGATATGTTCCTTCTTTCAGCAATTCCATTTTGCTGTAATGTTCTTGGTGCAGATACATGTCTTTTGATTCCATGCTCATTACAAAAGTTAGTGAATTCATCTGAAATAAATTACCCTCCTCTATTTGCCCTTAAGCATTTTAATTCTTTACCACTTTTCTTCTCAACCATTTCTTTGTACCATTTAAACATCTTAAATGCTTCCGATTTATCTTTAACAAACATGACTTTCATCATTCAAGAGTAATCATCAACAAAGAGAATAAAATATCTATCTCCATAATAACTCTTTGTCCTCATAGGTCCACATAAATTAGTATGGAATAATTATAGAATTGCATCTGATGTATGGGTTTTGCTTTTAAAACTAGACTTTGTCATTTTACCTTTTTGACAATTTTTACACATGATGTTGTCGGGCTTGGTCATCGTCGGTAAGCCTCTGACATTTCTCTTTTTGCTAATCTTTATCATGTTTTCAAAATTCACATGACACAATATTTTGTGCCACAACCATATGTCTTCATTTGTATCAATCAAACAAGTGGTGTCAGTATCATTTAGATAGAATAAGTTACCTTTTGTCTAGTCACCGGTACCAGTCAGATTTCTTGATTTATTGAAGATCTTTGCCTTCTTATTTTTAAATTCTACTGAATGACCTGAATTATTCAACTATTACACACTGAATAGATTATAATTCAATCCATTTACCCAATAATCATTTTCACATTTTATGTGGTTATTCAACATTATTGTTCCTCTACCTTCAACTGGACAACGTGTGTCATTACCCATTCTTACTTAGCCACCTTTATAGTATTCAAAAGACTCAAACTTTTGTTTATCACCAATCATATGGTGAGTGCAGCCACTATCTATGATCCAAACATCATTTTTGCTAACTTTAGATATGAGATTTGTTTCTAGTATCTACATACCTTTCTTCACAATCATATGAATCATGTTTCACTGCTACAAACACCATCTCGATGTCTTCATCAGATTTGGTAGCGTGTCATCATCTTTGCATTTTTCTAGGTAAGTGGCCTTCTTTCCTTTGTCCTTGTAGTCTCAGGTATCTCTTCTTTCTGATTGTTGGTAGCTTTTGTAATCACCTCTGTCAGACTTCTTTTCAAATGATCTATCATTACTTCTGTCATCTTTTCTTCTGTTAGTATATCTTGCACCAAAGTGTCCATCTCTTTGCAATTAAAACAAACAAGTGGAAATTTACCTTTTTATTTACCTTTGCCTCTCTGCATTCTTCTGGCCATAGGTGCTTCAATTTCATCAAGGTCATCTTCTCCACTTTCACTATCACTATCTTTTCTCATAGTGTTTTTATGACTTGATTTACTTATTCTCACAAAATATTTGAATGCAGACTCTATATTTGGTAAGACACTATTGTCAAAGTTATTCATCTCAAATGAGATTAGTCTTCCAATCAAATTTTCTAGAGTAACATTGCTATTTTCTACTGCTCTCATTTTTTTAATGGAAGATACTCTAATAGCATATGTAGGCAGTAAGGTTCTTAGAATTTTACTTGCCACTGTATCTTCTTCTAGTACACCTCCAACTCCTTGGATAGCATTGACTAGCTCTTTGATTCTTGTGTTGTGCTGAGTGATGTTTTCACCTTATTTCATTTTGAGATCATCAAACTTTCCTCTAAGGCTTTCTGCCTTGGCTCTCAAAACATTTTTCATGATTCTCTCTCATTTGTTCAACTATTGGTGCTACTGTGGGCAACACATATTCAGTATCTAATTATTGAGTAACATCATTACCAATACCGGATAAGTGGAGTCTTATTCAGCTCTATCATGAAGCAAAATTATCTTTGTTCAACTTGGGCACATCTCGTATGTTCATCTTATGATCTTTAGCTTTGGTATTGAAACCTTCCTTTCTAAGCACACAAGCTCGAATACCAATTGTTAGTAATAACTGAGAGGGGGGGTGAATCAGTGACCTCAAATTTTAATCCTTAAATCAACCCTTTGAACCTATAGCCACAAATTATATGTCAAGTTATCTTCTATCTTACAAGATGAATGCCTTGAATTACTTGTATCAATTTACTACTTGTCAGATTGCTTTTTTAAACCTTCTTTTTTATGTTCACCGATAAGCAGACATCTATTTACCAAAACATAGTAAATATGCAGAGTATACCAATAAATCCAGAATCAAATATGTAAAATACAAAACAGTAAAGAAATGAATCATACACACATAACACATGGATTTTTAACATGGAAACCCTGTTAAGGGAAAAACCACTAGGACCGGTACCCTGAATTTTCACTCTTCTGAAGTGAGCCATGTTAAGAGCCAACCCATTAAAGGTTACAAACACACTATTAGGTGTGACCTTGTTAGAGGATTTAGAAATAGTTTGTCAACTAGTATATGGCATCTAATGCTGCCATCCTTGATCAAACACTCACTTGGCCTGTCAATAGGTATCGGGTATATCCAATGCTACTTTTGTGATAAAACTTTTTGATACTCCTTGGGATGTATCTCAATTGAAAAAGACTTTTAAGTCCTGCTCGGTTAAGAGTCTTATATGCTTCAATGGTTAAACAAAAACGCTAATGATCTATTCATACATACAACTTAGTTTGCAGATTTTTAGATCTATTGTAGGTCCATTACTTCACTTATGAATATAATCAAACATATAACTTTTCTCCACACTTGTTATTCTCTATGATGCTTGTCTCAGTATTCGTCGGTGTCTGTACAATCTAGCTCTTCCTTTAGCTTGTTGATCAGGACTGAAATGAAGAATTTCTTCTCCTTCAGATTTCTCTTAGAATCTTTCCTCTTTCTTGTTCACTCCACACACACAATTCGTAATGAATTGGGTTTGTCTCTTATAGACATGCTTTCCTCTTTTCTTGCCTTTCTTGATCTCGGCGTGTTCCACAATTCTTGCCAATAGATTTTTAAAAAATCTTTAGTCTTATCATGTAGAGATCTTCTTGCCAACTGGACAAAGAAGCTTTAAATCAATTACTTATCTTTGGCTTTATCTCGATGATTAAAACAATGATAAGTATCAGTTAACTCTATCTTTAGCTTCTTGACAGCTAAGCATTTTGTCATTTTCTGAACTCTCTATTCTGTCGGTGAACACTTTAGTTAGTCATCACTAATAACTGATTATTCCATTAGTGTGACTTCATTTGTCATCGAGATCTCTGTCCTTGTCTTCTCTTTCAAGCAACACTAAAATTTTGTCCATTGGGTTACTCTATTTTTTTCTCGTCGGGCAACACTATAACTTTGCTCATCGGTAATGTTGTTCATTTCCTTGTCGGGAAACACTGTGACTCTATTATTTTACTCTAACCATCGGGTGCACTCCATCAATGTATACAGTCACTTAGTGAATACTTGACTTGTATGCATTACTGATTAGCATAGCCTTGATTCATCGGTTCTTTGAAGTCTTTGGCAGTATTACAATAACCATACAGATTATATTAAGTTGACATCAATGACAATACAATACATTAACTTATTTAATGCCTTGCATGATCATCAACTTAACATCTTCAAACATTCAATCAATTACATGTTAGCAATCTCTCCCTTTGGCATTGATGGCAACACACTACATTATCATACTATACTATTGCTAATACAATATGAAATATACAGTTTCATCAAGCTTTTCTAATGTAGCTTATCCAAATGTATGTCTATCAGTAAGCTCAAATAACTTTGATTTGATTCTTGCAGCTTTCCTTCTATCTTCAATCCCTTCACTAGATAGATGTAGAATCTTTCTTTCTCTGGTGTGATGTGTTCTCCTTCTGTGTTAAACTCTCTCCCTTTGTATTTTCTCTACCTTTTTTATTACCTTTCTTCTTTTGGATACTTCGATGGATGTACTAAGATGATAATGGATAAACTCTCTCCCTTTATCAATATAATAATGAGATATCTCTTTCCCTTTGACAGCAATGCCAAACATCTTATCTTTTCAAAGAAGCTTTTGACAGTTATGTCAAATGAATCCTTTCTATCCATAATATATTCCTTGAATTTCCCAATCCATCAATAATAACTTTGTTGCTCGGAGTAGATGTATACCTTGATGTGTATATTTTTATCTTTGAATTCCATCTCTCTGCTTGCATCAACATGAACGATATTATGATAATATACACTGTGACTCTATTCTTTTACTTTGACCATTGAGTGCACTATGTCGGTGTATACAGTCACTTAGTGAATACTTGACTTGTATGCATTACTGATTAGCATAGCCTTGATTCATTGGTTCTTTGAAGTCTTTGGAAGTATTACAATGACCATACAGATTATATTAAGTTGACATCAATGACAATACAATACCCTAAATGATTTAATGCCTTACATGATCATCAACTTAACATCTTCAAATATTCAATCAATTACATGTCATCAACAAGATCTATTAGGCAAGGGTACCCTCTTTCTCCCTCCTTATTTTTTATTGCATAAGATTCCCTCCACTTCTTTCTTATGGATGACACCCTGTCTCTCCATGTAAAACACATATCTCTTGCCAATGGCCAAGAGGTGTCCAACATTCAATTTGCAGATGAGACAGCCATCCATCTAAACATTGAGGAGAATAATATGGGATTCCTAGTGGAGAAATTTGACCTATTTTGCCTAGCCTTGGGCAGAAAAATATCTATCTCCAGGTCCATTATGCTAGGATGGGAGAGAAATGTACAGAGATGGTGGAGCAAATATGATCTAGAATGGGGAGGACCTACCCATATTGTGAGGTACCTAGGGATTATGTTTGTCGTAGATCCTATTATTAATGGGATGTGGTGTTTGGATAAAGATAGGATCCTTAGAAAACTCAATAAGTGGGACAACAACCTCCTCTCCTTTCGTGGCAGAGTTCAAGTCTTCCAGAAGATACTCTCTTCCTACCCCATCTATTTCTCCTCCTTATGGATTTTTAATCAAAACTAGTTCAGCTCTATATAAAAGATTATCAGAGATTTCCTTTGGTCAGATGGGAGAGGAAATAAGAAGACTCATGTTGTCTCTTGGGAATGGTACACTAGAGAAAAGGCCTGGGGGTCTAGGTTTGAAGGACCTCAGGATGCAAGGTATAAAATTAGCGGTTAAAATTATTTCCAAGGCCTCCTCTAGAGATGAACCTTGGAAAATTTTGATCAAAAATAATCTTTATAGAGCTCATCCCTGTCAAGTGAAATCCTGGACCCACCTTAGCTATTCTGACCTTCTTAGCATTGACAGTAACATTATTGTGCAAGGATCCAATATCTTCAAAGCTATTTGGAAGAGTTGGAAATGTGTCAAAGAATTCCTTTACAACACTACTCCCATAGAAAGTGGTGGTAAGATTTGTGGCTCTAGATCCATATGGTGAAGCCTAAAACATAAAGATAAACCTCTAGCCCTACTGCAAGTCTACTCAGCAAGGAGATGGGCAGAGAAAGGAATATTTCTATCCCATGATGTGATACATGGAGAAAATTTGACACATGGGAAAGGATGAAAGTGAGATTTGACCTGCCCATGTCCCAAAGTAGAACTTATGCCATACTTTCTGTTGCTCTTACCAGACTGGGACCCCTTAATGGCTACTTCTCACCTGAAATTGCTCCTCCCAATTTTCTTGGCCTAACAATACCCCTCTCCACTAGGTCAAGACCAAATACTTATACCACCTTGTCATCTAGAGCCCAGGCCTCCTTAACCATGCTAACTCCATGTGGCATCTTGATACCCCCTTCACAGATTGGAACAAATACATTACCTCCGTCTGGACCAAACCTATTGAGCCCAATATTATCTATTTTTTATGGTGTCTCCTACATAAAATCCCTTTCAATAAGCCTGGGGGAGATCCTAATTTTTGCATTGTTTGCAAGCAATCTGAATCTATGTTTTATGTCTTCTTTGAATGCTTCTTTGCTACTGAAATTTGGAAGATGTTTGGCCTCACATACAAATATCATTTCGATAGTCTTAATGTCATTTCTAGGAGCATTAACAAAAGCAAATTTTTCAATGTCTTTTGTTCTATTCTATCTTCTATTATATTGTGGGTTATTTGGAAGGCTCGCAATTATGATGTTTTGGCAGGGAAGAGCGGGAATCTTACTGATTCTCTAAGGAGACTCATCTATTATTATGTTTCCATGCAGGTTACAACTGTTATAAAGAAGAAGGAGAGTAAGTTCCTTCAGATTTTTAGAGATGGTGAGACTACCATCAGTAAGAAGGACATAGTGCATGGTTATACAACCATGAAATTGGGACCTCAGTTTGACACTAAGCTTGCTGAATTCATTGACCAGGTGAAGAAATATAACATACCTTCATGTGACAGGATAGCTGAGAACACAAAAAATTTCCCAATCCATGGGATCATTGGATATAATGTTGTATCCCCAGACTCCAATGAGTCAGATGAGGAATATGATGTTCCTTCTGATTAGGATATCTATTACAATTTATAGTTTGTTCTATCTTCTAAGATACACCTGTGATGTTGGTAATTGTAATATTTTGAGCCTCTTTTTGGTATGGTTGTGGTTCTATCCAACCCCCTTGTATCTATTTTGATACGACTTATACTCTAATGTAACTTTTTGATCCTCTGATATGCAATAGAAAAAAAAATACTTTAATATCCTTTATCCTAACTCTCACTATAATAATATGAATCAAGCAACTATAAGTTACAAAGCCTCTAAATTTCATTATAAGAAATCATTATTTTAGGTCTAACATTTCACAAGAGGACCATTAAGTTTTGTTCCAAGGAAGATACCTTCATATTGTTTTTTATTAAGCGATTTTTTTTTTTTATGGGTCCCTGAAACCAAATACAAATAGAGCTTGGAAAGATCTAGAACCCAAAACTAACCAGCTGCAAAGAGTAAAACTCAAACAACCATTAGCTAGACTATCAGGTAAAAATTAGAAGCCTACAATAAAGGAACAAGAAGTAACTCCTTCTACAAAGAAATAATAGGCCAAAGTCCTATACAACAGATATGTTCTCAACCTTCATTGAGAAACCATGGGTTTTTCTCGTACCCACAACAACAAACCTTGGGTTTTGACAAGGCTCCCAAAACCTTAAAAAGGGACAATTAGATAAAATTCAAAGGCCCTATCCAAAACTAGATGAACCACCCAACCAAGTTGGAGGAAAATTAAGGGGCTTTCAAAAGCTCCAGTAACCTTCACAAATAGCTTCAAAAGATTAAATAGAGAAGAACTAGCTAAAAATGTGGGATTTTGAAAGGTACCCAAAACCTCCATGGGTTTTGACTTAGCTCCCATTGTTAGGATTAGAAGACAAATATAATAGTTAAATTCAAAGCTGATCAATAAAATACACACAAAAATAAGGCACAAATAATTTAACGTGGTTCACCCAATCTTGGGCTATGTCTACCAAATAGAGAGTCCAATCTTATTATCCAGTAATTTTAACTCCCTTGCATCTGAATACTGTTGAAAATTCTACAATACTCTTCACCCTATGAAGCCATAACCCTGACACCATTTTTCTTGTATAAAAACTCTAACCCTAAAAATTGTTTGACGAGTTAACTAGGGAAATACTTAATGAGTTAAACTAGGGAAATGTTTGATGAGTTAACCCAAAAATGCTTGAGGAGTTAACCCAAACCCCATGAATTGCAAAAATGTGTATAGTACTTGCTTGATCAGTCACCGCAAACCAAAAATCTCCCACTTAGAGACTAATCAAGCTCTACACTAAACAAGCTCCCACTTTAAGACTAATCTTTTAGCAATACTGCTACCCCTATAGGTCCCACTAGAAAGAAACACCCTGGAATCTATTGTTCTATTTTATTTTTTTAGTAATGAAGACCAACTAAAGCTTAAGAGGAGTTTAGTTTCTCCCTTGTCGATTCTTTTGGACACATATCCATTGGATTTTTATTTGTATGTATTTTTTCTAGCCTTAATTGTCCATCATCCAATATTGATTGAATGAAGTGATGCCTCGACTATATGTGTTTTGTCTTTGAATGCAAGCAAAATTTATTTGTAAGATGAATGACACTCTAGCTATCCGTAAACAAATAATTTCTTACCTTTATTTTGCCTGATTTTTTCATGAAAGATTACAGCCATATCATCTCCTTCCTTGCCTCTGTTGTAGTGACATACTTTACCTCTATAGTGGATAAAGAAACCACCTTTTACAACCTAGAGATCCAACTCACCATTGTCTCACCAATAGTAAAAACATATCTTGTTATACTCTACATGGTACAAATGTATCCTTCCAAATCTGAGTCAACATATCCTTGTTAATCAATACTAGAGCCCCCAAAACACAAAAATTTGTCTAATGTACCTCTCAAGTATCCAAGAATCCATTTTAACATATTCAGATGCTCAAATCCAACATGATTCATATACCTACTAACAACGCCTACAGGATGTGAAATATCAGGTCTAGTGCATACCATGACATATATTAAACTCCCTACAACTGGGGCATAGGGTACCTTGGGCATTTTGTCTTCTTCCTCTTGTGTATTTGGACACATCTCCTTAGTCAATTTCAAATGACTAGGCAAAGGTATGTTGAAAACTTTTGTAAAGCCTTTTTACCTACATGCAACTTGCATAATTCCCAAGTATGATTTTTCAATAGGGAATCCATTTCTTCTATCATTTCATGCTCCCACTGAACCTTTTTATCCAGTTGCATAGCTTCATCATAACATTTTGGTTCACCGACATCAGTCAATAAAATAGAATACAAAGAGGGAGAGAACCTATCAGGAGGTTTACTTATCCTTGAAGATCGTCTAACATTCACTGCCCTGTTTGTGGTATTTTTTGTTTATGTTTTTGTGGAGCATGAGGAACCGCTAGAAAATCATATTTAAGAGTAACATCCAACACTACATAATCATTTTATTTCTTCTCATGCTGCCACGAATTGATCTTTGTACAACACTTGCTCATTGAATATGAAAACCCTGCTTATTACAATTTTATGATTCTCAAAATCCCAGACTCTATAGCCAAATTCATCATTGTCATATCCAAAAGTTACACATTTCTTTGATTTAGGTTCCAACTTGGTTCTATTTTTAGACTATATATGTGCAAATACTTCACAACCGAAGGTTCTAAGGAAAGAATAACTCGCATTCTTACATGTCCATGCTTCCTTCAGAATACCACAACCTAAAAGAGTAGAGGGACCTCTATTAATTAAATAAATAGTAGTGTTTACAGCCTCCACCTACATATTTAAGGACACCCCCATCATCCAACCTCATAGTCCTTGCACGCTCCATTATTGTCCTATTCAGGCGTTCAACCACTACATTTTCTTGTGGAGACCTTGGAATTGTTTTCTTCCTATGAATACCATTAGAGGAACAATAATCTTCAAATTATTTTTTGCAATACTTTCCACCATTATCAAATTTGACACATTTTAGTGTTTTACCAGACTCATTCTCAACCAAGCTTTTCCATTTTTTAAAATTTTCAAATATGTCATGTTTATGCCTCAAGAAATAAATCCATTCTTTTATAGTTGCATCATCAATGAATGTAACATAATACAAAGAGCCACCAAGAGAAGATACCTGAGCTGGTCCCCATACATTTGTATACACAAGCTCAAATTTATCATCTTTATTTTCCTTCACACTCTTCAAAAAACTAACTCTCTTTTGTTTTCCATACACACAACTTTCACATAAATCCATATTGACACATTTTAGACTTGGTAATACCTTATTTGAATGAATTAATTTCATACCATTTTCACTCATGTACCCAAGTCTGTTGTGTCATAGTGGTGTTTCAAAATCCATAGTGATTGTTTCATGTTCTACCTGCTCAGCTGCACTAATTCTTCTTGAACATTGACTTTTCTTTGTAATAATTAAAGTAGAAGGAATAGTATGACCTGTACACATATGTAAGGTGCCTACTTTTGCAAAATTTTCTACTACTAAGGAAACTTTTGAAACCTTCCAATTTTTTATTAAAAGTGATTGTGAAACCTTCATCACCTAGATGCCCTGCTAAAATTAAATTCCTACTCAGCCTTGGAACGTGCCTTACCTCTTGTAGTAGCCAATGATTCTCATTCTGCAACTTAATCTTAATTCTTCCCTTCCCAACAATCTGATAGGGTTCATTATCTCCCAAATAAACAAGCCCAAATCCCCCTTGGACATAATTATGAAAATAAATTCTATGGGGTGTAGCGTGAAATGAGGCCACTGAATCTAGAACCCATGAATCATCATCATTTTCTAGGGAAATAAGAAAAATATTATCTCAAAATTTATTACTTACCACATTAGACTCCTTATAGCCTTCTTGGTTATCTTCTTCTTTATTCTTCTGATACTAGCAATATTTCTTCCTATGACCTGGTTTTTCATAGTACCAGCAATCGTTTGATCCTCTAGATTGAGACCTCTTGCCCTTTGATTTTCCTCATGATTTCCTGTCACTTCCAGAAATGATTCCTCTCCCCTTTAATCTACCTCTAATTTATGCATTCAAAACACTACCTAACGTGGATCCACCTGAGCTTTTCCTATGAATTTCCTCACTCGGAATAACACCAACAACATCATCAAATTTTAGGGTATTTGAACCAGAAATAGAGTTACTACAAGTCATTACCAATTCATTCCAGCTTTCAAGAAAAGAACAGAGAATCAAAAGATCCCTAATTTATTCATCAAAATTGACATTAACAGAAGATAATTAACTGGTACCTATATTAAACTCATTTAAATAATCAGCAACTGGTCCACCTTCTACCATTTTCATATTAAATAAATATTTCATAAGAAATACCTTCTTCAAAGAAGAAGGCTTTTCATATAGCTTTTCTAGGGTTTCCATCAACTCTTTAGTCCTCTTCTCTTTTGTAATATTAAATGCCACCGATTGTGCGAGGCATAAACAAATATTTCCAAGTACCTTTCTGTCCAAAATACCCTAGTCCTCCTAAGATATAGTTGTGACTTACTATTTCCTTCCAATGGTTGTCATAAATATTTCTGATAGAGATAGTCCTCCATCTGCATTTTCCATAACTGAAATTTTTGCCAATTAAAATTATCAACCTTAAACATACCCTCGTCTACCATTACTCCCACTCAATTGTAAGACCTTCCTGCAGAGGATAACTAAAAAAATCCATCTCTAATATCACTTGTTAGGATTAGAAGACAAATATCTTAACAATTAAATGCAAATAAAAATCAATAAACTAGAGAAATAAAACACACACAGAAATAAGGTACAAATAATATAACATGATTCACCCAATCTTTGGCTATATTCACCAAAAACATAGTCCAATATTATTATCCAGTAACTTCATGATTCTCTGATACCCCTCATGAGGTCTGAGATATCACCCTCCAAAACTCACTGCCCAATTTGGCTTAGTGCACCTTGTGAACACTTACGTCTAGCATGCGCCAAAATTTTCTTGATGCTACACGAGAAAAATGAGGTCTCCACTAACGTTTACTCACCCAACTGGAGTTGGTGGAGCTGGTGGTTTGCTCCCACAATGAACAGTTTGAAAGATGCACCATTGAGACCAAGTGGTGCATCTTTCAACTGAGAAACAATGCAACGTTTTGTACTTTTACTTCAATGATACTTATAGCTTTGCAAACATGACCAATGTGACTTAGATGAACTAAATGCATCACTCTTATGCTAGGTCAACCTTAATTGACCATTTTGTCCACTTTGACCCACCCTTGGCTAATAGGAATTAATAGGTCAAATGGTTACATAATGGGATAAACATAAATCTAATGAAATCTATATTACACTTGAAATCAATATTATACTTTAAATATATTAAAATTGAGTTGTAATGCATAAAAATGATATGTTTGGCCATATCACAATTTTTTTTAACCAAGTCAAATATTTGGATTCTTGCATGTATTTCATCATTATCCAAGCTTGAGTGTACCCACAATCTTGTGTACAAATACATTGTATATCATTGATACAACCATATTATCAATAAATATATCAATGTTATCAAAATTCTGAGACACTGAATTACAAAAAATCTTAGATACACAACTATATATCAAAAATCCTATATAATAGTGTGTCATTTATGCTCCTAAAGTGTATAAGTTTAACAAAGGGTACTCGATGACATCTACATTCCAAACCCTGCATTTGGAACGCACAAGAAAAGTTACTAAATAAAATAAGAAGTTTATAGGTTGACAAAAAGATTATGAATGTATAAGTAAATAAATGAACCAAAGAACGTGACTAGCTAATGTATAGTGAATTTTACCGTCATTTTTTATGAGCTAATCGAATTCACACCTCAATCTTCTATATCTATCATATATGTATCCAATTGCACTTATAATCGACATACAAAACCAAGTTTATTGCCTCAAACAAATGAAGAAGAAAACTTCAATTAATGTATTGAATGTAAGCATAATGAACATGGAAAACCTTGCAGTGAGTTGTACTTACCTACTGAAGTGGGTTTGAAGGGTCATACATCTACTTGAGGGTATTCAATATTGCTTCATGATTAGCAGTACTAATAGTCAAAATTTCTTTTGTCTTTGGTCTTCCTTGATGTTTCAACAGCTTAACATTGGCTATTATAAAAAGGTGTGAATACATGAGAATAGTTTTGTGCTTCTCATAGTCTTCAAACATATGAATGCCATTATTTCTAATCATGTACATGTCCAACCATTTTCTCGCAACAACATGTGAACTTGTTGGATATGTGAAAATATCATCATCTGTCACCGGTTGTGCAAGCTTCTTATTTCTGCATACACAACATGCTAACGATTAATTTGATCTCTCATCATTCCCCTATGGTGGAATCGATGAGAAAACATGTCCTGGTTGTAGAATATCTAAAAGATGGTTGTAGTCAAGTGAATAATCTATATCATTATTTATTACAGAAAGTGTGACAAATAGAGGAGTTAGATAATATGGAACCCATGTATCATCCCACTCACTTGATTCACATTGATCCCAATCACACTGGACACACCTTGGACAAAAACAAGCCAACTCTCATGTCCAAATGGTCCTTGTACTAGTATTTGATCTTTGAAATAAATGCAAGAATATTTCACTGCCTAAAAATCCAACCTATCTCCTATTTTTCCCAACTCAACCAACCAAAATAATCTATGCATTGTTGAATCAAGAGTCCCCCCCTATGACAATGTTGAAGTACATCCTGAAATCCTCAATTTCTTCTTAACTAGAGCCCTCTGTACACATGCACCTAATCCATCACGCTCCCCTTTTCCATGTTCAGCCACAAAAAAATCCAAATATGAGGTACACATGTCTCTAAATGCATTCTACACAACCAATAAAACATACAAGAATTTTTTAATTGACTTGTGCAGGTATCGGGCCAAATGAGATGTTTATCCATAGCAATATCATTTTCCCGCACCCACTAAAAATAATTCTCAAAGAAATGTTGGACATACTTGTGAGAGTGAGATCTATCATCGCTCATATAAAAATGGTATTCTCTGATTATATTTCGGTCATCTTTTGTACTCTCAGGGAAAGGTCTATATATTATGTGCACAAAAATACCAACCTGAATAGAATTGTAATATTGGACTTGCAACTAATTTTGACGCTGCAATGTATAGTTCTCTACAAAGTCAATGACCAATATAATAGTGCCAATCAGGAAAGTTTCCTTACACATCCTGAATTTTTGATCCAACCACTAAGACTTGTGACTATGCCTTGCATACTTGTAAAAAAGATTCTTCTTGAAATCTGAAATAAAATCAGCTACATTGCATTCTTTTGTAACCAACTCACATCTAGAGCCTTCACCTCCACTTTTCAATGTATATTTAATCATTACATATACCTTTTTTTGGAAATTGTCTTTCCAAAATCGTGTTCGTGGCCCTCATGAAAACCTGAAACAAACTTCACTAACCCACCACACTTTGAGCACTTGTCATTTAACAAATCTTGTCTATAAAAGAAACATCCATCATCTCTAGGACATAAAAAATGATCTATGAAGTTTCTTGATGATTTTGGAAGAGCACTTGCACCACACTCCTCGAACATTACATTAGTATGCAAAGTAGAAAGAAGGGATCATAATCATTCGTGGTGCATTGAAAAATCTACATGATATTTGCAACAACAAGTATTTCGAATCTTAAGAGGTACACAAAAAAAAATCTTGAAGGCTTCAAAATCTCTTTGTGATGTTTGCAATGTTGGATGTGTCTCACAAAATTTTTTGAACAACATTTCTTGATTCACCTCCAAATAATGTTTAGGATGTGGGGTGAGGTCTCGAATGCCAATTCTCAACTTCAAGGCATCCTTCACATTTGATGACACTATTGAGTTAGATTGACAAAATAGTTGAATTTGATCCTTCACACCATCAGTAAGCTTCTTATCACAACATGGAAGACTCCCACCATAAGCCCATGTATCATTTTGAAGAGGATCATCAAATATTTCTCTTCTTGCAAGTGCTCTATCCAAAGTTTTACGATTTAGGTTCAAGTAAACACAAGTTTGTCTCATCAAACGAGCCTTTTTCAAATGATGACTTACTAAGGAGGTTGTAATAACCCTCTAATCATCTCTCTTGTCTTTTTCCTTGGTATTCTTCCCAATGGAATTGAGAGCTCACTAAAAATATTTCTCACAATAATAGCATTCCTCTCCATTTTATTGTTCAGACTAATCTTCAATTTGACTAGTATAGGTCTCATCTTCTGCATCTTTAACAACTACAAAAACATTTGACATTTCTCGACCAATGTCTTTTGTCCAAAAAATTGATCAAAACGTATTGAAGCCCACAACCGAACGGATCTTTGTGATCTTTTTCCATTGAAATTGCTCATTATGTTCTCATCAATTTCAAGTAACCATTTTGTTGTTCTTGAAAGTCTCAAAATTGAAGTTTGTCTTTCTTCCTTGCACGGGACTTCATTTCTCATATAATTTGGAGATGTGTAACATTGATTTGGTTCTTGTGCACCATTATAATTTTAAATTCCTTCATATTCAATTGGTGTATTGTCATTGCCAATGTCTACACTTTCATCGTTCACATATACATGTTCATTTTCAAATCCTACATTTTGATCTTCAATCATGTACATTCTCATTTTCAAAATTATTGTCATAAATCATTTCAAATTCATGTTCTTCTTTAATTGAAACCACATTTAAGAGTGGACCTATGGCCTCATCTTCATTAATATTTAACATACCTTGTCTCTTGTTTCGATGGCCAACCCTATCCCTTTCTCTATACACTTCAATCTCTTCATTTGTGAGCTTCCTCTTCTGTTTATGCTTTCAACAACTACTACTCCCCATGGTGAGACCAAAATGGTGATGCAAAACCTTTGATAATCAATAAATTTCCAACAAAAAGGGTGGAATTTTTTTTTTTTGTCTTCCACGTCTCTAATCCCATAAAATTCTTTGCAAAAAATGTGGTTCTTGGATTTAGGGACCCAGAGAATAATTATTTTCTTTTGGATGTCAGTCAGGCCAATCAGATATCAAATAAATATCGGATATCGGATATTATCATATATCTGATATTATCTGATATCCGATATCTCCTGCTCAAACTTTGCTTTCCTTTTAAAATTTCAACGTTTGCAATTTTGAACCTTTTCATTTCCATGCTAATTTCAGTTTTTAAGTTAGTTTTTTATTATTGTTATAGATTTCATTTTTATAATATTAATATTAAAATATAATGCTCTCTCTCTCTCTCTCTCTCTCTCTCTCTCCTAGGTATTATTATTATAATATAAATAATAATAAATATAATTCTAATATTATACTATTATCCAATAGTATAATTAATAATAATAATATAATACTAATTTATATAATACAATACTAATATATAATATAATACTACTATTATACTATTATACAATACTAATATAAATAATAATAATATAATACTAATTTATTAATAGTAATTCTATTATCATCTAGTATTTATATAATATTAATATTATACAAAAAAATGAAATGTATAAAAAACTAACAAATTAAAATCAAAATTGAAAATAGCATTGAAATAAAAATGTTGAAATTTCAAATGGAAAGTAGAATTTGGGTGGGACATATTAGATATCCAATAAACTCAGATATCTGATTTGCTTCGGGTTTTGGCTTTGCAATGCCAAACGTGTTTACCATATTTTCTCTGATCTCCTAGCTTCGACCATGTAACTAACAACATTTTTCACCCAAAATATATGAAACAAAAAGGTTTCTTAAAGAGATTATCAGATTTCCATCAATATTATTGTTGTCAAATTTCAAGTTCAGTAAGTAATTATTACTTATTTTCTAATTGAGTTTCCTCTAAAGTCCTGATTGACAAACTGATTGAAAAACAAATAACTTTCAAATGGTTTAACCTTTTTGAAATCTGAAACATGCATCACATTCTATGATTTTCCTACTATAATAAAAAAAGTTTTCAATTTTGTAAAGTTTAGAATTAGTTAAGCTGGTCAAACATGGGAGTTTTTTTATCTCAAAAAGTTGTAGCAGAAAATTCATAATTAATATTTATTTGGGAAAAAATTACACAAAAATGTGTGTCACATCCGGGCATGAGTCTACTACTTATATCTAGAATCTTGTGAAAATATATCATCATTTTATTGTGATTAAGGTGGTCAAACATACATGTATGTTTTATCTTTTTCCAGAAATTTTTGTACTACTGCATTGAAATCTAAATTTTTCAACAATTAGATTAATTTTTTTCAGAAAAGGGCTTAGCATTTTAGAAACTACATTCAATATCCTATAGATTCTATTCTTATAACTTTTTCACATAAGGTTGATAAGATTTTCAACTTTTTGTACGTTAAGTTGACTTACCCTGATTTTTTGATTTTTCATTGCCACTTAAGGTCATAGCTTGGTATACCATGATCTTGCACATACCCTTCTCTTTGTGACACATTTTATTTTCAACATTATTGGTCCACTCCATTATACCCACAAGAAAAAATCTAGGTTAAGGGAATGAAAACCTCCAACCCACCCTTTGGGTGTATCGTACCAGTTCCTGCACCCCAATTGACAACACTCCATATTCACGTGTTTATGGTGCCAAGGTCATCTTTCTAATAAATATCAAACTTCCATCGCTATAGATCTCTCTGAGGGACTTCATCTTTGATGAAGATTACAATATTACAAGGATTACTTAGTTAGATATTCTTGACAAACAACATCATAAATCCTAATTTCATCTTCACATATTTTAGAATAGGCTAAATAGGAACTATAAAAAGAAGTTTCACCCTTGAGAGTTTAAAGTGGATTACTTGGTACTAAGAGAGAATCAGAGAAATTAGCGGGATCAAGAAAAGAAAGGAAAATTTGATCCTAACCAGATAGGACCTTATGTCATCACAACCAAATATGGTTTAGTGGCTTATTAGTTATCGACTCCTAAATGGGAACCTCTCGATGATCCCCTCAACATTTTGCATCTCAAGTGGTTTTATGCTTGATTTGTGCAAGTCTACCCCACTATTCAAAATTAGAAAAATACCAAAAAAAATCATAAACATGAAAAATAAAAAATAAAATAAAATTCCAAAAAAATAGATTGAAGGACAAGATAAGGTCACTTATAGATTGGGACAAGATCAACAAATTAGGTATCACTACAGCAGGGGTATACTATCAAATGCTATGCTTAAAGTAATAAAATCCATGTGTAAGCTCATTGTATGATGTAAAATTATCACAAAACTAATTAGTGAGAGATAAGAGAGGTCTGCAAATGACAGAAATAGTTCAAATAAGCTATCTAGATTAAAAAATACACTGGCCCATACAAAAAAATGTTGACTCGTACAACAAAATATTTATAGCCAGATGGTAAATTAGAAGGCTCATATGAGTTGATGCTGGCAATTGTCAAAAAGTCATAAAATATGGTAGTAAAAAGCATTGACTCGTACGACAATTCTCACCACACCATAGAGTAATTATCACTTTCGCATACAAAAAAGTAGAAAATAAGAGTCCTAAAATTCTAAATCGTATGACAAAGATCAGGGACCGTATGACTTTATGCAGGACAGAGGTTTTTTGCCACTGAGGTTGATTATTTATATTATTTTTTAGTTTCTATTTCGATTTGGTTTTCCAGTCTTTTGGTAGTTCAGTCATAAAAAACACAATAAACACACAAAATACAAGGGGAATCCAAACACAAGCTATCCTATGAAGTTGGTGTACGAAGAAAACCTTTGCTTTCTGACTTAGGTACATACTCAATAGCTAATCAGAATACGGCTCCTAGTTATCATGCAATGGATATTCAACATTGTATTATCTGGCTCCAAATGTTAATGGGGCCACGATATGGCAAGTGTCTTGGGGGAGTTACTATCTCCCTTGCATAAAGATTATCAAGCTTTCAGAGGTGAACTAGGTAGTTTCTATTCCTAGAGTTTTTACTTAGGGTTTTTATTTGAATGCGTCCTTCATAGTCATGCAAGGATGATTAAGGTCTATAGCCCTATGAAGTGACACACTCATCCTCCAAGAATTTAATCTCACTGATACTTTTTGTTTATAGTGGGTCAGAATGGCTTGTTTTTCCTTGTTCCCACTTGATTCGTTCTCGTGAGATTTTTCCCTCAACGACAAGCTCACTAAGAGGTACACAAGCAACAATATAGAAAATTTTTAAGAGTCTATATTTATGATTTTCTATGTAGACAAGAGCATACACTCCTACCTCTATTCTTTTCTCAAGCACATCATGGACACATGTTCATTACCCAATTTATTTTCAATGATTAATTTAATGCTTCTGGGTTTCTGATTATCTATACAGACAAGAGCATAGTCCCCTGAAACTAGAGAAAACACTAAAATAAATGATTAAGGAACATACAATGTCTTCTTGTATCTCATTAGGCAACCTGCAAAGATAATCTATTAGTAGTCATAGTAGTTTGTTTAGCAATATAGTCTTTGACAAGCATATTCTTGGAAAAACATTTTCCAAACAACTTGTTAGGCTGCTCAAAAGATCAGAAAAATAGAGAACAAACAAGGTTTAGATATAGCAATACCAAATCATATCAAAAAATCCTTAAAAACACTCTTTTTTTTCCATATCATAAAGTATAGTCAAGCATATAAAGTCATACAAAAATTCTCACATAGCCGTACGACAATTCTCAACGTATGATACGATAAAGGATTCTATCTTGTTGTAAAGAAAGAAATATGGAAAGAGGTGAAAAGGGGTAAGGAGATTATTTGTTAATTGATTTCTTAATTAGATAAAAGTGTGTTGAATTCCTTAACCCTATTTCACATATTACACTTAATTGAGTTTGATATTGATTGTATGTTGCTATTGTGTTTATGGGAAGATAAGATGCTCCTTTCTTTCACCCTCAAATACACAAATAGGAGATCCAATTTGATCAACCCAAGAAGAAGGGTTAATGCACAAGTGAATCCACTATTTGGAAAGAGAACAAGAAAGGGGATCTTAAATTCTGTAAATTGATTGATTAAATATGATTAATGACAGTAATTGAAAAGGGATAGGAGAAAGAACCAACCTTACAAAATTACAGATCAAAGATTGCTATTTTATGAGGTTTGTAGATTGTTTCTAGAAATGTCGACAATTGATCCCAAACCGGAACGTAGAAACAAACAAAACCTAGAAATATTTTTCCGATCCGATGTCGTCTTATGAAAAAGGTTGACCCTATACCACAAATTCCAACCCTATCTAGGTGAGGTCGACCCTATCCTACAAAGATCTGAAAGTGTCCCTGTTCACGTCGTCTGAAAGAAAACTGAAAAGGGTATCCAGATCTGGTCTCAGATCTATAGTCCCGAACTTGTACCTACAAGAAAAAAGTTTTGTTTTTTGTGGGGGAGGGGTTTTCCTTGGTCAAACCCCGGTTTTGGAATTAACCTTATAATATAATTGAAATTGCAGAGATAAACAAAGTAAACACATAAATTCACCTTGCTTATATGGAAGCCCTTG
>MU223405.1:4972-19005 GCA_018584345.1 Thuja plicata | reverse complement strand
TTTGGACCCTGGGACAGGGTTGAGGTCGGCCCTGTCCTAGGATAGGGTCGAGGTTGACCCTATCTTGGGTCAGGGCCAAGATCGACCCTGTCCTAGGAGGTTGACTCTATCCGTAAATCCCAGAAACACAAGTCAGAATCCTAGAATGTAGAAATCAGGTCAAAAAATGGTGGACAGAAGGGCAGAACAGGGGGGAAAACATGTCAAGATCAGGAACCCATTTAGAGGCACTTGTCATGAACCCAGACCACTTACTCAAAAGGATAAACAAGTCTCCCATGGAAGTGCTTCCATTTTCTGACTATACACTTGTATGGTCCTATATAAAAATTTGTACGACAATTTGGCAGAGAATCTACGGATAGAATCCAAGAAATTTATTTTCGAGGCCAAAAATTAATTTTGAGTATAGTGGGCACCAAAAATGTGTGAAATTTGTGTACCTTTTTGTCACAAACACTCAACAGATCATTACATGCATGGTTAGATAAATGAAATCATATAACAATATATAAACCATACTAAATCTATCTATTACCTCCTAAATGATGCAAGTGTGATTGCTCTAAGATTTTTCAAGCATTACCAGTGACTTGACTACACCAAGATGAAGGATTTGAACATGAATGAATGATAAATATATGTTTTTGGATTTTTGAATGCAAATATGATGAAAAGTAATCTAATTTGATGCAAAATGATAAGAAAATTAAGCTAGATGAAATCCATGATTTAATGCTAAAATCTAATATGCAAGATGAATTCAAGAACAAACTAGCATGATAATAATATAATTTAATTGCAATATGATCTTTGTTTCTGATTGTGTATCATCTTTTTCTCTGTATATGATTTGAGACCTGTGGGAACCTAATTTTATAGAAAACTTAGATAAAATTGATAGTTGAGATTGACTGATAAGGAGTAGTCAAGATTCTCCCAGAATTAGCACAATCCATGTGAGTTTGAGTTGATTGGCTGCTTTCTTGAGTGATTTATTGAGATAAGATTTTATTGAATGTTTTTATAATTGATTTATTCATCTTTCATTTTTCAACTCTAGATTTGATTTATTTATTTATTCAACTTTCACTTTTTCTAAAATTTTTAATTCTTTTTCTCAAATTAATCCTTTTTATGATTTAATTACAAATTAATTTATTTAATAAATAAACTAGGATATTTAACAAAAAAATAGGATTAAAACATGATTTAATTTCCAGATAATGTTTATATTTGGGATTTTGATTGATTTGGTGCTTAAATATAACCTAGTGATCAGATCAGGTTGAATTCATGAATAAAATTACCTCTGGTTAGGAATTTGATGATGAAAGATGGATTAGTCGAGATTAGGGGCTTATAGTTCCTTCACTAGACAATCAAAAGATGAGGACTTTGTTGATGACAATTATTCAATTGTATATTGTCATTGACGTTACACATGTATATACACTTATGTAGTGATGCTACACAAATGTCTACATCCAAACCGAGCATAGTTAGTGTATGCCAAGTGAATCTCAGTGTTTTCCAAGCTCAGTCAGGTATTGAAGAATTTCAGTTCTTACCGAGTTCACTTGGGCATTACAGTGAAGGTCAACCATAAAATTCATCAATATAAACTATGTTACAACATGTGCAACCTGAGCTACTAGAAGAGAAAACCGAGTCTCAGACAGAAGAAACCAAGTCACAGACAATGACACCCAAGTCTCAGATAGTGGAACCCGAGTATGAGACAGAAGAACATGAAAAAATATGTTAGCACGGTGAACATAGTGGAGCGAGCCCAGAATCAAGAAGGAAGGATCCTGTACTTGCCAAATATGTCAGAAGGCATCATGCACCTGAGAAAATAATTGGAGATCAGACAGAAGGTATAATGACAAGGAACAAAATAAAAGGTACATGTTTGCTTAGGGAAATTGAACCTAGATCTATCAATGATGTATTGAATGATGAAAGTTGGATAGAAGCAATGAAT
Organism: Thuja plicata; assembly: GCA_018584345.1. Taxonomy (NCBI): domain Eukaryota; kingdom Viridiplantae; phylum Streptophyta; class Pinopsida; order Cupressales; family Cupressaceae; genus Thuja; species Thuja plicata. The sequence continues at coordinate 17,018 of MU223405.1, read as the reverse complement.
GAAGAGATTGAGCAGATAGAAAATAATTAAACCTGGACTCTTGTGCCTAGACCAAAAGACAAGAATGTAATTGGTACTAAGTGGGTTTTTAGAAAAAAGATGAATGAAAAAGGTGAAGTTTCTAGAAATAAAGCCAGATTGGTATGTAAAGGATATGTTGAATAAGAGGGTATTTATTATGGAGAATCTTTTTCTCCTATTGCAAGACTTGAAGGAGTCAGAACTCTTCTGGCATATGCTGCACATAAAGGATACAAGGTATATCAAATGGATGTAAAATCTGCATTCTTGAATGGAATCCTAGAAGAAGAAGTCTATATTGAGAAACCTAAAGGCTTTGTATATCCTAACAAAAGGAATATGGTTTGCAATTTGCACAAATCCTTGTATGGACTGAAGCAAGCTCCCATAGCCTGGTATGAAAGACTGCATGGTTACCTAGTAAGTATTGGATTTCAGAGAACTAATGATAATAGTAGCTTGTACATCAAAGAAGGCTCTAAAGACAAGATACTATTAGCAAAGATATTTGTTGATGATATATTATTCACTGGATATGATGATTTATGCAAAGCATTCTCTGTAGCTATGAGTAAGGAAATTGAGATGTCTATGTTTGGTGAAATCAAATTCTTTGCTGGTTTACAAGTTCATTAGATGAAGGATGGTATCTATATTACTCAATCAAAATACATCAAAGAGATACTGAAGAAATTTGGAATGGAAGATTCTAGACCAGTTGGGATACCTATGTCTACTGGACATAATTTGTCTAAGGATGATGATTCAAAGGAGGTAAATCAGACTACCTATAGATCGATGATTGGTAAACTACAATATGTTGTTCACACTAGACTTGATATTGCTTTAGCAGTTGGTATTGTTGCAAGGTTTTCAGCTAATCCTAGAGAAAATCATTTGATGGCTATCAAAAGGATTATGAGATATCTTAAAGGTATTGAAGGTTATGGATTATGGTATAAGAAAGGAGGAAAGTTTGACTTGAGGAATTTTATTGATGCTGATTGGGTAGGAAGTGTTGACGAAAGGAAGAGCACAAGTGGTGGAGCAATCTTTCTTGGAAAGAGGTTAGTCTCCTGGACTAGTAAGAAACATAACTACATTTCTCATAGTACAACAGAGGTAGAGTATGTTGCTACAACATTCAATAGTTCAAATATAATATGCTTCAAATAGATGTTGTCAAGTATGAAGGAAGAAATCAAAGAACCAGTTATTATCTACTGTGACAACACTAGTGCTATTAACATTTCAAAGAACCCAGTGATGCATACCAAGACCAAACATATTACAATAAAGTATCATTCTTGATAGAATTGGTTCAGAACAAGCAAGCAAGGTTGCAATATGTGAATACTAAAGAACAAGTTGCAGACATAGTCACCAAGCCTTTACCTAAGGATGCATTCATGTATCTAAGAGGAAAGGTAGGGGTGATTCCCCTAACTGAGGCTCACTAAAGAACAATTCAGTGATGCATCAACCAAGCTACAAAAAAGATCAAACATGTTGATGATATATTATTCACTGGATATGATGATTTATGCAAAGCATTCTTTGTAGCTATGAGTAAGGAAATTGAGATGTCTATGTTTGGTGAAATCAAATTCTTTGTTGGTTTACAAGTTCATTAGATGACGGATGGTATCTATGTTACTCAGTCAAAATACATCAAAGAGATACTAAAGAAATTTGAAATGGAAGATTCTAAACCAGTTGGGACACCTATGTCTACTGGACATAAGTTGTCTAAGGATGATGATTCAAAGGAGGTAAATCAGACTACCTATAGATCGATGATTGGTAAACTACAATATGTTGTTCACACTAGACTTGATATTGCTTTAGCAGTTGATATTGTTGCAAGGTTTTCAACTAATCCTAGAGAAAATCATTTGATGGCTATAAAAAGTATTATGAGATATCTTAAAGGTACTAAAGATTATGGATTATGGTATAAGAAAGGAGGAAACTTTGACTTGAGGAATTTTACTGATGCTGATTGGGTAGGAAGTGTTGACGAAAGGAAGAGCACAAGTGGTGGAGCAATCTTTCTTGGAAAGAGGTTAGTCTCCTGGACTAGTAAGAAACATAACTACATTTCTCATACTACAATAGAGGCAGAGTATGTTGCTGCAACATTCAATAGTTCAAATATAATATGCTTCAAACAAATGTTGTCAGGTATGAAGGAAGAAATCAAAGAACCAGTTATTATCTACTGTTACAAAATTAGTGCTATTAACATTTCAAAGAACCCAGTGATGCATACAAAGACCAAACATATTACAATAAAGTATCATTCTTGAGAGAATTGGTTCAGAACAAGCAAGTAAGGATGCAATATGTGAATATTAAAGAACAAGTTGCAGACATAGTCACCAAGCCTTTACCTAAGGATGCATTCATGTATCTAAGAGGAAAGGTAGGGGTGATTAACTGAGGCTCACTAAAGAACAATTTAGTGATGCATCAACCAAGCTACAAAAAAGATCAAACATGTTGATGCAAATTGTCAAATCTCATTGCATATGAATCAGTGCATTCAGGTACATTACAATTAATTTGGATAGTGTCTTTCCCATTGGGATGTTAAAGAAGGAGAATTTATTGATGTCATGTCAAAATAAATTATTAAAAGAAAGATTATGGTTGACAAAGGGAGAAATTTTATTCAGAAATAGAGATTGATGTAAGAGGGAGAATTTTGTATTTCAGTTATTGTTGACAGAAGGAGTTTTATGGATGTGAATCAGAATGAAGCTAAGGACATTAATAAAATTTGATTCATCTTATTTTTTCTCTAAAATTCTTTATATTATGACATGTTGTGTTGCCACCAATGCCAAAGAGGGAGATTGTTGATGACAATTATTTAATTTTGTATTGTCATTGATGTTACACATGTATATGCACTTATGTAGTGATGTTACACAAATGTCTGCATCCAAACCAAGCACAGTTAGTGTATGCCAATTGAATCTGAGTGTTTTCCTAGCTCAGTCGGGTATTGAAGAATTTCAGTTCTTACCGAGTTCACTCAGGCATTATAGTGAAGGTCGAGCATTGAAGAATTTTAGTATTGATTGACTTAAACAATTAGTGTTAGCTGACTAACAAATGATTACATTTTATGTTTAATTGGTTATATGAAGCTGAAAAATTTGAGTTTTATTGTTTATTTGGAAGGTAATTGAGGCCAACTTGACAAGGTCTATCATATTTATATTAGGTCAAGTTTGAATTATAGAGACGTGATAATTGAATTAGTGGATGAGAATATGAGATGAAGAGCAAAGGCGAAATCAGATGAGATTCTGATTTAGGACAGATCATCCAGATTGAGCTGCAATAGAATATCTGATCAGTGAGGATCCATTTTACAACTAGAGCAAGATCAGAATCAACAAAGACAATTGCATGTACAATCAGGTCAATCCATTGTTACTTTATAACAATTGTAATAGTGATTCAAATCTCTTAACAACGTAGAATTAACAGTCTTTTGTAAATCCTCTCACAAGGTGACATTTCTATATTGAAGTGTTTGAAGACCTCTAACAAGGCCACTCCTTACAGGGTGATTAAATCCTCTAATAGGGTCACACTTAACAGTGTGTTATTGTAACCTTTAACAAGGTTGGCTCCTAACAGGGGTCACTTCAGATTAGTGAAAAAAAATAGTAACTAGTTGCAATTGGTAGTTTTTCCCATATTGGGTTTCCACGTTAAATCTTGGTGTCATTTGTGTTCATGGTATTTACTTTATACTTTATGTTTCTGTATATAATCTCTAAAGGATAATTACTTTGAATATATTAAGATTAATTGGTTCTATTAGTTACAGCAAAATATCTTTATTGACCAAGTGACAGTGATATATTGTTTAAAACATCTAAGGGACTTGGATTTGTTCTTGTAGTAACTGATTCACCCCTCCCCTCTCAGTTACTCATCTCATTTCCAACACACTTGTCTTTTCAAAAAAGTTTTTTCTAAAATGTTATCTTTTCCTGGTTAGGGTCCGAACACCATTCCCAACGGTGACTTTTCAACTTCCTTTTTCAATATTTTTCCCTCTTTTTCAACTTTTTACAAAAAAATTACTTGACAACTTTCCCTACATTTTAGCAACTTTTACATCTTGATTCCTAAAGTCTTAAAAATTGGTGAAATAATAATAAAATGGTCTAAAGTGACGTAAGAAGTCATTATTAACCTAAATCTAATCAAAATTCAACAAAAATCCATAATTGAATAGCTGAGGCTAATCAAGACATACACAGAATAAACAATTTTGATCACATTTCAATTATAAATTTTAATTAAGTTTTGATGTACAAATATATGCACAAAATGAATAAATTGGATTGAATATGCACTTTCATATATATCAAAATGAGAAGTAATCATGTAGATATACAAAAATATAGCATAAATGTCAACTCAATAATAGAGTTACAAAAATGTGGCATGTGTCATGTCAAGGTCGGCATATACAATACAAGTGATGAATGTATACATAAATTGGTCCTTTAATGAACACAGCTAGAGCTATATATCTCTATCGATATCTATGATTATGATGGACCATAAAAATTGAGCCTCTTTGAAGCATTACGTTGCTCTGTAGGTGGTTGCATAAGGACAATTCAAATGTTGAATCAGATATATCTTCTCAATATAACATCAAAATAACTAAATATTAGATTGTAAATTATTTGCAGTTAAAATTTTTAAATTACCTCATCTCTTTCTTCTGCACTTGGAAAATGATGGGGATCCGTGGGAAGTATTGAAGGGGGTTGTAACGGGTAAAACCACATTAATACAATTTAATAACATATATATCAAAAAATACTAAATAACTAAAAATGCATGGACTAAAAAACAAATGCATACTAGAGCCTCAGATGGATCTCCTATGCTCCTAGGAGGCACTAGGAGGCAAAGTCACTAATGAATCAGTTACGGTCATTTCCTATATGGTAAGTGATAAAAGATATTATAGTCATATAGGAAGGAAGTAGGACTTTCAAGCAAACAAGAAATCAATCCAAAGGAGTTAACAAGAGGGTTTCAACTTCGTTGTGCACTTAGTAAAAAGGAGTTAAGAAGACAAGCATACCTCTTCCCTCTGTTGTGTTGGAACCCATCTTTGACAAGTAGGACTTCTAATGAAATGGAATGGTAGAGCATCAGTGGGAAGTTTCTAAGGGGGTTGTAATAGGTAAAAGGCAATTAATACAAGTTAATAACCCAAAGTTGTTGAAAAACTCTAAAAAACTAAAAATGAGTGTAATTATATCTAAAAATATGTGTTCAACATATGTAGAAAAGATGCACACCAGAGCCTCAGATAGTTCTCCTATACTATTAGGAGGCGTCATCGGATCTGAGGCAGCTATTACCATTTCCTGTATGAAAAATGATAACATATGTTATAAATTCATAGAAGGATTTAGATATTTTGAACAAACAAGAATTCAATCCAAAGTGAATATGAAGATGTTACCTCTTCCCTCTCCTAAACCTCATTGACATCAGGTGCATTTATTAATTCTATAAACCTCATTTATTTGTGTATATATAAAAATTAAATTAGGTGCATTTATCAATATCTACATATACATGTTTAATCATAATACATTTAAACAAATGAATTTAAATTGTACTAAATTACCTTCTATTGTTTGGGTGTCCAGGAGGATTTCTTTTTCTATCTCAGAGTGTTGGAGGATGGCTTTCTCACACGAGATGTCCTCAAGGTAGGTGGGGTAGACTAATACAAACAAATTATAATAAGGGAAAAGAACATGTATAATATTAAATCTAAGTAAAAAATATCTAAATCTAAATGGCACCACAAAGCTATCTAGGCCAAAGTCAATGGATGAAAACATGATATCATCAATTTGGGACATCTCAACCCCTAATAAGACCTATAAAACACCAAGTAATGATATATATATTTTAAAAAAATATTTTGAAACCAATGTATTATTATATTTTTAACAAATTCATAAATCTTTGCCTCGGGTGGTGAAACTACTCATGACTGTGGAGTCGACTGAAAAGTACATGGTGTACTCCTACCACCTACTACTCCCTGCAATGCATATTATTTATATTTCACTTAAATTGTTCTAAAAAAATTATTTACTTTTATAAGATTTAGGTGATTAATTGATAAAATATCATAAATAGAAATAAACATACCTATGTCTACTCATGAGATAACAAGAAACTCAATAGGTTTTTAGTGAGGGTCATATCCTCTAGAGTAGAAGCATGGCATATACTCCCACAACATGTACATGAATGAGATGTCCAACCATCCTCATTCGCATCAGTCTCTAAACCAGAACATACACTCTAGAACGTGGTGCACATATGCTCAATGGGTTGGTCCATGCCATATGATGCCTCTACTGATGGTAGAGGTGTCACAGGTGCTAGCCTATCCTCTGCTCCAACTAAGTGTGTGTCATACTCAACAATGACATTAGTCAATGATGCAGCTACCTGAAGAGCTTGTAACTCCATAGACTCATTCAGGGCTATTGCAATAATGATATGAACTATGGGTTAAGGAGCTACCTACCTCCTATGTTGTGATTTTACCACCCTACATCCCCCAGCTCTATCATGTGCAGAGACTTTCCCTCTACTTTAGAACTGTTAGATGTCAAAGTAATTTGGCTTCAAGCCAAGGATAACCTCGCAAAAAATATTTCTCAAAAAATATAGTGGAACCTCCCAATTGTTATAAGGTGGTTGGTCAACGACCATATACCACCTATCCCAAAAGGCTTCTTTCATCCTAGATTGTGAACACACCAATGTATAAGAAACTGATTCGTAGTAGTAAGTAGGTTGTTACTAGTGCTAGGATCAATGAAAAGAGCGCATATGTCATCTTTAAGTATGCCCTTTCTTTTCACCTCATCATATGACAACCATCCACATAAAATGCATGACATTTATCCCTGCATGAACCCCATTTTGTGACCTCTCTAGATACCTCATTCCTGTTATTGGTCATTGTTTCTAAGGTTTTCATAAGGGATGAGTGGTGCTCTTGATTAGAGGACCTCAACCTATTCACTAATATAAAAATTTGGGTACTATTTTGTGTCAGATGATTGATAAGATCATCTTGTGTGGCATGTACACAATCTACTAGAGGACACAGAAAGTTTAGGGGTGGCAGTGGTTGTTCAGGAGCAACATTTTGAGAGTTTTGCATAGGTGCAGTAATGCCTTGAGGGTTTTATTATTGATCATGTTCATTTTTTTTAGGGTTTTCTTCTGTTGGTTGTGCACGAAGAGGTCTTTGTTGTCTCTTTCTTTTTTGTGGATTGTTTGTAGAATCTGACATCAAATTAATAAAATGAAAATAAAAACAATCAAAATAATGTAGTCTTGCCTGTTTGATGGGGTGACATTGTTGGAAATTGCTCCAACACCAATAAAATGCAATTGAAAGTAGAACATGCATGAGTTATTGAATTTTTTTCTTCCTTCAAGTTGTTGTTTCAATGTTTTCGGCATTTACAATGGCCCAAATCCGCGGGCTTTGAAAAAATGTAATGTTTCTCATAACTCGTATGGGCTATGAGAAACTTTTTTTTCCTCAAAACCCATACGAGTTTTGAGAAACATTTTATTTTTTCTAATGTTTTTTATTAGACTTGGTGATACCAAGCCAAGGATATTTTCAAATTTAAGGAACCCGGTTGAGTTATGAAAATTTTAGTTTTTTTATTTGCATGTTGCCACTTTTTCAACTAGCAACTTGGTGCACTTCCTCGAGGTTGAATGAATTTGTGTATCATTTAAATAAACTAGTGATCTAAGTAGTTAACAGTGTCATGGACAAGGCATTCAACTCAATGGATCATAAATACCAACTCAATATGGAGACCCCAAGCGTATTTTTAGCCACATCTTCATCTAGGTATATCAAAGGGAAAAATAAAGAATCTTTGTCAAAAAAAAAATTAGGAAGGATTATTTGCGTGATTTAATAGGGTTATGAGAAATATTGACGATAATTTGTCTATTGTATAGCCAAAATATTACATGGTTACCGTTCAAAATAGTAAACTAGTGCCTAGGTTTCCAATTTTGTTTGTTGAATATATAAAACCCTTTCGAGCCAAGAAATTTATAATAGAGTAGAACATGCCTTTCTTAGTAAAACTATATAGGTTGAGGAAGAATGAAGGGGTTTAGTGGATTCAAAACTGTGTGGTGGAAAATGGAATTATCTCATTATCTCCAAAAACATAAAAAATCCAGAAGTTTGCACTTTTGCTATTTTTTTCTCTACTCAAACTAGACAATATCAAAAAACTAAAAGTACCCTTTTCTTGATCTCGGAACTATGATTCTTGACATATAAATTTTATATTGTTTTGACTACAAAACATTGAACAAATTTGTTAAAAACTACATGTAGGTTATTAAAGCTTTCAAAATTCATTGATTCGGATAATATAAAAAAATTCTAAATCAATTCAGAAATTTTTAAAAATTATAGATAACACTAGAGAAGAGAGTCATCTTCAATAATATGTAATTTAGTTTTTTTTTGGTATAGTTTTGATAGGGGAAAAATGGCGGGAGACAAAAACTATTGATTTCAAGTAAGTTTGACTTTGAATACTTATAACGGGCAAACTATACATCGAAAACCCTTTTTTTCTTTTTTTCTCCAATAGTTATACATGTTATCTATAACATATTATAAAATTAGAGGAAACAACAATGTTTTATTTAAAATGATTTGGCGGGAAGTAAACTGCCTGATTTACAGTATTTTTCAGAAAATGAAAAATAGACCTAAATAATTCAAAAAACATATTAATTTTGGTTCAATTTTTTTAAAAAAAAATATACGCATATAGTTAATCCTATTTCACACATTTCAACAATTTACATAATCTTCAAATTCTAAACAAAAATGTGACTTTTATGCCCTTGAAGTTTTATAGTTTTGGTGTTGTTAACTTTTTCCTTTGTAAAAGGGTGACAAATTATTGTGATTTTTGTTATATTATGGTGACTGATCAGGAAAGTGATTTACCTTTCTGCAAATTTTTTGAGTCTTATTTTGGCCAATTTCTTGACCGACATGTTCAAACCCTAAAAGTGGCATAAATTTTATATAAATTGGCTTAGGGTTAGGGTTTCATTATTATGTTGTATGTTTTACATCAGTATTGAGCTGTGAGGGATCTGTGCATTGTGATCTGATTGTAATCACTGGATAAGAATAATATTAGACTTTTGTGTTTGGTGGACATAGCCCAGGGATTGGGTGAACCATGTTAAATCTTTGCATCTTGTGTTCTCTTCTAGTTTGGTTTATTATCCTCTGATATATATTATATTTCTGCATGTAATTGTTATTTCTGCCTTGTTAATCCTAACAAGTGGTATTGGAGCTACGATTGTTTTCATTTATCCTCTACAGGAAGGTCTCACTGTCAAGTGGGAGTTATGGCAGATGAGGGTAGGCTGAAAGTTGAAAATTTTAATGGGCAGAACTTTCAGTTATAGAAAATGCAAATGGAGGACTATCTCTATCAGAAGGGTTTATGGCGACCTTTGGAAGGAGTGTCCAAGAAAGATCCAGCTATGTCTTAGGAGGATTGGAACATTCTGGATAGAAAGGCACTTGGCAGCATTCACTTATGCCTAGCTCAATCGGTGTTGTTTAATATTACGAAATCAATGACAACTAAAGAGCTAATAGAATCCCTAGCAAAGTTGTATGAAAAGCCTTCCGCTTTGAATAAGGTATTTCTTATGAAGCGTTTATTTAATATAAAGATGGTAGAAGGTGGGTCAGTGGCTGATCATTTAAATGAGTTTAATATAGTTACCAGTCAATTATCCTCTGTGAATATTAATTTTGATGAATACATTAGGGCTCTCTTGATTTTGTGTTCTTTGCCAGAAATCTGGAATAGCTTGATAATGGCCGTTAGTAACTTTGTTTCTAATATGAACACCCTAAAATTTGACGATGTTATTGGTCTTATTCTGAGCGAGGAAATTTGTAGGAAAAGCTTAGGTGTATCTACACTAGGTAGCGTGTTGAATGCAGAAAGCAAAGGCAGAACAAGAGATAGACAAAACAACTCTGGAAATCATGGGAAATCACGAGGGAAGTCAAAGGGAAAGAGGTCTCAATCAAGAGGACCTAGTGACTGCTGGTACTATGGAAAACTAGGTCATAAGAAGAAAGATTGCTGGTCTCAGAAAAATAAAGAAGGAGACAAACAAGAAGGCAATAAGGAGGAAAATGTGGTAAGTAATAAATTTGACGATGATGTTTTGGTCCTTTCCCTTGAAAATGCTGATGATTCATGGGTTCTAGATTTAGGGGCTTCTTTTCATGCTACACCCCATAGGATTTATTTTATTGATTATGTCCAAGGTTATTTTGGGCTAGTTTATTTGGGAGATAATGAACCTTGTCAAATTGCTGGGAAGGGAAGAATTAAGATTAAGTTGCAGAATGGTAATCATTGGCTACTACAAGAGGTAAGACATGTTCCAAGGTTGAGTAGAAATTTAAATTCAGTAGGGAAACTAGGTGATGAGGGTTGCACAATTACTTTTAATGATAAAAATTAGGTCTCAAAAGGTTCCTGTTGCCCGAATTTTCTCATTCTATGCAATTGACCTGGTTTGCCCTGTCTTGCTTCTTATGTCTTGTTTTCCTAGCTTCATGTCTTCACTTGGCCCTTAAAACCCTAAAAAGGCCTAAGTCTTCATGTTTAAACGATGTAATAAACCCTAGGCCTTGGCTCTTATATTTTGAAGTTACTTTTTCCGTCACTTATGGCATGTGCTTTTTTCTTGTCTCTTCATCGCGTGACCCTGGATGAATATTCCTTTTCTTCCTTTGACTCTACATTTCCTCTTGTCGCGTGGTCTCATGATAGAATGGAATATTCCCTCTATGTCTCCTGACTTAGCATTTTTTCTTTGGTCGCGAGGTCGCCAGATCTATGTCACAAGTCACATAAAGAGTGGGGCCCGCCCTCAGTCGCTTGATCGTGAGAAGAACTCGGCAGTCAGTGAAACATCTTCTGACTTTGTGATTTACCTTGGGTCACCTTGTCGCCAGAGCAGAGTGATGACTCAGCGTTCCAATGTGCAAACAGATGAACCAGTGGTTGTGTGACAGATGGCATAAGACGTGTGGATGTGGGCCCTCAGTCGGGTAATCGCCAGATGGAGGAGATGGATCACATGACTTTGAGACTAAGTGTTTCTTTGCCTTCAGTCGCAGGATCGCTGGATAAGTTAAGGGTATGTTTAGTTATTCAGTGACTTAGCGGTGGCCGTCCGATGCAAGGCTCAGAGGATCCTACGGTGGTCGCTAAGTCTGGTGATGAAAGTTCCCTACGAGAAAAGTACTCCCGACTCAGCGATAAGGTCAGTCGGGATGTCGCTAGAAAGGTTAAAGGGCACATGTTGACTGTCAAGAAAGGGTCAAAGGCTCAGATATAGGTTCTCCCGACTTGGCGACTAGGCTTTTTCGCATGGTCTCGGGATGGAAAATTAGCATCTGGCGACTGGGCGACAAACCGTGATGGTCTAAGGTGGTAGTTAGGCGCAGGGTCGCTAGACAGATGATGAGTTAAGTTGATCTGCTCGCGACTTTGATTTCACACAGTCAGGATGTCGCTGGATCTGAGCTCGGGTCTAGTAGGAGTTAAAAGTTGCCTTGTCGCCAGATCGTGAGATAGAGCTGTGGTTAAGGACCGATGCCCGCGACAAGGGGACTAATGTTCAGTCGCGTAGTCGCCTGACTTTGAATTTGAAGATTGGCGGCAGATTTGGTGCTATGAACGCTCGGCAACCATGGTTTCTCTATGCTCGTGTTCCAGAATTGATCAGAAGGGTTTCAATTGTAGAAAGGCCATGCACAGAGAGTCTGTTGATCCCAGGATTAGATTTGTTTCGATGTCGGTGGAGAAAAGAGAGATTCAGAGGCGTGGAA
>MU223404.1:4077900-4101544 GCA_018584345.1 Thuja plicata | reverse complement strand
GGGATGGGTGACCTCCCGGGAAGTCGATCCCCGTCCTTCACCTCTTTGAGCATCACCCAGAGCCAATGAGACTCAAAAAACTACACAGTTGAATCCAAGTAGAATTTAAAAAAAATCAATCGGTAAAAAAAAAAATTTAAAAAAAATAGAGAAATAGTCAAAATTTCGACCAAATTCGCTTTTAATTTCCACCAAAGCGTTGGTTGCAATTTTGACCAACATCCTTTTTTTCACGAAATATTGGTCGAAATTTTGACCAATGCTTTGGTGGAAAGCAAAGCATTCATGTCGAAATCTCTGGAACAGGTGGTGGAAATTTTGACCATTTATTGGTCGGAAGTTTCCACCAAATATTGGTCAGAATTTTGACCATATATTGGTCAGAATTTTGACCATATATTGGTCAGAAGTTTCCACCATATATTGGTCAGAATTTTGACCATATATTGGTCGGAAGTTTCCACCATATATTGGTCAAAATTTCGACCATATATTGGTTGGAAGTTTCCACCATATATTGGTCAAAATTTTGACCATATATTGGTCGGAAGTTTCCATCAAATTGAGTAAGAGCTATAGTCAAAATTTTGACCTCTATGTTGGTCGAAATTGCGACCAATAACAAAAACGTCAAAATTTTGACAAAAAAAGACCGACGAAAGGTTTGGTCGTGCATTCGACCAATTTCTGTCGAAATTGCGACCAATTTTCATCAAAATTTGAGCTCAAATGTACTAGTGTCTCCTCTTAGTTATTCTAAATTCATTCTAATAGAATCCATCCATTAGTGAATATACTTGGTAGCTTGCTGTGAGTTCTATGATCAGGTCAATGTTAGGTAGCAGGAAATCATCATTAGGACATGCTTTGTTTAAGTCTCTGAAGTCAAGACATATCCTAATAGATTTATCAGATTTAGACACGGGGACCACATTGGAGATCCATCCTACATAGGCAATAAATCTAATGAATCCATCTTTCAACAATTTCTCTAGCTCCACTTTTACTAGCAATGCAACATGAGGATGCATCTTTCTAAGTTTTTGTTTCACGGGCTTGATTTCAGGAGCTATAGATAAGTGGTGCATGATTAGATTAGGATCTAGTCCAGGCATATCTGTATAAGACCATGTGAATTTGATCTTCTTATCTTTTAGGAACTCTGTGAACTGTGTCTTCTCTTCTTCTGACAAAGATTGTGCTAGGTGTACTATTTGAGGATCTTTAATTATGCCCAAATTAACCGGCTATGTTGGTTCTATCAGAACTGAAGACCTTTCCTGAAAGTGCTTAGGGAGGATATCAAGAATCTCATCCTTTGGCGCCTCTGAGAGGTTTTCACCATCAGATACATCTTTTGTTTTTACTATTTTAGGATTTGATACTGCCATAACGTGGTTTTCACCATCAGTTCCCTTTTTCTTTTTATTTTTCAATTTTTGATTGAGAAACTTGATATCCTCCTATGACATGTCTTCTCTCCTTGCAGTGGTGGAAGAAGGGTAAGGTTCACAATCTTTGAGATAGCAAGCCAAGGTGTAATCATTAGGGAAGTCGAGGATAGGATTAGGGTCTGTATTAGTCCAATCAATTAGATCTGAGTTTATTAGGGACAAGGAATCAGACTTTAGAAAGGACAGCATTGCTTTAGCGTCAAGACTATTAACTGACATGACATGTTTTGTTAAGTCAATTTATTTGATGTTTAAATCAATAAGAGTTAGATCGTTATAAAAAGGGTCATTTTTAGTTATATGCAGACTGAACTCTAGTGACTCGTCAGTGGAACTGTCATCTTCATCTCTCTGTAAAAGGAGGCTTCTTTCTTGTCGCCTCTAAACTTCTTCTAGACTTAGGAAAGCACCAGTCTCTCCATCAATGATGGGGAGAAGGAACTCTTCCTCTGCTTTAGGAATATCCATGTTGTTGGGAGTAGTGTTAGAATGTTCACGAGGTGATGAGGGAGTTGCAAACATGTGAATTGTATCTATTTCAATGTCTTTTGTGGTGATAGATAGCTCATCTCATTCATAATCATGAGAGTCAATGATTTTGTCATTAGATCTATTTAAGTAATCAACAATAGTTATCTGGTGTACTTGTTTAGCTATCTGTGGATCAAGTGTGGTAGATCAAGGACATGTGTGATTGTAACTAACTGCCCCCAGTTAGGATGTAAATCATGTTGTTGAGGTGTGTCTTCAGTAACTATTACTATCAATGGTACCTCTAGATCAGTTGTTGTTATGTCTCCTACCTCTTGAATAGGAGGTTGTGTTAACAAAGGGGTGTGAAGATCTTGTGGTACCTCAAAGATTGGTACATAGCACTCTCCTTGATATTCAGGATTCTTTGTGCCAATATGTAATAATATTTCATAATACCATGGTTCTAGTTCTATCTCCTCTATTTCATCACTCTCTTTGTCAGAGATCGGACTATCTTTTGAAGTAGGTTTGTCATATTCAGTATTAAAACCTAGTCATGTTTTGTCTCTAGTATTCTGGAACTCCATGTGTACAGGTTCAATAAGTCCTCTTCTAGTGTTTCTTAGAGGTCCTTTTCCTTTGTATCCCATTTTCTTGAGGAGATCATATCCTTTTCCGTACTATTCCAGAGATATTTCTACATGTTTGACCTCAGTTTTCATCGGTTCTCCTTTGTAAATCCAGTCCAAGACTACCTATTCTTCTGTGTTATCTAAAGAAGATGTGGATGCCTTTACCATACTAGTTTCTTTGTGGATTTATGGCTCCTTGGATGCAGTAGGTGTGAATGTCTTGGAAGGTTTTCCATAGGATCTTGGTGACATCGGAAGTTCTGTCAGTGACGAAGTCAGGTCTAGTTTGTATTCTCCCATACCTGTTTCTTCAAGTTTTAAGGTTTTGCCAAAACTTTTCATAACCATATCCTTGGTAGTCTCATAAGTAATCTCATCCATAGCCTCTTTGTTATGTGGAATCATACTACCTACCTTGATATTGTTACAAGTATAATTAGTATCCGCATGAATTGTCACTTCCACCCCATTATGTGGGAACTTGATACACTGGTGGTAAGTAGATGGTACAGCTTGCATTTTTTGAATCCACAGTCTCCCCAACAGGATGTTGTAGGCTAGGGGTAGATCCAGAACTTGACATATGACATTCCTTTTAATTAATCTGACTCTCATGGGTAGAACAATAAGACCTTTAGAGGATCTTTCTTCCTCATCATAAGCTTTGATATTTATTTTTGTTCTAGAGTCAATGGTCTATTCTGAGAGACCTAGTTTCTTGATTAGATTAAGTGTACAGATATTCAACCCTACACCTCCATCTATCAATATGCATCTAACACGGGTTTTTTGAATGAGGACTTCAATATGGAGGGGTTGATTGTGTGGATGTGTCAATGACTTATCATCCTCTTCAGAAAAGGAGAGGTAATGTGGCACTGATATGTGATTGACCATTGCTTGGAATTTGTCTATATCAAGGTCCTTTGGTACATTTATAGCATGTAAGGCTTATTCTAGGATTTCCCTATGCACTATGGATATTTTAAGCAGCTCAAAAATGGAAATTTTGGCAAAGGTTCGCTGCAATTGGTCGACCAAGTCATATTTTGCTGCAAGAATAGTAACCACATGTTTCACTGCTGGTTTAGGGATAGTAATAATAGGAACCTTGGATGTTGATGTTGGTTTTGGGGAAGAATTGGGTCCTTTGATCGTGACCTGTGCTTGGCTCTGAGTCGCTGCATTCAATTAAAAAGAGACACCTTTGATTGTGACCACATTAATTGATTTAGTTTTAATGTCTAGCATATTGATCACGTTATCATTATTTGAGTAAGTGTAGTTTACTTCATTATCTTTTCCTTAGATGTTTCCCCTTTGTCATAGTTAGGGAACAGTTTATTGAATGATGCATGATCTTCATTGGTAGTGTGTTCATCCACTTTGATCTTTCCTCCTTCAATGAGGTCTTGAATAATATGTTTAAGCTTAAGGCAATTGTTAGTCTTGTGTCCTTTGTTCTTGTGAAAGACATAGTAAGAATTATCATCCCACCACCTTGGTTTGAACGCTAGTTCCCATGGTTTGGAATATGGGATTGTGAGAACTTTGTTTTCTAGAAGTGTCTTCAAAACAGTCTCTAGAGGCTCTCCCAAAAGAGTGAATGTTCTTTGAGGTTTTGAAGTCCATGTCAGACCCTTGTTATTATCATTGTTTTCTTTGGGTATGGGGGTTGTTACCTTGGTATCTTTTCTTGCTTGCATACTGTTGGTTAGATTGAATACCTCACGTTTAGGACCAACATTGGATGCATCTACTATGCCATCATTGACAACATTTTTGTTTTGTTTCCACCATTTAGGCTTGGATTTAGAGTTGTTAGGTTTGTTTTCACTTTGAAGAGTGATCTCTCCCTTTTTGAACATAACTTCTTTGATACGGAGGGCGTTCTTAATCATCCTGTCAAAACTAGGGGAATCTTGCATTTGAAATGCATAGTTTAATTCCGGTATCAAGTTATAGATAAAGATTTCCATCTTCTCGGATTTAGGAATGGCTCTTGAATACCATGCAAAGATTTTCCTCCACCTTTGCAGAAAGTGGGTAAAGGATTTTCCATTCTTCTGTTTAGTGTTGCATAGATCCATCATAGTCCCATCATGCTGGATTTTATAGGAGTAATGTTGGATGAACTGTTGTATTAACTCCTCAAAATTTTTGACCTTGGGTGTAAGTTTTGAGAACCATTCCATGGCGTTGCCTCCTAGACTTCCAGGAAAAAGTCGCATGAGGTAAGTAGGTTCATGCATGTACTCTATGCTAAGAGCACAAAACTCTCAAACATGGTCATGTGGATCGATTTCTCCCGTATACTTGTTGTATTTTTTCTATGCCACGTTGGGAGGGAAGGGAACCATAGTAATACTCTTGTCGAAATGAAATGGACAAATGGAGTCCATTGAGTATTTTTTTTGGGTTTATCCTTCTCTTGCTTGAGAGTCGCAAGCTTTATTTGTATTAAGGTAATTTGTTTGGAAAGAATAGAAATAGGAGTTGGTATCTCCTTTTCTTTTAGTTGTTCCACATCATAATCCTTGGGTAATTTTACACCAGCAGATGTTAAATGGAGGAATTATTTCTCTTTATCCTCGTCAATCATATTTTCTTGTATCTTGTGAAACCTCTTGCTCTGTTTGAGTTTATCATACTCTTCTTCAGTGATGTCTTCCTCACTGCCTAATTCAAATAGAGGACATTCAAATGTGGGTTCTTCATTTTCATCGATATCTTCATGGCTTTGGCTTTTTCTATTGTCATATTCTTCAAAAGATGCACTCCATTCGTGAGTGTTTCTATCCATTTGTGGAGAGTCTAGATCAAGTATGGAACTGCGAGATGTTTCTCCTTGAAAGTGTGGTGATTTAGGAGGCAATTTTGATCCTTTAGAGGTGTACTTGTTGCGTCTTGTGTTAACCATGTATCTGTATCTCAACTTCATCAAAGTTTCTCGAGAGGGTCAGGTAGTATCTCAAATCGTTCAAGTGAGTGTGTCTAGGTGAAAGTATCATTTGAGTTTTGGTGGAAGTAAATGATTCCAGTGTCAGAGGGTTAGAATGCCCTGATAGTGAGCTGGGAACCAAGTTGTTGTAAGAAGTGGATAGAACACACGTATTGAGATAGATAACAAAAAATTGACTGGGCATGCAAGGTAGATGTTTGAAAAAGTATTTCAACACAGTGACAGGGAGAACAGAAAAGACAATAGGGAAAGACTAAAGAGCCAAAAGGGTATCCAAATCAACTGGGTTTTCTTGAGAAGCTATTCTGCAAGTGCCCACTGTCCTAGACGTGAGCTCCTAAATGCGAGCCTAGAAATATAGGGTACGAGCTACTGATGACCCTAGATGCGAGCTGGAACCCTAGATGTGATGATGTGTTAACCAGATGCAATCTAGGATACTAGATGTGAGCTAGGATACCAAAAACAAGTCAAGAAATCCAGGATGTGATTTTCTGATGTCTCTATCAGATTTGATCAGTTTTGAAAAATTCATCTTGGAAGTGCGTGAAGTTCATCTGATTGTATTTTTGCGTTCCGATACTTGTCAGTGAATGAAAACACATGTGTAGACCCAAGATTGAAATTTGGTGCGTGTCTTGAAAATGTTATCTTTTTAGTGATCTTTCAGTTACGTCAAGCATTGTTGCATTTTTAAAGAGGTGAAATAGGCACACATCTTATCCCTATTTTCTAGGTGGAGGATGAAAATCCTTGCTCGTTGACTTAGGTACACACTCAAATGCTAATCAGAATACAGCCATCACCAAGCACGCAATGGCTCTAGTCATGATGTTGTATTAGCTGATTCCAAACACAAGTGAGGGCACGATATGACGAGTGTCTTGGGGCAATTACTTTTTTCCTTGCACAAGGATTATCACCCTTTCGGGGGTGAATCAGGAATTCTTTCAGTTTAAATGTTGTCTATGATTGGGAAATCCATTCAAAACCGTCCCCCATAGAATTGCACAAGGCAAAATTGAGGCATATAACCCTATGAGTACTCAAATATGTGTAGTCTCGCAAGAAAGATTCAAATGGCTTTGTTGTACACACACCCAAACATGTTCAAGGAATGATGTCAAAATTCAAGGAAAAAAACCAATTCCGTCTTCTGAGGCTTTGGCCTACGAGGAAGCAATTATTTATAGTGAGTTGGAAGGGTTTGCGTAAAACCTATCCTCACTTGGGTTGTTCCCGGAAGATTTTTTCCTCAACCAGCAGGCCCTCTACTATTAAATAAGTGTACAAAGGATTGGCGAGTGTAGGACGTCTAGATTTATGATTCCTCTGAAGAAGAAGAGCATACTCTCCTAATCCATGTCATTTTCTCCCAAAACATATTCAAGAAAATAGTTCATTCCCTCAAGCAATGTTGTGCTCGATTTAAGATGTTCCTAATTAATGAAAAACATAAAGCTTGAAAGTAAAGTTTGTGTTGTTCAATTATCCGCAATTTTAGATGAGTGGCTTGTTCAATTTCTGATCCCCAAAATTAGACAATGAGATTGTTCATTTTGCCCACAAATTTAGTGCTTTGAGTTGTTCATTTACTGATCCAAAAGAAATTTAGTTATGTTTGTTTGGTTTATTTATCTCCAAATTCCTTTCAACCCATAAACTGATGTGTGAGTTTCTGATTTTCCTTTAAAGGAAAAGAGCATAGTCCTCTAGTCAGTTTAGTAGAAGATTAGAAAATGTCCTTAGTGTAAAAAGCATGTAAATAGAGGTCAAGATGGGGGTTTGGCAACCTAAAAAACCATGTTAGTATTCTTTGTTCAACTACCATGAAAACCTTTGATGGAAACCTGCAAACACTAGTTAGGCTACTTTTTAAAAGACAAAAACCACAATGATCAAACTGTTAGAAGTTAGGAAAATTAAGTATGCAAACTTTTTAACTAGATGTGAGTCTAAAATAACAGGATACGATACCATATACCAGATGTGATACCATATATCGGATGCGATCCCTTGTCACCAGATGTAACTGAATTTTCCCTAGATGCGATTCTAAACCAAAAACAATCTGAGAAATCCCAGATGTGAGCCTCATTTTCTGCAGTGTGAGGGGGTATCCCAGATGTGAGCCAAAATAACCAGATGTGATTCTGGACCTAAAAACTGGGAGAAAAGATTAGTGAAAAATAAGGTCAAAAATGAGGCAAATATTGAATTGAGCCCCACGGTGGGCGCCATAAATGTGTGTGTAAAAATGTGCACCTGTTACCTGTGACACAACACTTCAATAGATCATTGCATTAGTGAAAAACATGGTTAGATGAGAATATAAAGCACTAAAATTGACCTATTGCTTTCTAACTAAGAAGAGTATGATAAGAAACATAATAGCCCTCATATTATGCTACTATCAGTGACATATACGACTTAGCATGAAATATTTGAGTTAAAACAAACTAAATGATAAGAAAACATGCATATTTAACTCTAAAAATGAACATAATAACAATGCATGAACATGAGAAACTAAATGGAATATGAGTCTATATGAATCCTAACAACATAACAATGCATTTTCAATATAATTTATGGGTCGTTTGTGCTCAAAAACATCTTCTATTTATAGAAGAATTAGGAGAGAGAGGGGGGACAAGGTGCATTAATGGAGTTGTAAAACTCATTAATGGGGTGTAAGAGGAAATAAATGCCAAAGACATTCAATAGGCATGAGCATAAGGAATATGCATTAAATGCAAGCATTTAAGAGGCATAGGGAGGGTGTAAGGCAAGCTTGAGAAAGTGGACTTGAGGAAAGAAATCTTGAGATTCCTTGACTTTCTCAAGTGGGTTGAGTTGTTAATCACTCCCTAATGGAATGTGACAACATTAGGAGGTGGGTTAGGATAGAATTAGGATTAGGATTAGATTTAGCAAGGGTGAATGGGTTGGGATAGGTTTGAACCCAGAGTTAAAGTGGTTAAAGTGGGTTAGGTTAGGGGTTTAGAGAAATATTAATGAAATGAATAAACTTATTTAATTCATTCAAAAATAGGAATATTAATTATTTAAGCATTTAATTTCTTTTTAATAATCAATAGGACTATAGCCAATTTAATTAAATTAATTAGGCTAGGGGAATGGGTTCATTTGCAAGTGAGCAATTGATTTAGGACTTTATTTAATTCCTTGTAAATTAATCATTTTAGCCATGTATTTGATTGATTTTGATTTTGACTAAAAGTAATTAATTTAGTGATTTGATCACTTTAGGAGATTAAATTGATTTCAAAAGAATTATGTCAAGTAGTAACAAGGTCATTTAAACATAATTGGGGTATGATCACACTTAGGGAAAATAGGGTCTATAGTCTGAGCAGACCAAATCCAGGTGGTTATAGTATGTAGCTTTCCGAAAACCCCTAAAGACAAAGCTCTCCTAGTGAAACATAAAGAGGATGTCATTAAAATGAAGCACATCAAGTTTTTGTGGGCTAAAATTATGAAAGCCATAATACTTCATGCTTTAAGGTCGTTACACCAGAGTGTACAATTTCCCTTTTTGTGCTTGTTAACCACTTTAGGTACCATAAGGTCTCTTTTCCTTTTATGCTCTTGTCGTCATTAACTGAGAGTATTCAGGAGAAGAGGGTTAACCCTGATAAACCTATCTTGCATGATGGTTTAATTCTATTGATTCATGATTATGCCAAATTCAAGTTATAGGAGTCAATTCTGAAGTCTCTATAGGAGAAAGATAAAAATAGAAAGAGGGCATTAAACAGATTCAAATGGGAATCCCTAATAAGAAAAAATGAAGGTAGCTAAAATCCCTAATTTCAAAAAGAAAAAGGTTGCCTAGATCCTGACTGAGGAGAAAGGTATGGGTACCAATGAGGAGGTTGATGGAAAGGCTGATATGAGCACTAAGAGGGATGGGTCTGATAAAATCATGGCTCAGGTTTTAGACAAGGGAGCCCTCGAGGATTCGTCTAAAGACGATAGTGATGAGGACCTGAGCGAGAAATTTGGTGACATGGATACTAAAGGCCCTAAAGAGAATGTTTCTATGGAAATGGGTGTTGGGGATGATAAGGTGGATGCTCATGAAGTTAACATGAAGGAGGTGACTAGCCCAATTCCTAGTGGGGATGTTAAGACCTCGGACGGTGAGGAAAACCCTACTATTGAACCACCTGCTAAAGTCATTCTTGATACTCTCATTGGGGAGGAGGTTTCTAATGTGGCCACCTTGAGTCTTGGTCTATCTCATATTGTGGAGGTAGCAGAGAAGGTTACAAAGAATATTTTTATTCTTGTCGATTATGATGATTCTTCCCATTTGGGAAATCCCTCTTCCCTGATGATCTTTGGTAATGTGAATTCTAATGTTAAGATAAAAGCTGATAATTTAGATGGGAAGGAAGATGAGGTTCAAGGTTAGGAGGACTTGAATGTTCCATCTATTGGGTTTCTCTAGTCTGTTAGGGCTCACTCGAACCTGGACATTCAGATGAGTACTTGGGTTTATAAGGAAATTAAAGACATTATGTCGAGGTATGGTGAGCTGGAGGAGAGGGTGGATAACCTTAGTTTTCTTATTTCCAAAATCAATTGTCTGATAGATGAAAACAATATAAATATGGCTTTGGTGGATGAGAAATCCCTCTTGGAGAAGATAGATAATAAGATTAATGTTGTTGTCAATTTTCGCATGCAAACTAACTCTAGTCACCTCCAAAAATTGGAAGATTCCCTAAACCGGATAATGTTGCAGAACTTCAAGGGGATGAAAGTCACTACTAAAGACCTAAGGGATTTGTTGGCACTGTTGGAGGGCAACAAGAACAACCCCATTGTGAATATAGATGATAATATTAATGTGGCTACTACTCCTATCGATCCTGGCTCTAAGACATGTGCTGGTACTAAGAAGAAAAGGGACGACCAGTCTAATGAGTGTGACACTCTTAGAGAGTATATTAAGAAATTTATCTATCTAAAGGATGAAACTGTTGATTTCATGAAGCAGATGGGTTAGGTCGTTGGTTGTTGCTGTCTTTTTGTACCAAATTCTTGTCTCAGGTGGTTTTTGTTGGTTTTTCCTTTTTGGTCTGTATTGTTGGAGATGTCCTTGTAATTTTTTTTTGTCTTTCCTCCAGCAGTTTCCTTGTGTCATGGGTGTTACCTCTTTATCTTTAGTTCTCTTGTAAAAGGTTTTGGATCCCTTCAAAATCTATTTTTACCATAATAAAAAACAATCACATTCAAAGAAAGTCAACTTTGAATGTGAAAGCTTTGAATTTGGTAGCTAGGCCTCAACACAAAACAATTTGAGGGAAGGGATCACACTTAGACTAATCTATGAAGGTAAAAATCCAATGTGATTTGGCTAATAAATTGGAAAAGACAATTATGGGTGATATATTTAAGTCTAGGATTAGTTAGTGTGCCTAAGTCAAAATGCCTTACATAAGGTGTTATTGCCTCTAAAAATAATATCATCAAAAAATATTTCAGCAATCAAAATATTGTTGTCACTGTCACACTTCAAGTAAACATTACTATTATCACTTGTTCTTTGAAATCTTATTTTGATTAGATAAGAGTGCAATCTATCATACCATGTTCGAGGTGCTTGCTTCAAACCATAAAGATCTTTGTGTAATTTACATACCTTGTTCTTATGTGTGCTCTCAATAAATCCTTCAGGTTGCTCAATGTAAACTTCTTCTTCTAGTATCCCATTCAGAAATGCAGACTTGACATCCATTTGATAAAATTTAAATCCTTTGTAAGCCGCATATACTAGAAGTATTCTAACTCCTTCCAATCTAGCAACAAGTGCAAAAGTGTCTCCATAATCAATACCTTCTTCTTGTGCATAACCTTTGCAAACCAATCTAGCTTTGTTTCTGATAACTTCTCCATTATCATTCAGCTTGTTTCTGAAAATCCATTTAGTGCCAATAACATTTTTATCCTTTGGCCTAGCTACTAAAGTTCATATACTGTTTGTTTCAATCTTATCAAACTCTTCTTTAATTGCTTTCATCCAATCTTCATTATCTAGTGCATATTTAACTTTCTTTGGCTCAAATGTAGATATCAAACATGTATTATCTCTTACCTTACTTCTTTTCATCACTCTAGCATCTTTATTTCCAATAATATTTCTCAGGGAGTTTTGCCTCCTCACATATTTTGCTAAAACAGGCTCGGTAGGTCTCGGTACTTCATCCTCATCATTCAGTTCTAGAGAAATCTGTTCACCTTCCTCCTCGGTAGGTGCTCTCGGTAAGTTCTCAAGAGCATTAGGTTGTACATATACAAACTTATCATAGTCTCCAGATTCATTTTTGCTTTCTTCATCATTATTTTCTACAAACTCATTGATTCTCACATTTGCACTTTCTACCATTTTGTTAGTAACATTATTCAAACACTTATAAGCTTTACTCCTTGTATAATATCCTAAGAATATTCCTTAATCCCTTTTAGAATCAAACTTTCCTTCTCTAGAATCTTTCAAGATATAACATCTACTTCCAAAAACTTTGAAATAACTCACATTAGGTTTGTGTTCATACCAAATTTTATAAGGTGTTTTGTTGGTACCTTTCTTCATTTTTACTTGGTTCAGTGTGTAAACAGCAGTACTAACTGCTTCTCTCCAAAAAAATTGTGAAATACCTTTCTCAATCATCAGATTCCTTGCACAATCAACAATAGATCTATTTCTTCTCTCAGTAATATCATTATGTTGTGGTGTCCTCGGTGCTGACATATGTCTCTTAATTCCATTTTCATTACAAAATTGTGTAAACTCATCAAATGTAAACTCACCTCCTCTATCAGATCTCAGACATTTTAGTTGTCTTCCTATTTCTTTCTCAACTCTAGCCTTATACCACTTAAACATTTGAAATGCATCAATTTTTTCTTTTAAAAACATTACAGACATCATTCTAGAATAATCATCCACAAATAAAATAAAATATTTGTCTCCATAGTAACTTTGAGTTCTCATGGGTCCACATAAATCAGTATGCACTAAATCCAAAATTCCTTGTGTAACATAAGTCTTTCTTGAAAAACTAGATTTAGTCATTTTACCCATTTGACATTCTATGCACATAGCATTATCAGGTTTCTCTAATCTTGGTAATCCTCTGACTCTATTATTTTTACTCACTTTGATCAAGTTGCCAAAATTAACATGACAAAGCCTTTTGTGCCATAGCCAGACATCTTCAACTTTAGAAAATTGGCAACTCTTCATAGAAGTATCAAGACAAAATAAATTACCTTTAGATTCTTCTCCAGTAGCAATCAGACTCTCCTTATCAAAAACTTCACCTTTCCATGTTGAAATTCCAGTCGGTGACCAATGTTATTTAACCGTGCAACACTCAACAGATTATACTTTAAGCCTTCAACCCAATAAACATCATCACATCTTATGTTATTCAGTAGAATTATAGAACCTTTTCCTTTCACATGGCATGGGGCATCATTACCAAATCTAACAAATCCTCCATCATGCTTTTCCAAGGAAATAAACTTAAGTTTTTCACCACTCATGTGATGTGAACAACCACTATCTATAATCCATGTTTCATTCTTACTTACTTGTGATATTAGGGCTCTTGGTTCTTCTTTATTTTCTTCATCAGAATTGTCTTTAATAGAAACATACACAACTTCTTTTTCATCGATGTTATCTAAATCATCATCATTTAGGTCTTCATTAGCAATATGACAAGATTCATTACCTTTGTTTCTGTAGTCTCTGAATCTCCTGAATCTGTTTTCTCTTTTGTCATTATCTTTGTTATCTTTCTTCTCCTCATTATCTTTCTCAGGGCAGTTAAATTCAAAATGACCAATCTTGTTATAGTTAAAGCATTTCAAGGCTAACTTACCTTGGTATTTTACTTTGCCTCTTTGTAGCCTTCTAGCCAATAAAGCTTCAAACTCTCTCTTGTTCTCTTCATCTGCAGCATATAACTCTTCCAAACCACTCTAATAGCTGTAAAATTTCTCACTAGCACTGCTCAAATATCCATCACTAGGTCTAGAGTCCTTAGAACTTCCAATGTTCAAAGATGACTTAAATGTAGACTCAATCTTAGATGTAGTAGGTAAACTATTATTGAAATCATTAATCTCAAATGCAACCAGCTTACCAATAGTAGCATCAAGTGAAACATTTATCTGAGGAATGGATCTCAACTCTTGTATAGCAGATACTCGAATAGTGAAACTCGGTAGCAAGGTTCTCAACATTTTTCTTGTAACATATTCTATTATGGATCCACCAGCTCCTCTAATAGAATTAACAATCTCCTTAAGTCTAGTGTTGTATTGTATTATGTTTTCTCCTTCTTTCATTCTCATTGAATCAAATTTACCTCTCAGACCTTCTACTTTTTCCTTTTGAACATGTTGATCTCCACCATAGGTCAAAATAAGCTTATCCCACATTTGTTTCAAAGTAGTACATCCATCAAGTTCATCATATTCCTGGTCAAAAAGTGTATAAGAAATCTCAATCATGACTTGTGTGTGTTCTTTATTTTGTCTTTGCTCACTAATTTTCAAAGGTGTAGTAGTAGGTACAACATATTCATTATCAAGAAAATGAAGTTCATGTTCTCCTATACCAGACACATGCAATCTCATTATGCTTTTCCATGTAGAAAAATATTCCCTATTCAACTTTGGTGCTTCTCTCTTATACATCTTTAGATCTTGACTCATGTCCTTTTAAACTTAACACTTCAGATAACCAATGCTCTAATACCAATTTTTGGTCCACTGAGGGGGGGGTGAATCAGACAAAATAAAACTTAAATACTTAAAACTTAGCTCACAGATTCACTCGGTAGAACTCAATACAGTAATAACCAACTCACCAAATAAATTAATAACTTAAATAACCATACATCTCATAATATGCAAATCAATCATTCAAACTCGGTTAACACTATATTTAATGAGGAAACCCCATATGGGAAAAACCTTTGTGGGGATTGTGACCCACGATAAAAATGTACCTTTTTGAAGTACGCTCGGTTAAGAACTTATCTTGTTAAAGATTACAAACATATTTGCTAGATGTGACCATGTGAAGGGATTTATCTCAGATCTATTAAGGTCTTCACCCTGTTAGGAGTGGTCTTGCTAGAGGATTTTAAATACTCTTTTGAAATGTCACCTACATCTAGGATTTATAAATAGGACTTTTAAATCCACTCGGTTAAGAGATTTTCTCTATTAAAAATACCAATAAGCAATAGTAAAATATTAATCTGTAAATATAGCAACTACCTTTTTCTTGGGTCAGATCCTTTATGCTCACATGAATACTTACATCACATACTCCATTTTTCTCTACTCTAGACTGTAGATTCTGCACTTTCTACTTATGTGTTCTGCTCGGTAACTTATGTTCTTTAGCTTCTTCCGCTTCTTAATTCAACTTGCCAGCATCATTGTCTCTATTTATTTCTCATCCTTTATATAGATAAACTTTTGCCTCTTAATCTCCTTGCTTAGGTTTTCCATCATTTGTGCTCAGTCATTCAATCATTTTCTTCACAAATCTCAACTCGATAAATTGTTTAACTTTTACCTCGTAACTTGAACTTTTTCTTGGAACTCTAATAATCAGGTTTAATCGCTTAATCTTCGCCTTAGATCTTCTCATTGAATTTTCTCGCTCATAGATCTTCTAACAAACTTCTTTTAATTCTTAAAAACATCCAGATCATCATAGCTTCATATTAAATTTGATCTTATCATCATTATCAATCAATATCCTATACTCGCAAACTTGCTTTGCAACTCAGTAACTAACTTCATTCACTACTCGACGCCTAACTCATTCTCGGTGCTTGGTTACTGAAACCGACTAACACAACTCTATACTGACTGACTCTGTCTAGCTCGGTAGAGTAACACTTTTCAATCATAACTTAACTCTTTGCAATCTCTGACTTAATCAATCAAGTGTACCGATTTGGTAACATCAAATATATAGTAGAAAACAACTATATCAACATTACTCCATCATTATCTAATCTATATTTGTCACTCATTTAACTTCTCCTTCTTATGATATGGTAACTCAATATAAATCATTAATCAATTGCTTGACATCAATGAAAAAATAATAATTGATCTAACCATTCTACAAACATGTATACCTATTATCACTCGATCTTCATAATCTCCATCAGTTGACTATCACATCCCCGTTGTACTTGTCATATTTCAGAATCTCGACTTTGGGAGGAAATTGTGGCATGTGTAAGTTCTTAACAAATAGAAAGGGAGAGATAGACTCTAGCGAGTATTTGTTAGAGGATTGTTCTTTTGCTTTCTTCAATTCTCTAAGTTCACACCTCATGTCTTGTAACTGTTGATTGGGGACAGTGATGGAAGACTCTTCCTCTTGTTGTATTAATCCCTCGATATCAAAGTTGTTAGGAAGTTTAACACTTGTGGATGCTAAGTGCATAAAGTATTTATCTTTGTCCATTTGCATGGAGATTTGCATCATCTTTAAAATGTTTTTCTTGTTGACATCTCCTGATTTCCTCTTCAGTAGGTTCCTCAACCGAGGAGGAAACACTAGTATGGTGAATTTGTCGTTCTTGGCCAGATACCCAGTCGCTGGCTGACATGGTTGATGTGTTTTGATGCTCAGTATGATTCGATTGATGTTGAGAGCTTTTCGTTTGAAATAGGGGTATTGATTGGTATATAGTGGGTGTGTCTTGATTTGAAATCCTTTGACTAGATCTTGGTTTTTGATAGGACGAGGGTCCTGGAGTAGATTCTTCAATAGCTTTTCCCTTTGAATTGATATTAGCTTTTTGTTCTTGGCTTCAAGTTTGAACCATGAAAGACAACCGTAGTTAAGACCTTGAGATGACTAGACTGATGGGTCAATGTCAAAGATTTCCAAATGATCACTTGTCCAAGAGATAGGTAAGAGATATGTTGATAAAAAGATGTTGAGCCAGGTACAAGGTATCGTGATTTGAGACATGAATGTCTATTAGACAACACTTGTGACCGAACTGATTGAGGTTGACTTTGGATGAGATAAAGCACAGCAAGTATGACCATTCGATAATCTAAAACAAGAGATGATGATGATCGAAGTCACTGTGTCAAGAATTGAGGATTGTTGTGAGAAGGTACAATGACTGATTTTAGGCCACACATATAACTAATAGGATAAACATAAGGATGTCAAGGATCAAAGTGACTATTGGATTCCAATGTGAGCCCATACAAAAATTCTCGGGTTACCATATGACAATTCCTGAGTTCCCATTTGAGTTGTTGTTGTCAAAGTGTTTTGTCATACGATAATTCTGATGGGTGAAAATGACAATGTAATGCAAGGAGATTTTGTCACTTATCTTGGATGGATTTTTGCACTAATTTGTGCAATCTTGAGGTGATAATGTGAATGTTTGAAAGTGTTTTATGTTGTTTTGGTGTCAATTTTGGAGGATTCAAACACATCAAACACAAAGGAGTGAAAATCAATCACACTTTCTAGCCCTAGAGTCAATTGGCTTAGTAAGAAAATCCTCACTCGTTAACTTAGGTACACACCCAATAGTTAATCAGAATACAGCCTCCACCATTCACACAATGGGTATAGTGATGTCGTATTAGCTGACTCCAAATGCTAATGGGGGCACGATATGTGTCTTGGAGGAGTTACTATCTCCCTTGCACTTGGATTATCCACTTTCAGAGGTAAACCGGGTGGTTACTACTCTATGGAGTCTAGTAAGGCTCTTTGTTCGAGTACATCCTTTGTGTTCGCACAAGCGCAATTTAGGCGTATAGCCCCACAAAGTACCTTAGCATGAGTAGTCACATAAATGTGATTGAGACCCAAGAGCCCTAGTATGTGTTAGGCTAGAGTCAAGTATAAGCTCAAATGGTACCCAATTTTTGAGGCTTTAGCCCCAAGAAGAAAATTTTATTAATGTGAGTTAGAGTGGTGTGGCTTACACCTCATTCTCACGTGGTTTGTTCTCAGGAGCTTTTTACCTCAACTGACAGGCCCAACTAAAAGGTATGCATTGAAGAAAATGGATAGCAAATAGAAGGTTTTGATTTCTGATTCTTCCTTAGAGGAGAAGAGCATAATCTCCTATTTCTCTTTGTTTTTCCCAAACACGTCAAACACTTCAATTTTGCCCAAAATATTGGTTTCTTAAGACAAGTCAAACATGTCTAGGTTTTTTATCTTCCCTAAAAGAAAAGAGAGCATAATCCCCTAATGTTTAGCTTGACTCACGCAAGTAATACCCTAATTAAACTAGGTGCCTAGATAACCATCTAAAGAAAACACAATCGTTTGGTTGATGGAGACATTAAGCAACCTGCAAACACAAAGGCTTGGTAGTCTCAACAATATTTCTTTCTTCGTCAAATCATCTTATAAGTACAAAGAGGTTAGTATTTTGCAATAAAGAGTATTCTTAGTGTGACTTTGGCAAGCAAACCTTCTATTAGACGTTCTGCAAAAACACATTAAGTTGTCAAATCATAGAGCCAGAAGACCAACACGACCATGTTAGAGGTTAGAAACCAAAAATCAATTCATATGAACCCCTAAAAATGCTCTTTGTTTTTGAAACGACAAAGTATAGAAGACATCCTGGCATCAAAAATCGTATGACAATTTAAGACTAACCATACGAAAAAACAAGGTAAGATGATACTTCGTAGGACAATTTAAGCATGTTAGTGCGACAGTTCAAATGAAATGAAAACTCATAAGACAATACATATGTAGTGAAACGACAAACTATACTCCAGTGATTTGTCGTACGAGAAGGCATGAAAGTCCATACGATAATGAGCACAGTTTCGGAAAATGTTGAAAATAATGAGAATTGGGCAAAAAAAATAGTTCATGGCCCCATGATGGGCGCCAAAGATGTGTGGTAAATATGGTCTTCAAACTTGAAAACACCAAACACTCAATAAACCATTTTCTCAAGGGTTAGTGATTAATCAAATCAAAATATGACATTATGCAACTACCCTCAAAAGTGGCTTATTGCTTCCTAGTTGAAGCGGGTGTGATTCTCAATGGATGCTCTTCACTTGGCATCCAAAATCAGTGACTAAGCAAACTCCAAAATGGAAGATTCAAGAGATGGGCATGATGCATGAACTTGCATACTTTTCCCTCAAAAACATGAAGATGAAATGCATGAATGCAAATAAGCTAAATGCATGCTAAACATGAGTTAATTTAAACAAGATACAAAAACATACTAAAGAAATGAAACTAGAATTTCATCTAATAGCAAAATTCATGACACTAAGCTACCATGAAAATACATTCTAAACATGATAAAAAAAACCTAGAATCAAAATAGCATTATGATGTTAGCTCTAAAATTTGCCTCTTTGAGCAAGGAGAGCTATCCCTTTTATAGGAATTCCCTCAAAACGGACGGTCGAGATTTAGCCACGAATGTCAGTTGAAATGTAATTTCCTTCATTCCATGTGAACTTGATCTGAGTGGAAGATAATTGATTGGTCAACCTTGTGCTTGTTTGGTGGAGAATGAGACAAATTTGGTAATTATCCCTTTTTAATTGCTTTTATTTGAATTTTACGTGCTCACACATGTGAGGATGTGTGAAGGGGTTCTTTTAATTAAAAGTGTTAGGACTCTTAATTAATCCCTATAGTTTTCAAGCAATTAAATGATTTGAACTTTGATTAAGGATTTGATTCAACAAGTTGTTTTAATTATGCAAGCAAGTTTGATTAAATACTTACATAATGAAGATCTAACAATAAATATCTTTGATTTAGAATTTTTAAGGTCAATTAATCGAATTAGGGGCTATGGGTTTAAAATACCAATTTTAGGTGATTACACAATAGAAAAAGAGACATTGTAATGAAATGGGTGGATAATAGCAAACCCTCACCGTAAATCCGTCACCCATATACAAGTCAAATCTAATAGTATAATATACTAGCATAGATATCGTAAATGCCTCTATCTAAAAGAACATGACAATCTTGAGGCGCTCATTTAAGTCACAAATCCAATACAAATACCTTGAGATCAGTAACTTCGACATCTTTCAACTATATGTATTTAAGGTATCTATGATAGTCATAACCATTATAAAAAGAAAAACATGATTAAATCCATACAATAAGTAAAGCTGATGTGAGTCCATAAGTTATAATACCCTTCAATGCAACTTCATACCAAATCCTTTCCAAGCAATAGAATAATTTTTTTCTTACCCGTCTAGTGGGCTCTGTCCAAACCGTATACCCCCAGTCTAAGACAAAGAGAAGTCGTGAAAATTTTGCTCATTCACTCCACAAACAAAGCAAATACTTGCAAGGCTTTTACCCCCTCATATTCCATACTAATTACAATTAGATTGTCTACCCGTCACCCAATGCTCAAAGTTGTATGCCTATGTCTATTTATTATTTAGGGTTGCCCTATGCCAAAGCACTGGTCTTATTTTTTGATGCCCTTTCCAAATCCAAGTGGATTATCAAGCTTTCAAACAATTTCTTCTGTGCAACCTGAACACCTCGGCATAGTTCTTACCTTCCTTTAATCTCCCCCAGCATATGCACATATGGAGTAGCATAAAAGCTAGAAAGGGAAGAATAAAATGTAAATGATAACATTAATTTTCATGATTGGAAATACATTATATGACAAATTTTAGTTCATCAAATGTGAATACTTTGAAGTTTAAAGTATAGCTCCAAAGTTTGATAAGGAGGTTCAATCCCTATTCTGTAAGTCTTCCTGTTCATGATGGCACTTGCCTTTGTCACCCACTTGTTTACTTTATCCTATTTATTAGGATCAATTCAATGTTATGGTTATTATTTATGAGTTAAACATGTTAAGCTCATTTGATATCCCATTACAGACTTGGACTATCCAAGGTTCACCAAAGGGCTCATTTTCACTAACAGTGAGAAAAGATCATTGTTCGTGTCTAACACAATCATGCCTCAATCAACCTTGTGAGCTAGAAGACACACATTACCTAGTTAAATCCTTACAAAAATGAAAAATCTTGTTCTGTAGTCAGAATTGAAACCAAAAAAAAATTAATAATATCCACATACAACTTAATTGATTAGCTCGCTAGGTCTGTTTTGGAACTATGTTTTGATAAGAAGTTGCACCCTCATGTTGTTGGTAAAAAAATCATGCTTAATCAAATCAGCATAAAATTACAGCTAAAATTTCCCTTTTAAAGATGCAACTTACATCAATAATTGTATACTAACCACGTATTAGCCTTACTTGCTAGCATATTAAGTCATGAGACTAAATATTGCATTCAATCTTGCTTCACATTATATATGAATAGGTGGCATCATGTGCCATAAATAATTAAGGATATAACCCCAGACCTGTATTTGCAACAACAATCTAGAGCTGGTGAACTTCAATACTAAGGAGTTCTATCCATTAAAGACTCTTGAGATACTATTCATTAGCTAAGGACACAATGGCTTGTGGAGATTTTAATCAAAATCATCTTTGGTTCCCATCCTGAACAATGCATGCTTGCAATACAGATTTACATATCTAGCTTAGCAGCTTGGAACTCAAAGTCTAGGATTAATCTTGATCAACAGCTTACAGAACCCCTAAGAATAACAACCCTTTTAGATTCATCAGAGTAGCAATCAGTCACCACGCATACTCCCCTTTTCAACCAAAAATTATATCTGTGATACCCTGTCTGGGTCCAGCAATTACCTAACTAGCCAATTGATAGTAGACATTAAATTGCATTAATATTGTAATGCTATCTAGCACCCTATGCTGCTGCGGAAACACCCTCCACGAAGATGCTCCCGACCCCAATGGTGACGATGATGCTCCCGACGGCCTTCGGCCGCCGTGGGTCCTGCTAGGCATGGTTCCTGGTTCCTGTGTTGTCGATGCCTCCTTTGCTATCTTCTGTGTTACCCGATGCTACCATTGTTGTCTATGCTTGTGCCTCTACGACTCTGTGCCTCGCACTTGCGTCATTTTTCTGCCACGCGCATCTTTCATTCTGCCTGTTGATGCTCTCGATGGGTTTCGATAGCCGTGACCTCTGTTTGACCTGGTTCCTCCATTTTGCTCGACGTTTGTTGTCTGTGGGTGGGTGTTTTGTGCTTCTCGCCTGCATCATCTTTATGTCGCACGCACTCATTCTTTCCCTTGTTCGAACCGAGTGTGGTGGTCTCGCATGCTCTTCTACAGTTGGTTTCTCCTGCTCCCTCCTCCACCTATGGTTCACGACTAGCCTCTTTCTTTCTCTCCTCACTTGCCACTAGCAGACTGTTCTATGTACTTTCGCGTGTTCTTGTCTGAATAGCTGTAGAAACACCCTCCATGAAGTTGAGATGTTAAAGGAGGATGTCTGATGAGGGATTTCAGGAACTTATTGACAGATTGACCGCCATTGAAGCGGAAAACGCAAGACTTAAGGAGGATCTCGCCAATCTTACTCAGAAGCATACAGCTCTTGAGCTTCAGATGTCTACCTTTGTGGCTGAAACCTCAAGCATCAAGTGTCACCTTGATGAAAACATTGGCCATGCTGCTGAGATTAAAGACATTAAGGTAATGCAGGATGAACTCCTTAATTGTCATAATGCTTTGAAAAACAATACTGAAACACAGTTAAAATCCTGGGCTGATATTTGCAATAACAATGAAAAAAGACAGCAGCAACTTCCCTTAACGGGGGTTGAAGAACTTGTGTTGTCCAAGCTCTCGGAAGAAAGAGCTCAGCGTGCAAGAGAACTCAATCTCAAGGTTTGGGGTCTTCCTTCTGACACCGCCAATCCTGTGGACAAGGCTTATGCCTTCCTTTGTGACAAGCTTGAGCTACCTGACATAAGCATTGGCAAGGCTTGGATTGGGTATGATTCCACATTGTTTATCAGATTTCTTTGTACTTCAGATAGGCTGAAAGCCCTTAGGGCTCGTAGAAAACTCTTCCCGCTACCAACAAAAATCTACCTTGATGAGGATCTCACAAAATCACAGGTTGCTGAACTAAAACATGCCCGATCACTCATTACTGCTGCCCGGTTGGATGATAAGTGGGCTTTCATACATAACCTTAAAGCAGTTATTAGGGGCAGCCCCCCCATGGGTTGGGTCCCCAAGACAGCTCCCTAATCTAAATGACGTTTGCAGGCCCAGAGGGTGATGAGGGTGACTAGAGATTCTTTGACTATTCACTGTTGGAACGGTAATGGCACTCTTTGGTCTTTACCCAGTCTCTTCTTGGATGTCATTAGTATTGCTGATATTATTCTTGTCACGGAGACTCATGAGAGCTCGACTCGTCCTCTCCCTAGGATTCCCGGTTATCAGTGGTTTTCTGTGCTTCGGGATGAGGTCAGATTGTCTGGGGGTGTCAAGGCTTCGGGTAGGGTCGCCTGCCTTATTCGGGACCCCCTAGCCAAGTTGACGACCATTATGCATTCTGACAGTCTAGCTAGATTCATGTGGGTCCGCATCAGGGGCAGATTCGATAGAGATCTATTTATTGCTTTATGTTACTTCCCTCCTGCTACTTCTCCATATGTTGTGCATAAATCTGAGGGTGATCCGTATTATGATCTTATTGACTGGATTAACAGATTCTCTGCTTTAGGGGAGTTAGTTATTTTGGGTGACTTCAATGCCCGTACCAGGGATCTTCAAGCTCCTTTCCATGACAGACGAACGGACTCTTTATGCATTTCAGAGTATGATAGTGATGTTACTAGTCTTTAGCACACCTCTGAGGATGTCGATGGCCCCCTGACCTGGTATGGCAGACACCTCCTCCATCTTTGCAAGTCCTCTACTCTTGTGGTTCTTAACGGTTTTCCCTGCTTCCCTGGTTCTGGCACTTTTACCTGCTGGCCCCATTGTGGGGGTGCTAGTGTTGATTACGTCCTTGCCGGGTCCACGTTCATTCCTTCCATTAGTCGCTTTACCATCGCCCGCCTCCCTTTGGCTGACCATTCCCTCCTCAGCTTCTCTATCCTCGCCTCTCCCCCTCCCCCTCCCCCC